>JAZHEH010002518.1:0-523111 GCA_036589455.1 Ateles fusciceps | reverse complement strand
GCTATGTTATGTCTGGTACCCTTAGTTGGTATTTGCTAGTGACGTACACATGGTAGATAAGTGGCAAAAACCATTGTCCACAACACCCCTGGTGTTCCTTTTAACCTATTTTTGTCTCCCCCAGTATGAGAATAGAACCTCCTACACCACAGGAAAGAGCAAAATAACAGTGTGGATAGCCCCCAGGTGTTGATAAAATTCACTCCCTTGCTTTCCTAGTGTGAGCAATAATCTATTTAAAAACTTGCAAAAAAACTGCTGACTGTATCATTCTAATGCCACAGTGTCACCAAAAGCAAAAGCAGTTTACTTTTCTTTTTCTTTTTTTTTTCTTTAGCTCAAATGCCTTAGGGGAAGGAGTTTACTTAAAAAAAAAAAATCCCACCCCCATAGGAAAAACTCCTACCTCTAGAAAAACCTGAGTGAGAGGACTGGTGATTTGTTCATTACTTACTTCATGGTTTTTTGTTTTGTTTTGTTTTGTTTTGTTTTGTTTTGAGGTGTAGTTCACTCTAGTTGCCCAGACTGGAGTACAATGGCACAATCTCGGCTCACTGCAAACTCCACCTCCGGGTTCAAGCGATTCTGCCTGCCTCAGCCTCCCAGATAGCTGGGATTACAGGCACTCACCACTACGCCCAGCTAATTTTTTTGGTTCAGCAGAGACGAGGTTTCACCATGTTGGCCAGGCTGGTCTTCGATTCTCCTGACCTCAGGTGATCCGCCCGCCTGAGCCTCCCAAAGTGGATGGAGGTTGCAGGTGAGCTCGCCATTATGGCACCCGGCCTTAATGACCTATTTTTTTATGACAGCATTTATTTTCACTTTATCGTTCCAATGAAAGTTCAGAATTAGTAATAACATAACATTGTGCATAAACCGTAAGTGAATAACTGATAGAAGTGTTGCTTGGGTGTGAATAAAAAAGCCAATGGTAGACTTTTAGGAGACTTTATTTGCCTTTCTGTATTTCGGTTACCTAAACTCAAATCCTTCTGGAGTATTGTAGGTTTGGGAAGGCTGAATGGATTTTAATTCATAGAATGAACAGAGGTGGCATCTATAGCAGAAGAGACAGTTTCATCACTTTTGCATGATGCTGTCTAAAAGAACTAATTTAAGCTAAATGGGAAACGCCAGAAAACAACAACTACCCCCCCCCACCAAAAAAATTATGTTTTCAACTTTAGAACAAAGCTTCTTACCTTTTGTAGCTCAGTCAGTGGGTGTGGACAAAATCAGTTGGGTGGCAGTTAGTGTGTGTCCGTAACTGCAGGTGCAGCCTCCATATCCTTATTAGTCCCCTTGGTTGCAGACCCCAATTGGACAATGTTTGAAAAATTACATTCGCTATCTAGGAAATTGGGAACTGAAAGTTCAATATCTGCCTCAGTGGACTTCCTGGCACCTGCATTATCCCTTCTGGGGATATCAAGATCAACAGCTGCACAGATACTTTTGCTTTTCACAGATTCTACATATATCATATAAAGGTGAATAGTGTAACAGCTACCTCTACACCTTACCAAGCACAGGTATGTGCCATTTAACATTTCAGAGCATTCCATTGCCTTATATAAGAACCCAGTTTATATGAGCTCACAACATCAAACCAAACTCCCGAATTCAGTGTGCATCCATTATATCTGAAACCTGACAGAGGTGGGGGCTGTGGGAGGAGGGTGGTAGGAAGAAATTATTTTGTTAACTGTGCACATTTTGTTCCATTTGAAACTAGGTAGCTAGGCTGAGGGGGAACCAAGAGGGATGAGGATTAATGTCCTGGATCCTCAGGAACTTTCATTATCAAAAGCACACAGGTGAGTTCCCAGAAAGAAGAAGCTATGAGCAGGTAGGATGATTCTGGAGAGCATCTTTCTGAAGCGATGCCCAGCAAAAAAAGAAAACATCACCTCTAAACTTCAAGAAGCGCCTGTTTCTCTTGACCGTGCACAAACTCTCCTACTATGAGTATGACTTTGAACGTGGGGTAAGTTTCTCGACTACGAAATCTGAGTTTCAAGATTTCAAGGACTTGGCCTTAAATCTTCCTAGGGGAAGAGGTAAATTCTCCTTGGTAGGAGGAGGCGGGGTAGAATGGACCTAAGTCCCTTCAAATTCAGCAAAATTTTTCCTAGCCTAAGCCGGGCGCGGTGGCTCACGCCTGTAATCCCAGCACTTTGGGAGGCTGAGGCAGGCGGATCACTTGAGGTCAGGCGTTCAAGACCAGCCTGACCAATATGGTGAAACCCCGTCTTTAAAGAAAAAAAGAAAAAAAAAAAAACTTTTTCCTAGCCTATAACCACCTAAAGTCAGAAAGTCAAAGGTCCTAAGAAGCCACAAGGAAAATGTTACCATGGAAATCTTGCAAATTAATGAAGTACTCATTAAATGATTGTTGAGAGTGAAATGGAAGAGCTGGAAATTGCTTCCTTATTCCCTATGACGAAGGCACCTAAAGTCATTTCACTCTTCTGTAGTATTTGCCCTCCATTTGGTACTCAAAGATTAGATTTATAAGATCTGGAAAGTTTTCCTCCCCCACCACCAAATGACAGGTCCTGATGTAGCCTGTGCATGCCACCTCACTACGTTGAATGATTTGATAACAAAATCTAATCATCTGGTTGCTTTAATCCCTTCTTAATCTTTCTCCATTTCTTCCTCATTCTATTTCTCAGAGAAGAGGCAGTAAGAAGGGTTCAATAGATGTTGAGAAGATTACTTGCGTTGAAACAGTGGTTCCTGAAAAAAATCCTCCTCCTGAAAGACAGATTCCGGTAAGAAGAGACCAATGTCAGAGACGGGGAGCAGCAGAATTCCAAGAAATGTGGAACATTTAAATTCTCTGTAAATACAGTGGTGATGCTGTGCAATGTGGAACACAGTCAAGTTTCCTTTAAAAATTATTCATTCTACCACATATTGGTTATAAAGAATCTTAGCTTCTTTCTTTTATATTCAGAACATCTCACTAAGCCTGGAAAATTTGTTAACACAAACTTTAAAATGATGCTATATCAAGTTTTTTTTTTTTTTTTTTTTTAAGACGGGGTTTCACCAAGTTGGTCAGGCTGGTCTTGAACTCCCGACCTCAGGTGATCCGCCCACCTTGACCTCCAAAGTGCTTGGATTACAGGTGTGAGCCACCACACCCGGCCGGTGGTATATCAAGTTTTCAAGATGGTCAAAGACCATTGGTCTTATTCCCTCAGTTACCAGGATCAAGACTTACAGACTTCAGTAAGTCCTGAATGCCAGAATCCTAGGGCTCTGAGTCACATGAGATTCTTTTATACCTTACTATTTATTCTCTTCTCACTTTCCAGAGTGAGCGGCATAAACCCTACTGACTTTTGAGTTGACTTTTAAAATTTTTTAAATTTTAAAATATATATATATAGATACATAGATATATCAATTTTAGTGGTTTTTTTTTTTGAGGCAGAGTCTCACTCTGTTGCCCAGGCTGGAGTGCATTGGTACCATCGTGGCTCACTGCAATCTTTACTTCCTGGGTTCAAGCAATTCTTATGCCACAGCCTCCCAAGTAGCTGGGATTACAGGTGTGTGCCACTATGCCTACTACCTTTTCCTTTTTTTTTTTTTTTTAGTAGAGATGGGGTTTAACCATGTTGGCCAGGCTGGACTGGAACTCCTGGCCTCAAGTGATCCACCTGCCTTGGCCTCCCACAATGCTGAGATTATAGGCGTGAGCCACTGCGTCTGACCATTTTCAGTATTTTCTTGATTATAAGAGTAATTCGATATTTATTATAGAAACTCTGGAATATATAAAAAACACAAAAAAACTAAAATGATGCATAATCCCATTATCCAGTTAAAACAACTATTAACATGTTGGTGTACATAGACTTAAGATGTTTTTCCCCCACTAAGAACACATACACATACACTAAAACATATGTTATATATTTAAAACACAGACTCATAGTACACATCTCTGCTTTGTAACCTACTTTTTGTTTTTTTTCTTGTCCAAGACAGGACAGAAAAAGAATCCACAGACTTTCTTTGTTTTTTTTGTTTTTGTTTTTTTGTTTTTTAAAGACAGGGTTTCACCATGTTGGCCAGGCTGGTCTTGAACTCCTGACCTCAGGTGATCAGCCCGCCTCGGCCTCCCAAAGTGCTGAGATTACAGGCGTGAGCCACCAGTAACCTACTTTTTCAATGTAACAATATGTGGGAAACTTTTCCCCATGGCAATAAATATTCTTTAATAATATGATTTTAGTGACTACATGGTATTCCCTATTATGGATGTATTGTAATTTTTTTTAACTAGTCTCCCATTACTGCACATTCAGTTTGTTCCCAAACTTGATAATATAAACCATGTTGAGAGGAATAACCTTGCATACAACTTTCTGTACTTTGTTAATTCTTTTTCTTTTTCTTTTTTTGAGACAGAGTCTCGCTCTGTTGCCCAGGCTGGAGTGCAATAGCATGATCTCAGCTCACTGCAACCTCCATCTCCAGGGTTCAAGCGATTCTCCCTGCCTCCGCCTCCCAAGTAGCAAGGATTACAGGCACTCACCACCACGTCCAGCTAATTTTTGTATTTTTAGTAGAGACAGGGTTTCGCCATGTTGACAAGGCTGGTCTGGAACTCCTGACCTTGGGTGATCCACCCATCTCAGCCTCCCAAAGTGCTGGGATTACAGGGGTGAATCACCGCGCCCGCCTCATTCTTTTCCTTATAATAATTTCCTAGAAGTAAAATTTTGTTCTTCTCTTTAAGAAAATCTGTGCACTTTGGTTATTTTTATCTTTTTATTTCATTTTCTAGAATTGGAATTGAATTTCATACACATCTACAAACTGTGAGAGTGTCTGTTTCTGTACATTTTTTCAACACTCGATACTTTATTTTATTTTTATTATTATTCTTTTTTGTTACGGATTCTTGCTCTGTCACCCAGGCTGGAGTACAGTGGCATGATCTTGGCTCACTGCAACCTCCGCCTCCCAGTTCAAATGATTCTTGTGCCCCAGCCTCCCGGGTAGCTGGGACTACAGGTGTCCACCAGCACACCCGGCTAATTTTTGTATTTTTAGTAGAGATGGGGTTTCACCATGTTGGCCAGGCTGGTCTCAAACTGCTGACTTCAGGTGATCCACCTGCCTCAGCCTCCCAAAGTGCTGGGATTACAGGCGTGAGCCACTGTGCCCAGCCCAACACTAGATATTTTACATATTAGTTAATTTGATAGCCAAGAAAAATAGCATTTCATTGCTAACTTATTTTGCAATTTCTTTTACTTATAAAGTTGGTCTACTTCTCATTTATATTTTATTTGTGAATTGCTCATTAATTTTTGGTCCATTTTTTACACTGAGATATTTACCTCATTTCTAGTACTGTTAAAGATATCTTGATATAAGAATATTAATCCTTTAACTGTAATGTATGTTGAAAATATTTTTCAGTTTATCATTTATTTTTCAATTTTGTTTATGGTGCTCTTTGCCATCTAGGGTTTTAAAGTCTATGTCATCAATTAATTCACCTTTTTCTTAATGGTTCTAAGTTTTATCATTATGTTAGAAAAAGTTTGCTCTCCCCACAAGGTTATATAAATAATCACTTATATTTACTCTCAGTCATTCATAGTTTCATTTTTTATTATATTAAGCTCTTGAATCCATCTGGAATTTACTTTGGTGTATGGCATAACATAGCTACCTAACACCTCTCCTCCCCCACAATATTAGTGGTTAAATATTTGTCCCAACACCAATTTTTTAGAAACTTTTCATTTTCCCAGTGATTTGAAATACCTGAGGCTCTCCTGACCTGGGTATATGCTAAGTCCTGTTGGATATGTGTCCCTATTGGCCTGTAGGAAGTAATCACTAAGAATCTACATTGTCTGTGCAGGAAAAACTTCTGAAGCAAAAGGATTTCCAGTACCTAAGGAAATCCAGAAAAGAGCAATGCATCAACCAATAATCATTCTTTCTTATTTTATTACAGAGAAGAGGTGAAGAGTCCAGTGAAATGGAGCAAATTTCAATCATTGAAAGGTTCCCTTATCCCTTCCAGGTGAGTTATTTTCTCTCACCAACTCTCGAAAGTCCCTATAACACAATCAGAAGGGGTGGTGTGGTACAAGGCAGAGGGAAGTCTACGAGGACCCAGTGAACAGAACCTGAGGTGGACAAGGATGCTGAACCAAGAAATGAGACTGGCATGGGTTGAGAATGTTTGCTTTTCTATTTACCCCATCTAATATAGTTTCTTTTAGTCTCTATGCCTCAAAAAGAATACATAGCAGCAACAATTGTATTATAGTGTGTCTTGTCTATGATAACTGCATTGAGAAAGATGCTCTGCTTGTTGAGTGAGCATTTCACTTCCTTCTGGTTCTGACTGTCTGTCTAATGGTGGTCATGTGGGTTGAAAGACAGAAAAAGGGAGTAGTATTAGGAAGTTCAGTATGAGGAAGACTTATTAGACTTATGCATAAACCTAAACCTAAATTCTGTTATAGTCTGGAATAGCTGAAGTGCCACATGTGCATCTGTTTGGTAGATGTAGTGTAATAAACGAGAGCAAGAACTACAAATTTGATCTTCAGTTTGGCTTGCTGACATCCTGAGAACTCTGTAGGCCACATGTCATGAATATAGCAGCCTCTGCAACAGTGAAAGCCAGAAAAGGAAGTGGAAAGTCTCAGGGAGGGGGCTTTCTGTCATGGATTTATGAGCACAGCAAGACTAACAAACAAAAAGAAAAATGTAAAAGGATCTTGTTCATGTCCCTGATTATATCAAAGTTACAAAACCTTTCAAAGAGGGATATTTCAGACACAGTTTTTACTACCAATGCCTTTCAACTCGATGACATTCTTTGCCTGCACTAGTGAATAATGCTGAACAGCAGATAATTTTAAATTAATTTATACTTTACTTTAGAATTTATTATATGATGTCTATAAACTCTGGGAGGGTTGGAACCACATCTTATATATTTCATGCATCTTTGTAACACCTAGCATGATGCCTTGTACATGGTATATGGTCAAAAAGTACTATTTGACTTATGATATTGCTTACTAAATAACTTACCCTTTTTGAAGTCAGTTTGTAGTTCCAAATTTGATTTATTTTTGCTAATATTGGTGAAGGGAGGCCACTAGGTAGTGGAGATGGTGGTACTTAGCCATGAATTAAAATTTTATTCCGTATTATTCAAGTGAATAACCCATATGTACTAATCAAGAGTTAATTTATATAGATTATCACTTCAACTCTCTTCTATACAAAGTCAAAGTTTACTAAAGATAAAATATTTACTAAGATAAAATACCCTTTGTTGGATAAACAAAAATCTTATCTCCAGCAAGGGCAGATATAAACATTATAAAGTAAGTTTATGCGCAAATTGAAACACAAGTCAGGAGGACCTAAGAGTATGAAAAATTCTAAGGCTTTGAAATGCTACATCTCTGGATATGAAGAATTCAGGAATCCTTCAGGTAGTTCACATAACCCAAACACCATTGCTGACTGAAGATTCTGCCTTTCTTTGTTTTCTACAATGAATATACAAAGTTGTCCCCTAAGATTAGCGCCTTCAAGGTCTTTCTCCTTTTTCTGAATCCTAATCGCTGAAGTCTGTGTGTTCATTGACCCAGGTGGTATATGATGAAGGGCCTCTCTACGTCTTCTCCCCAACTGAAGAACTAAGGAAGCGGTGGATTCACCAGCTCAAAAATGGTGAGAATTGGAAAATAAATGTTTCCAAAGAAAGAAAAAAAGGAAGAAAAGCTAGATGGGAGGAAAAGGAAAAAGGAAGAGAGAAACGAGAAAGGAAAAACGTAGAGAGAAAAGAAAAAATGGATATAAGGGGAGGAAAGGAAGAGAGAGAGGGAGGGGAGGAGGGAGACAGGAAGGAAGGAAGCAGGAACAAACGAAGGGAATGAGGGAGGAAGGAAAGACAAATAGAAAAGAAAGAAACAGGAAGGAAGTGTGTATTTTGTTTCAGTATTAGTAATACAAATGAACTTAGTAATCCATCGTATGAATAAAAGATAATATGTTAGACTAAGAGTTTCGACTCAGTTCTACCACTGTCTCTCGAGTACAATTTTGTAATTATAGGCACCTCTATTTCTCTATTTATTAAAAAAAAGTCCAATTTTTTACACTGAATACAAGTGTGGGGTGGCATTCAATGGCTATGCAGTTATTTTAGAATCCTAAGTATTAAAATACCTAGCTCCAAAAAATAAATAGATGATGTATGAGAGTGCTCGAAGTCAAAGTCAGAGAACCTTGTTCAACCCCTCTTCTATCACTTACAAACTGGGTGATTTCTGGCAAGAAGGCCAACAGGCTTCTTTGATGCTCAGTTTCTTCTCGAAGGGGGAGTAATGGTAATGAGTGCCATACCTACCTCTCTGGGGTTGTTGTAAGGATCAAATGAAGTAATAATACATGTAAAAGCACATCGAAAACTGTAAATCACTATACATGAAAGCGCTGTACATGTCTTTGTTGTGGATAAGTATTTTCCCAAGGAAATATTTTGTATTCCTGGCTTTGTAAGGACCTGAACTTGAACAAAGTTTCAGCATTTCACATCAACCACATAGTGTGTTCAGATAAACTTGACTGCAAATGCTTGCAGCACAGGGATGCATGCACACATATTTGCGTGTATATATAGCCACATGTCAAGTGTCTGAGAGATTAACTGGTTGAGTTGACATCAGGAAAGGCTGCCTAGAGAAACAGGAAGGATGGCAGACTGATAATGGCATGGTTGGGTTATTGCATGACAGCCCTTTGCGTTAATAAACATTTAGATTCTGATACTCACTGGCTAGCTGTACCAGCCTTGTACACTCCCTTGAGTGCAAGTTTGATTGGTCAAAATTTATATTAGCAAAGTCTTTCAAACTGAAAGGGAACAGGAGGAAGGAGGAGACGGATCATCTATTGAATTATTGCTATGTGCCAGACATTGAGCTAAATACCTTGTATATATTACCTCATTTAATTTTCACAACAACCTTGGGCTAAACAACAACAATAATAACTGACACTTAATGAGCACTTACCATGTAGCATGCTCTGTGCCAAGTGCTTCAAATATATTACTCACTTGATCCTTGCAATAACCTTAAGAAGTATGTATTATTCCCCTATTCACAGATGAGGAAACTGAGGCTCAAAGAGGTTATGCAACTTTCTCATGGTCACACAACTAGTGAGTGGTGGAGCCTGGCTTCTTATCACATCCCTGTGTCTGTATGACTCTAAAGCCCAAGCTCATTACATAGTTTTGTGCTGCTTGGTTTTCAAGTCCAGAAATTTCACATATTGTTGGTTGCAAAATATTCTATAGTAAAGCTATGTTGAATATTACAAATAGATGATATCCTGCACCACACAGTTCAGTTCTTGGCATATTTTAAGATAAGAGGTCTGCTTTAGCCCTGGGGCTAAAAAATGAGCAAACTCTTTAATACTGCTTATTGTGATACAGGCTGTTCTCTAAGTTCTTTACATATACTAACTTTCTATTAACCATATGAGGCAGTTATCTTATCATCCGCATTTTACAGATAAGAAAGCTGAGGTACAGAGAGGTTAAGTAACTTGCCCAGAGGCACTCAATAAATGGCAGTCAGGCTTTGAATTCAGGCTCCAGACTCCATGTCCTGAACCAATATACTATTTCCAGCCAGAGAAATATTCGCAGACACTGAGATAGGAGCTCTGCAGGACATATATATTTGTAGCTCGTTAGTTCTCTCCACAATGCCTCATACAGTGCCTTGCACACAGAAAGGGATCAATAGTTGTATTAACTGATTTATCCGTGGGAGGTAAACAACCACCACCGACTTGGGTTTCACATTGATAAATGACTTGATTTTAGTCTGGAAATGGGGAAATGTGAGGCAGACTAGTTGAAGGAGAAATAAGGGAAAAAAGTGGCATGCTCAAGTTGGTAACTTCTTTACACTTCATATGCTAATTTTTTTCTTTCTTTCGTTCTTTTTTTTTTTGAGACAGAGTCTCACTCTGTCGCCAGACTGGAGTGCAGTGGCACGATCTTGGCGGCTCACTGCAACCTCCACCTCCCAGGTTCAAGTGATTCTCCTGCCTCAGGCCCCCAAGTATCTGGGACTACAGGCATGCGCCACCACGCCTGGCTTATTTCTGTAGTTTTTACTAGACACAGGGTTTCTCCATGTTGGCCAGGATGGTCTCCTTCTCTTGACCTCGTGATCCACCCACCTCAACCTCCCAAAGTGCTGGGATTACAGGCATGAGCCACCGCACCCAGCTTCACATACTAATTTCAAAACCAGTCATAGTTCAATCCAACAAATATTTATTTATTTATTTATTTTGAGACGAAGTCTTGCTCTGTCACCCAGGCTGGAGTGCAGTGGCACAATCTGGACTCACTGCAACCTCTGCCTCCCGGGTTCAAGCGATTCTCTCTCTCTCAGTCTCCGGAGTAGCTGGGACTATAGGCGCGCACCACCATGCATGGCTAATTTTTGTTTTGTTTTGTTTTGTTTTAACATAACGCAAAGAAAGCCTGGCTAATTGTATCATTAGTACAGACAGGGTGTCATCATGTTGGCCAAGCTGGTCTTGAACTCCTGACCTCAGGTGATCCATCCACCTTGGCCTCCCAAAGTGCTGGGATTACAGGCGTGAGCCACCATGTCCAGTCCAACTTAGTTTCTTAACTCAGACGTTAACCTTATAATCTTGATTGTGTGCTGCTATTAAAGTTCATTAGCTAAGTAAAATTACAACAGGCTAAAAATAAAGCCAAAACAAATAAACAAACACCACTAGTTCAGCTGGGTCATCAGTGTGAGCAGGGAGTATGGCTAGGCACATCTTTGCCTTCTCCTCCCTTATGTTTCATCGAAGGACTTTTTTTCCATTGTTCCACCTGGTTATATGTCTTGTTGAACCTTCCTGGGCTAACAACAGGAGCCAAAAAGTAGGCGCCTTCTGACAAATACTATAATTGCTGGGAGATTTAGGTGCAAATCCTAACAATCCCAGGACAATCCCAGGTGCTGGCAATGTCAATAATGAGATGCCCTAGGAGCCACAAAATAGTGATGTTATTCTACTCTTTTGCTTTTTTCCTTGTTTGTTTAATTTTATGTTTTTATTATCCCACTCTTGGGTAAAATGCACCAATAAGAAACCATTGACATGAAAAGGGGGCCTCATGAGAATATTGGTTACGTTTGCAGGGGTATTGACTGAAGGGGCATGAGGTGCTGGATCTCAAGGAGGTTAAATGCGTGTGGAAAAATATGGTTTGCTGTACACATTAGATCTGTGCACTTTATTATATGTAAATTATATCTAAATTTTATTTATTTATTTAGAGACAGAGAGTCTTGCTCTATCGCCCATACTGGAGTGCAGTGCACAATCTCGACTCACTGCGAACTCCGCCTCCTGGGTTCAAGCGATTCTCCTGCCTCAGCCTCCCGATAGCTGGGATTATAGGCATGCACACCATGCCTGGCTAATTTTTGTATTTTTGGAAGAGACGAGATTTCACCATGTTAGCCAGGTTGATCTCAAACTCCCAGCCTCAAGTGATCCGCCCACCCTGGGCTCCCAAAGTGCTGGGATTACAGGTGTGAGCCATTGCACCCGGGCCTATACCACAATTTTAAAAGCACAGCCTCAGATACCTCATATCCAGCTGCTGCATTTTCTTAATGGTGCTTGCCATGCAAAGGTTGTATTCCTGAGGACTTAGCCACAGACTTGCTCTTTCTATTTCCTTGAATATGGCAGTGGGCCCATCTATGTTCCAGCACCACAAATATTTGCCTACACTTATTCTTGAATCTTTGTTTGGTCAAGCTCAATAGAACCTATCCTAACTGCAAATTCAATAGTAAGCAAATTACCTGACCTCACCAAAATGAATGAAAGAATGGCATTGGCAAAACTCCAACAAACAGTATGGAAAGGAATGATTCATGTATGTCTAAAACTGTATTTTAAACATTAACCTGATAAATAAGGATAGAGAGACCAGCCCATCAAGCACTTGGAGAATGTGTACTAACCATTAGTGCTTCCCGACAGGGCTGGCCATGTGCATTGGTGAAGCAAGCAGTCTCCCCAGTCCTCCCACTTGGACACCTTGCTTTTGCAATCCTCTCCTAAGTAGCTGGAAATACCAGCTTTGGATTAGCCAACAAAAAAAGAGGTGTCATCTTCAAGGGACCTTAAGAGGCAGACATTATTCAAGAATGTAGGGAGGGTTCTTAATGAGTGTGATAGGGGTGGGGAAGGCAAGAGCCTTATTTCCCATCATTATCGTATTACCATAGCTTAGTTTATTAGAGTGGCTAGTTGTTGATTAGGTATTCTTTGGTGTGTCTACTGGTGCCCAGCCCTGCAGAGAACCTGAGGGTCTTCAAATCCCTAGGTGATAGGGAGTGGCGTGGGGGAGGGGCCAGAGGGTGGAAGTGGTAGGAGTAATCAATCCTGGCAGGGAGGAGTATCAGTGACATTGTTCACAATTACCAGTGCTTAGTAATAACAAAAGGCAGACTTTGGGTCAGGTTTTATTGTTTTAAAATTCCCTATAGGCAATGCAGCCCCTTATAGCCTGCACTCTTATCTGAACAGCTCCCCACCATTCTGTCCTTGGTACATTGGTGAACAGGAGGGCTGAAAAAGTCAGAGTGAGGGTGGGCAGGGGGAGAATGGTTTGAAGTTTTCAAATCTATGAGGAGAAAAGCATCAAGATGGGCTGGGCACAGTGGCTCACGCCTATAATCCCAGCACTTTGGGAGGCCAAGGCGGGTGGATCACCTGAGGTTGGGAGTTCAAGACCAGCCTGACCAACATGAAGAAACCCCGTCCCTACTAAAAATACAAAATTAGCTGTGTGTGATGGAGTATGCCTGCAATCCCAGTTACTTGGGAGGCTGAGACAGAAGAATTGCCTGAACCCAGGAGGCAGGGGTTGCAGTGAGCCGAGATGGTGCCGCTGTACTCCAGCCTGGGCAACAAGAGTGAGACTCTGTCTCAAAAAAAAAAAGAGCATCAAGAAGGCTCTTAAAAAAAGAGAGAAGTTTTGTTCATTTGCCTGTAAAATGCACCTAGCTACTAGTAGCTTTTAGGCTTCCCCTCTAAAGCCTTGAGTGAGGAGGGACTACTAAGCCCTTAAGGATTGTTGTTTTCTTTCTTTTTTTTTTTTTTTTGAGATTGAGTTTCACTCTTGTTGCCCAGGCTGGAGCGCAATGGCACTATCTCAGCTCAATGCAACCTCAGCCTCCCAGGTTCAAGCAATTCTTCTGTTTCAGCCTCCCATGTAACTGGGATTACAGGCTCATGCCACCATGACCGGCTAATCTTTGTATTTTTAGTAGAGAGAGGGTTTCATCATATTGGACAGGCTGGTCTCAAACTCCTGACCTCAGGTGATCTGCCCACCTTCGCCTTCCAAAGCACTGGGATTACAGGCATGAGCCACCGTACCTGGCCATTTTTAGTTGTTTTCTGCAGTGGAAGGTTTTGGTTTGTTTTTGTCTTTTTTAAAAAAGGTGATGCCAGTTATTTCAATTGTCTTTGCTTCTCTCAGTTATCTGGCACCATGAACACTGATAAGTTTTCTAATTGGCTTCATGTTAAGGTTCTTTGATATGCCATAGTATTATAAACAGCAATACTCAACTCCTCCTCTCTGCATCCACTTTATTCTTTGCAAAATACTTTTGTTCTGGGACATCTTTCGGGCCTCACAACTCTGTGAGGGAAAGGGGAGCTGCTGTGTTACCACTGGCAATGAGCTCAGTCCTCCTCAGTGGCCCTAGGAAGATTCAAACCATGTTGATTCTAGAGGCAAAGTGACCTGCATTTGCCCTTGAGATCAGCTCTGTTGACTGTTCTATACAGAAAGCCTCATGCAGAAGTTCTCAGTAAGGTTAATTATCCCTAAAAGATCATTCGAGGAACTGAGAAATTGGTATTAAAAGCTGGGGAGTTTGGCTTGGGCACATTGTTTCCCTTATCTGGAAAACAAACACCATGATGAACACCTGCCTTACAGGAAGATTGTAATGGCTAATGGGAAAACATAGATAACATATTTCTGTTATTGGGCTCTCGAGCCATCAGGTATTCTTATCTCACTGATTGGGAGATACTTCTCATAACAGACCACTGAAGAAAACTGCACAGGAAGTGTCTGGGGCCAGGCCACAGTCAGGCAGGCCAGTCATGTGAACCAACTGGTCCTGTGATCTGCTCTCCTTCAGGGTGGCCAAGGAGGGGGCAGTTGTTTGAAGTTCACCACTAAGCTCAAAGAGGAAAACATGCAAATGGTGGCTTCTCTTCCATGTCAGACGTGATCTCTCTCTTCTCTCCTGCTGCAGTAATCCGGTACAACAGTGATCTTGTTCAGAAATACCACCCTTGCTTCTGGATTGATGGGCAGTATCTCTGCTGCTCTCAGACAGCCAAAAATGCTATGGGCTGCCAAATTTTGGAGAACAGGAATGGAAGTAAGAGATCTGGTCAATATAATTTCTTCCTCCTTGACTCTGTTTCCATCACTTTCCCAAGGGTCTGTCAAGCCCAGGGACATAGCATAAGGTTGTACATTTTGGCCAGGCGTGGTGGCTCACGCCTGTAATCCAAGCACTTTGGAGGCCAAGGCAGGTGGATCACCTGAGGTCGGGAGTTCAAGGCCAGCCTGACCAACATGGCGAAACCCCGTCTTAAAAAAAAAAAAAAAAAAGATAAATTAAAAAAAAAAAAAAGAAAAAGGTTGTACATTTCCGGTTCTAAACAAAGGGTCCAGGGTGGGCAGGGGGCACGTGGGGGCTGAAATCCAGCTAGTAATCTGCTCCCCCCAGCTATGTGACCTGGCATGCATAGCTACTTTTTCTTATTTCCCTAAAGGCACTTAATATGGACAGCAAAGTCCCTGACCAAACCTGTCCCTGGGCCCTTTCCTAAAGTGCATTTCATATCATCATTGGCTTCTTGTTTTGCAGGCTTAAAACCTGGGAGTTCTCACCGGAAGACAAAAAAGCCTCTTCCCCCCACACC
This sequence comes from Ateles fusciceps, assembly GCA_036589455.1. Taxonomy (NCBI): domain Eukaryota; kingdom Metazoa; phylum Chordata; class Mammalia; order Primates; family Atelidae; genus Ateles; species Ateles fusciceps. Next base: position 508,012 of record JAZHEH010002518.1, on the reverse strand, counting down.
TGAGGAGGACCAGGTATACAGGGAAACAGGTGCTACCACTGCTTAAATGGAAATTTACAGTCAAACCTGAGAACACACCAGAGTCTTAGAATTACCCTGGGACTTGGCAGTACTAATTGGTATTCTTGCTAAGATGGGGGATTTGTTCTTCTAATTAGGATTTCCTCCTCAATGGAGGAAACGTGGCAACCACGTAATCCAATCACCTGTTTAGAACAAAGCCTAATTTTTTAATGGAAAGTACTTTCTTTCTTTCTTTTCTTTTTTTTTTTTTTTGAGACAGGGTTTCACCATGTTGGTCAGGCTGGTCTTGAACTCCCAACCTCAAGATGATCTGCTCGCCTTGGCCTCCAAAATGCTTGGATTACAGGCGTGAGCCACCACGCCCAGCCGGAAAGTATTTTCAAACATGCAGTAAAGTTAGAAGAATTTAACACTGAATACCAATACACTCAACACTTAGCACTAACACTACCTAACACTACCACTTTAAAACTTGATTTTTTTGGTTCCTTCTTAAGGTCTAGAAAGCCCTTTCTCATATATTGTAAATAAATAGAGCAGGTATTACTATGTTCATTTTACAAAGAGGAAAACCACGTTTCTGAGGTACTTAGTAGATTCACGTACAAGTTTGGTTACAAGCCGGTTTTCCTGACCTTAGCTATAAATGTTTTTTGTGTGGTAAGCTTTAAAAGTACTAATGTTGGCCGGGCGCGGTGGCTCACGCCTATAATCCCAGCACTTTGGTAGGCCGAGGCGGGTGGATCATGAGGTCAAGAGATCGAGACCATCCTGGTCAACATGGTGAAACCCCGTCTCTACTAAAAATACAAAAATTAGCTGGGCATGGTGGCGCGTGCCTGTAGTCCCAGTTACTCGGGAGGCTGAGGCAGGAGAATTGCTTGAACCCAGGAGGCGGAGGTTGCCATGAGCCGAGATCGCGCCATTGCACACCAGCTTGGGTAACAAGAGCGAAACTCCGTCTCCAAAAAAAAAAAAAAAAAAAACCGCACTAATGTTGGCCAGGTGCGGTGGCTCACTCCTGTAATCCCAGTACTTTGGGATGCCAAGGTGGGTCGGTCACCTGAGGAGTTCTAGACCAGCCTGGTCCAACATGGTATAACCCTGTCTCTACTAAAAATACAAAAATTAGTTGGGGCTTGGTGGCAGGCACCTATAATCCCAGCTACTCTGGGAGGCTGAGGCAGGAGAATTGCTTGACCCCGGGAGTTGGAGGTTGCAGTGAGCCGAGATCACACCACTGCATTCCAGCCTGGGTGACAGAGTGAGACTCCATCTCAAAAAAAAAAAAAATTATATATATATATATATATATACACACACGCATATATATATATACACACACATATATATATATACACACATATATATATGTATATATACACACTAATGTTTGGGTCCTACTCCTGAGATTTCGATGTAATTAGTCTGTGAGGAAACTGACTAAGCATTGGAATTGGGTTTTGTTTTTATTTTTGTTTTGATACACAGTCTTGCTTTGTCGCCCAGGCTGGAGTGCAGTGGCGTGGTCTTGGCTCACTGCAACCTCTGCCTCCTGGGTTCAAGTGATTCTCCTGCCTCAGGCTGCTGAGTAGCTGGGGACTACAGGCACGCACCACCATGCCTGGCTAATTTTTGTATTTTTAGTAGAGATGGGCTTTCCTCATGTTGACCAGGCTAGTCTTGAACTTCTGGCCTCAAGTGATCCACCGCCTTGGCCTCCCAAAGTACACTGGAATTGTTAAACTCTCCATAGATGGTCTTTATATGCATGCAAGGCTGAGAACTTCTGCACTGGTGCTTCAAAATGGTTGTTGAATGACTGCTAAGTAACATTTTATTACGCCTGATTTGGGTGTCTTGAGTAAGCCAGAGAGTTAAGACAGAAAAGGAGAGTGCATGCTGTCTAGACAAATCCTCCTACCTTTTCTCCTAACCACACAGATCTTGAAAAAGCCACTACCACCTGAGCCAGCAGCAGCACCAGTCTCCACAAGTGAGCTGAAAAAGGTTGTGGCCCTTTATGATTACATGCCAATGAATGCAAATGACCTACAGCTGCGGAAGGGTGATGAATATTTTATCTTGGAAGAAAGCAACTTACCATGGTGGCGAGCACGAGATAAAAATGGGTGAGTCCCACACCAGCCCTTCCTGAACCCAGTGCCCGCCGACTCCATACACATGCAAAGTGCTGCAGCATAATTCCCCTGATCAGTATCCTCATCAGAGACTGTTCTTCCCACACCAAACTGAACATGCTCTCCAAGTACTTCCCAGTGTGCAACTCTCTACACATGGCCTCTGCCACCTCTCTGAACCTCTGTTGTTGTGCACATGTAACCAATGCCACATGTGCAGAAGCTCCACACCTCACTGGCCTAACCATGCATCAGAGATGTGGTCGTCATTGAGGGAAGTGCATGATACATATACCTCCATTTGAGATCGATTCTGAGCTCAGGGATGTGGACGTATGAATCTGTCTCCTGGAGGATGGGGAGGTGCTGGATGATCTGCCACATTGTCTCCTTCACAGGCAGGAAGGCTACATCCCTAGTAACTATGTCACTGAAGCAGAAGACTCCATAGAAATGTATGAGTAAGTATGTTTATGTCAGTCCACAATCTTCTCTCTACATAAAAAATATACAGACCCAAGTATATATATGTATATATATGTATACATACACTGGTGTATACATTATGTATACTATGTATACATAATGTATACATACACAAATGTATATATATACACACTTTTTTATACTTTCACCATATTTTTTATTTCAAGATATATATAAAAATGAGTGTCATCTGAATCAAATGATGCCACCACCTCAAATTAGTGTGTCTGTCTTACCTTTACCCCCCAAACACCTTCCACTTATGAAAGCTGGAGAGGTTACCATGCCCTCAAATCTGGAAGAATCACACTCAAAGAAAAAGGGGCTGACGACCTGATGGGAAACATTGAAAGAATTAAAATGTTGGCCGGGCGCTGTGGCTCACGCCTGTAATCCCAGCATTTTGGGAGGCCGAGGCAGGCGGATCACGAGGTCAGGAAATAGAGACCATCCTGGCCAACATGATGAAACCCCGTCTCTATTAAAAAAAAAGAAAAAAAGAAAGAAAGAAAGAATTAAAATGTCAAACTGCTACTATTGTTCTCTCCTCCCTAATCATGGAAGTGGATTGTTCTCGAGTGCCCCAGTCCCTGATCTCTTCCCTGCAACTCCCTGCTGTCTGCCTTTGCCCGCTACTCTCCATTTCCATGAATTGTCAATGCCAACCTGGGTTTGGGAAAGAAATACAGTGTTCTATGCACATGACAGACACTCAGTAAATAGGGTTTGAGTGAATTGGTTGAATCACTGGCATGGAAAAGCCCCGGAGGGTGCTCTAACCTCCAATCTGCTTATGATCTGGCCCAGGAGCCACTCAAGCAGCACACTTCCTTCACAGGTGGTATTCCAAACACATGACTCGCAGTCAGGCTGAGCAACTGCTAAAGCAAGAGGTAAGTGTGGAACCACTAGGCACACAGCATTCTCCTTGCATAATAAGTGAGGATCTTGAACTGAAGGCCTGTCCTGCCCACCACCTTTGGGCAAGGCAGTGTCAAAGCTGCCATCATCTGGGGTCCCACTTACTTTTTTTTTTTTTTTTTTTTTGAGAAGCAGTCTCGCTCTGTCACCCAGGCTAGAGTGCAGTGGTGCAATATGGGCTCGCCGCAACCTCCGCCTCCCGGGTTCAAGCAATTCTCCTACCTCAGTCTCTTGAGTAGCTGGGATTACAGGCGTGTGACAGCACACCTGGCTAATTTTTGTATTTTCAGTAGAGACGGGGTTTCACCATGTTGGCCAGGCTGGTCTCGAACTCCTGACCTCAGGTAATCCACCCGCCTTGGCCTCCCAAAGTGCTGGGATTACAGGCGTGAGCTACCCACCGTGCGCGGCCTGCATCTTTTTAATATTAAAAGCAATGAGGCTGTAGCTCAAGCGTGGAACTTGACAGTAAAATCAGGGGTTGTTCTATTTTCTCTCTCAAGTTTGGGCAGGTGGGGATGCAGGTGTAAGCACCACTTCCTCCTACAGACAACTTCTTTTTCGTTGTTTCAGGGGAAAGAAGGAGGTTTCATTGTCAGAGACTCCAGCAAAGCTGGCAAATACACAGTGTCTGTGTTTGCTAAATCCACAGGGTAAGTGCTACTATTCCAAGGCCCTGAGGACAAAGAACAGGGGTACTTTCCCAATAGTTTCTTGATGGTGTGCCCGTCCCACTTCCTCTGTCTCTGAAACTCAAAACTCATCTCACTTCACTTCTTGGGTTCTGCTGACCTTTGTGCCCAAGTTACTGACTAAGCATTCACTTCTTCAGGGACTCTCAAGGGGTAATACGTCATTATGTTGTGTGTTCCACACCTCAGAGCCAGTATTACCTGGCTGAGAAGCACCTTTCAGCACCATCCCTGAGCTCATTAACTACCATCAGCACAACTCTGCAGGTGAGTACCAGCGGCAACTGAGAAGGGGATTACAGACACCAGGAAAAGCAATGTAGGACAAGGTGATAAGGAAGAATCCACCTCACAGGACAGTGTGAATTCGCTGTGAAAGGAGATCCCTGTGATACTGGGTAGAAGCTGGTAACGAGGTGGTCAGAGGCAGACCTACACCCCAATAGGGACTCTTTTATTTGGTGATTAATGCTCAGTGTTAAGAGAAGACACAAAAGAGGCTGGTGATTGATTCATCAGCAAGTATTCGTCGAGTTCCTTCTGTGTACTCAGTGATTTCCTCAGTTCTAGAGGAGAACACAAGAACGTTCTGAGTCAAGGTCCTTGTCTTCAAAGAACATACAGGTTAGACAATATCAGAAGAAAGTTTCTAAGCACTGTAAAATTCTAAAAATTGAGGGATCAGTGAGGGCATGGATATGGGGGGATGAGCTTCATCAAGAAGGTAAGATGTGAGCTAAGCTTGGGCTGGGAGGTGGAAATATATTCAGTTAGGGGGTGTATTTAAATTAGTATTTTCTCTTTTTTTTGTACCTGAAAAGCCTCTTGTGAGAGGAGAACCTCTGGAAATATGTGAGTTCATGGAGGTCGTCTGGGATTCAAAATGTACTAGAAAGACACACACCGGAAGTGTGAGGCTTTAAGTGAGGATTGTGAGGCATCCCACCCATACACCACACCAGCAGCATGACCTCTCTCTATGTTTCAGGACTCATATCCAGGCTCAAATATCCAGTGTCTCAACAAAACAAGAATGCACCTTCCACTGCAGGCCTGGGATACGGTAACTCCTTATTTCTCTGGAGTAGGGTGGACTGGCCAGTTGCAAAAACTACCTTTGCAGGCCTTGTCTTAGGGAGTATCCTTGAGTTACACTGTTCTGCAACAGCTGCCTGGAGGACGGTCAAGACAGATCCAAGCAAAAGTTATTCAGTGATTTTCTTCCTCTAGTGGCTACTACTGGGACTGCAAAAACATAGGTTCATAAATGGCGTTGTCATTGTCTTGGGTCTTTTTGTCTTTTATTTATTTATTTATTTATTGAGATGGAATCTCACTCTGTCGCCCAGGCTGGAGTGCAATGTCGCAATCTCAGCTCAATGCAACCTCTGCCTCCTAGGTTCAAGTGATTCTCCTGCCTCAGCCTCCTGAGTAGCTGGGATTACAGGCGCCCACCACCATGCCCATGCTCAGCTACCTTTTGTATTTTCAGTAGAGATGGGGTTTCGACATGCTGGTCAGGCTGGTCTCAAACTCCTGACCTTGTGATCTGCCCACCTGAGCCTCTCAAAGTGCTGCGATTACAGGCGTGAGCCACCGTGCCTGGCCTGCCTTTTATTTTTAATTGTGGGAAAATTTTCAGCACCATCCCTAGTTCATTAACTACCATTACTAACATAATCATAAACGGATTTTTGGGAAGTTGCTTAGTCTATCTTCTTGCCTTATGGCCACCTTGAACCTAAAATTCCCAGATTCCTCTAACCAGTTAATCCCCTGTCTTTCGAATGACTTAAGCAAAGACGGATTAGTACTTCTAAAAATTTCTCTTTTACTACTTTCCCTATTTCTACCCCAGTAGGTATTCTTATCTATTGTAAGAATTATACATTCATGACCCCAAAGAATCACACCAAGGCTTTGTTCTTAGGATCATGGGAAATTGATCCAAAGGACCTGACCTTCTTGAAGGAGCTGGGGACCGGACAATTTGGGGTAGTGAAGTATGGGAAATGGAGAGGCCAGTATGATGTGGCCATCAAGATGATCAAAGAAGGCTCCATGTCTGAAGATGAATTCATTGAAGAAGCCAAAGTCATGATGTGAGTTATAGCCCAAACTCAACTCTCAATCTATTTGCTGGAGTCTAGGAATTCCCACGACAACCCACTGTGGTTTAAGGGTGACTTACAGTGAGAGAGGTTTGGGATGAAGGACTGAAGTTAATCTTTAATTGGTGGGAGTTCTAACTGCTAAGATAATCATTTCCCTGCCTTAGATATTGATTGAGAATAGTCGTGATATGGGTGGGTACCATCTCAGTAGCATTTGGGAGTAGATGTAGAAAATTAAACTTTCAAGAGAAAGACAGATTCTGATTTAGCCTTAGCATTATTTCATTCCTGGACTTGTGTCCTTTTCCATTGATGGGCTCCAAATCCCTGTTCACTTCCACATATTAAGCACTTTTGGGATTTAGGGTGGGAAGGAGGAAAATAAACTTGCTGGTATGTCTCATCTGATGCTCTACTCCTAGGTCAGCCCCCTTTCCTCCCCCAACCCCTTTATGACTAGTATGCAGAGCCAAAAGGGGAAGACTAATTCCTTGCCCTTCCTGTAGGAATCTTTCCCATGAGAAGCTGGTGCAGTTGTATGGCGTCTGCACCAAGCAGCGCCCCATCTTCATCATCACTGAGTACATGGCCAATGGCTGCCTCCTGAACTACCTGAGGGAGATGCGCCACCGCTTCCAGACTCAGCAGCTGCTGGAGATGTGCAAGGATGTCTGTGAAGCCATGGAATACCTAGAGTCAAAGCAGTTCCTTCACCGAGACCTGGTGGGATCTTAGAAGGATTGGCCTGGGACCAAGGGCTTATAGGGTGGAAGTAGAAGTGGAAGATATATCATACATGGTTGAGGGGGGGCTGCTGGTGCCATCATTTCAGTTTTATCTAGAAAACACTAGAAGTTAGGTGTGCCTCTGTTCCAGTGCTGAGCCCATCAAATATCTCCAGCCTCAACTCCATGAAGCCTGCCGTGGTGGGAATTAGAGCAGTCACTCACCCTCAACCCTCTACTACCCACAAGAAAATGGTGGGGTCTTTCTGTGGCTATTCTGGATTTGGAACAGAAGGGACTGTGTTTCCCAATGGGACTGCTCCTGGCATGAGGCCATCATTTGGTTATTCCACAGTCACAAACTGGGTTCTGTGGATGCATTTGGCCCACATGTGTTTTTTGTTTTGTTTTGTTTTAAATGTTATATAATAATTAGCAAACCCTTAAAAAAGAAACATTTTTTTTTAAACCCTGGAATTTCCAGCTTCTCTTGAAAATCTAGACCATCTGGAAAAGCCAGGTCAACATTCTCATGAGCCACCTCCTTTCCTTTAGACCAGTGTGCTGCTCTCCATTTCCTGCAATTTCCATCTACTTCACTCTTACTTAGCTTGCCTGGCCTCTGTAAGCATCAGAGTTTGTACCCTTGTTTCTTTCAGTCAGGCCAAGGCTCAAATTGCTCTAGTCTCACGGGCAGAAAAGCAGAAAGCAAAACAAACTTACCTCTCATTCTCCCTTTTTTTTTTTTTTTTTGGTTTTTGTTTTTGTTTTTTTGAGACAGAGTCTTGCTCTGTCGCCCAGGCTGGAGTGCAGTGGCACCATCTCGGCTCACTACAACCCCCGCCTCCCAGGTTCAAGTAATTCTCCTGTCTCAGCCTCCCAAGTAGCTGAGATCACAGGCACCTGCTACCACGCCCAGATAATTTTTGTATTTTTAGTAGAGACCAGGATTCGCCATGTTGGCCAGGCTGGTCTTGAACTCCTGACCTCAGGTGATCCATCTGCCTCGGTCTCCCACAGTGTTGGGATTACTTACAGGCGTGAGCCACTGCAGCCAGCCTCTCCCTTAATTCTTTCGGCATATCAGCGAGGGAATGAAGTAATGTGGAATTGCTCATGAGAATGCAATCATTCTGTCTGTCCTCAGTGCTTTACCTAGGACTACACAGCAGGTTGCTTTCCACATGGTGGAAATGAACCAAAATTTCTCGGTGGCATCACCAGATTCCTATTAGGTGGGAAGGTGTCTGTAGTTCCAGGAGATGGGGCTTCCCTGGCTTCATTCTACTGGTCAGCAGAAGCTTTGTGCTTTTAACCTCTGTGCTGGGGATGGAGTCTCACTGGTATCTGTTTGCACTACAGGCAGCTCGAAACTGTTTGGTAAACGATCGAGGAGTTGTTAAAGTATCTGATTTCGGCCTGTCCAGGTGAGTGTGCCTTTTTCTTATTTCCCTTCAGAAGTAAAAATAGCAGAATATGAAACATGGGTAGGTGTTATAGTTTTAATCCTCTCCTTTTCTTTTTTTTTAATCATTCTAGTGTTTTCTGCCTATCTTTCTATTCTTTTTCTTCCTCTGAGTTACTTAAGCCACCTCTTTCATCCTTTTGTTTTTTTGTCATATTCCTTTCCTCCCCTTTTCCCTTTATCGCTACCTCCTCTGTTTTTTAGCTATTTCCCCAATACCTTATCTTGATCTATTAATCCTGATGACTTTATTCCATTCCACCTTCTTTCTTAATCAGTCTAATTCCCAGTGACAACTGCAGATAAAAGGAAAGGAAAGAGAAGAGCAGAGAAAGGAAAGGTGGATAGAGAAGAGGAAGGGAGTGCTTAGTAGATCTTATTTCATTTCATTCTTCTTGTAACCATATTGTCAATCAGAAAGCCCAATCAGATACAACAGGAAATGTGTTAAAAGTAACATTTGTAGAAGATACTAGTTGAGCAGGAGAGACTTTTGAGAAAGCCTGTAATTGTGTGTTTGTGACACTCTTGTGACCATGCTAAGAAAATGTAAGCAAATAACAAGCTCTCCAAATCCTAATGACAACAAGTACTGAATCTCTTGCAGGTATGTCCTGGATGATGAATACACAAGCTCAGTAGGCTCCAAATTTCCAGTCCGGTGGTCCCCACCGGAAGTCCTGATGTATAGCAAGTTCAGCAGTAAATCTGACATTTGGGCTTTTGGTAAGTGGCTAAGATTACACAGATTATACAACTCAAAGGAAAAGAAATGCAATGGGAAAATACATAGTTTGCAGCCTGCACAGAGAGATTGTTCTTGCTTTCATTCATCCAGCAAGAGTGCCTGGGGAATGCTTATAGTGTGTCAGGCACTACAGGGGTTTCTGAGGATAAAAACTAAACTGGAGGCTGGGCGCGGTGGCTCACGCCTGTAATCCCAGCACTTTGGGAGGCTGAGGTGGGTGGATCACGAAGTCAAGACATCAAGACCATCCTGGCCAACGTGGTGAAACCTCGTCTCTACTAAAAATACAAAAATTAGCCGGGCATGGTGGCACACGCCTGTGGTCCCAGCTACTCGGAAGGCTGAGGTGGAAGAATCGCTTGAACCCAGGAGGCGGAGGTTGCAGTGAGCTGAGACTGTGCCACTGCACTCCAGCCTGGCAACAAACAGAGCAAGACTCTGTCTCAAAAAAAAAAACAAAATCTAAACTGGACATGATCTCTGCCTTTTTAGAACTTAAAATATGTTAAGGAAAACAAACAATTCATTCAGTTTTTGACAGCTTCTGAATACTGATTATGTACCAGGCACTCTGCCAGACCCTATAACTACAAAGACAAATAAGATGCGGTCTCTCTTCTAGAGAAGTTAATAGTCTAGTACAATCCTGATCTCCATCTAGCGTGGTCAGTACTATAGCAGAAGTTTGGGCAAAATGTAACAAGCACAGAGCGGGGAACCAACTGATTCTAATCTTTGAGGATGATCTAGGAAGACTAGGACCCCTGCTATCCAAAAAGACTGCAAACCAATTTAACACTGTGTTTCATCTTCTAGGGGTTTTGATGTGGGAAATTTACCTCCCCTGGGGAAAATGCCATATGAGAGATTTACTAACAGTGAGACTGCTGAACACATTGCCCAAGGCCTACGTCTCTACAGGCCTCATCTGGCTTCAGAGAAGGTATATACCATCATGTACAGTTGTTGGCATGAGGTAAGTATTTTATTATGACCTCTTAAATTATTTCCTTGACTCGACTTGCCCATTTAGCTGGCCATTCATCCATAGACTGATAGCTGCACATACTCTTTTTTTTTTTTCTGAGACAAGGTCTCCCTCTTTACCCAGGTTGGAGTGCAGTGACATGATCTCGGCTCACTCACTACAACCTTCGCCTCAAGCAATTCTCATGTCTCACCCTCCTGAGTAGCTGGGATTACAGGCATGCACCACCACACCCAGTTAATTTTTGCATTTTTAGTAGAGGCAGGGTTTTGCCATGTTGGCCAGGCTGGTCTCGAACTCCTGACCTCAAGTGATCCACCTGCCTCGGCCTCCCAAAGTGCCGGGATTAGAGGCGTGAACCATCACACTCGGCCTTGCACACATTCTCTGACCTTGGCCTGCACCTCAATCATCCTATGGCCAGAGGCTTTCCCTGGCCCATTCCAATTCTCACTGTCGTGTCATTAGTACACTCCAATGCCAACTCAACTCTAGGGAGGGGGTTGGTGTGGGGCCATGTCATCTAGCATAATCAGGCAGCCAGAGGCACTCAAACAAGTGAATGGGCATTACAAAAGAAAAGTCATGAAAGTTTGTTCATTCCTTTGGATATCATTGGCCCTTTCTTCTACTTTACTAGCTGCCAACCATTTCTGGCTGAGGTCCTAAATGAGACTTATGTTTAAGCCCTACTGCTTGAAAGGGAACTAAAATAGATAGTGGGTTTTTTTTTTTTTGCTTGCTTTGTTTTGTTTTCGCTTTTTAATATAGCGCATTGTGGGCTATGTGGGTAGGTGTGTTATTTTGGAAATAAGGAATCTGTCCTACTACTATTAAACTGCCTTGCTGCTCTCACCTTGAGTTCTTCCCGAGATACCTTCTCTACTTTTCAGTAGATCCTTGGCGACCTAAATTTCTAGTAGAAAATAAATGCTCAACTATTAAGAGTGCCCAATAAATGCATATGTGAATCTGGAGCCCTTTTGGTGAGGTGAAAAGTGGGTATCTGGATTCGAGCATGGCTCCTTTCCCTTAAACAAATGACAGATCACAGAGAAAGTATGCAGAAAGGGAGGACTCCTTCTTTCTCCTGTGTAATGCAGGATTAACGGTGATTGGCTATGCTCCCTCCCAACCAGGACCTTCTTACTATGCTAACTAAAAATGATTTCAGACAGGTAACTTTCTCCACAGTCTGTTTAAAGGAGCGGTCAAAATTGGATGTATGTTAGAAACCAGAAGGAGCTCTGAAAAATGCAGATTACTGAGCCTCTTCCCCAGAAATTCTGTTTAGGTATGCCTGAAGTGGAACTCAGAAATCTCTTTTTAAACTTCCCAGGAAATTCTGATACTCAGCTAGGTTTAAGAATCACTGAGTCTCCCGCCCTCCTGGCCAACATGGTGAAATCCTGTCTCTACTAAAAATAGAAAAATTTGCTGGGTGTAGTGGTGCGCACCTGTAGTCCCAGCTACTCAGCAGGCTGAGGCAGGAGAATCGCTTGAACCCAGGAGGCAGAGGTCGAAATGAGCCGAGATCACACCACTGCACTCCAGCCTGGCGACTGAGCAATCTGTCTCAAATTAAAAAAAAAAAAAAGGTCAGGAGTTCGAGCCCAGCCTGACCAACATGGTGAAACCCTATCTCTACTAAAAAATGCAAAAATTAGCCAAGCATGGTGGCAGGTGCCTGTAATCCCACCTACTCGGGAGGCTGAGTCAGGAGAATCACTTGAACCCGGGAGGCGGAGGTTGCAGTGAGCAGAGATCATTCCATCGTACTCCAGCCTGGGCGACAGAGAGCAAGACTCCGTCGCAAAAAAAAAAAAAAAAAAAAAAAAGAATCACTGAGTCAAAGAATGAAGAAATTGATGACCTTTGGTTCTGAAAGATTGAGACCATTTTGGCATGAATGTCCCTGAATCACTAAATACTAAATACTAAATACCTCAGGGGCTTACAGGCCATGACCATCAAAAAAACCCTTATTCTTAGGCCAGGCATGGTGGCTCATGCCTGTAATCCCAGCACTCTGGGGGCCGAGGCAGGTAGATAACCTGAGGTCAGGAGTTTGAGACCAGTCTAGCCAACATAGTAAAACCCTGTCTCTACTAAAAATACAAAAATTAACTGGGCGTGGTGGCATGCACCTGTAATCCCAGATACTCAGGAGGCTGAGGCAGGAGAACACTTGAACCCAGCAGGTGAATGTTGCACTGGTCCGAGCTTGCGCCACTGCACTCCAGCCTGAGCAACAGAGTGAGACTCCATCTCAAAAAAAAAAAACAAAAAACCTTAGTCTGGAGGCCAGACAGTGGTAAGAAAAGGTCCCAGGTACTCAGAATCCCTGCTCAGTGATATGGCCTGTGGTTTTGAAATATTAGTCACTAAAAATTATCACATGGGATTTCTGCTCTGCCAACCAGTTGAACATGTTTGGTAGCCATTTTTCACTTGAGGATCCAAAATAAGAATGTGTTGTGTACAGCTACATAATGAACTTGCCCTCAGTTTTGATCAATGTGATTATCAGTTTAATTTGCAAATTGTTCTTATCACACTAATAACCTGACTTACTAAAGACGAAAAGTGCACAAATTTTATGGAGAGCTGCTATTTCTTTTCTTTCTGTTTTTTTTTTTTTCTTTCCTTTTGTAATTGACAGGGTATGCTACTGGGCATAGAGCATATCTTTAATAAGCATTTGCTGTTTATTCATTTCATTTCCCTTGAATTGTGGATTCTAGCCACTCTAACGTTACTTTTTCTTTGGTTTTAGAAAGCAGATGAGCGTCCCACTTTCAAAATTCTTCTGAGCAATATTCTAGACGTCATGGATGAAGAATCCTGAGCTTGCCAATAAGCTTCTTGGTTCTACTTCACTTCTCCACAAGTCCCAGTTTCACTTTTTCAGAGGAAATCCCAGGCTTAGGAGCCCTGGAGCCTTTGTGCTCCCCACTGAATACACAAAGACCTCTCTCTACATCTGGGAATGCCCTTCTTCTTTGATTCCCTGGGATAGTGGCTTCTGAGCAAAGGCCAAGAAATCATTGTGCCTAAAATTTCCCGAGAGAATTAAGACAGACTGAATTTGGGATGAAAACATTTTTTAGGAGGGAGGATGTAAATAGCCGCACGAAGGGGTCCAACAGCTCTTTGAGTAGGCATTTGGTAGAGCTTGAGGGTGTGGGGGAGGGGCAGAATTTGGCAAGAATGAAACGGTGTCATAAAGATGGGATGGGAGAGTGTTTTGATAAAATAAAATTACTAGAAAGCTTCAAAGTCTTTGGTATCTGTATTAATCATACAGCCCCCCTGAAGCGCCCTATCTCAGTATTCCAGAAAGCTGCTGTGTGGCATTAGTTTGGCAAATTCCTACACTGAGAAGACAGGATCTTCCGTGTTTAAGCCTGCCTGTTAATTCCTGCCTCTGAATCAGAGATGCATTACGCCAAAACAGTCCGCCTCACAGCAGGCATACCATGTTATTTGAATCTGAAAGTTGGGCACAAACTCTGCCAGAGCCTCATTTCCCTATGTCAGGAGAGGAAAATTCCATCAAAAACAAAAGCTTGCCGGCTGTGGTGGCTCACGCCTGTAATCCCAGCACTTTGGGAGGCTGAGGCGGGCAGATCATCTAAGGTCGGGAGTTTGAGACCAGCCTGACCAACGTGGTGAAACCCTGTCTCTACTAAAATTACAAAAATTAGCTGGGCGTGGTGGCGCATGCCTGTAATCCCAGCTACTCGGGAGGCTGAGGCAGGAAAATCGCTTGAACCCAGGAGGCAGAGGTTGCAGTGAGCCGATCACACCATTGCACTCCAGCCTTGGCAAACAAGAGCGAAACTCCATCTCAAAAAAACAAAACAAAACAACAAACAAACAAAACCCCACGAAAGCCGGGGCCCAGGATAACCAACTAACTGGCTCAGCTGTCCGGTCAGCGCACAACCCGGGTAGCTCAGAAAACGCGCGCCAATTTGGAAGTGGACAGGGGCGGAGCTGTTGGGCCAGCCCGGAACGGACCACGTGGTCTGAGGTAACTTCCTTTTCTCCTTTCTTTTCTTTTTGGAATAACATCTCAACAGCATCTCGCCTCTGGGCTGCAAGCCCTGCGATCTCAAGACGCAAGGCTAGGCGCAACCACAGGGTTGTGGGGTTGCGGGACTGTAGGCTTCAGGGAGTTAGATCCGCCGGCTTGGGGAGCGCAGGGCCACCACCGCGGCATAAGAGGCAGCGTGGTGAACGTGAGCGCCGGCCTCGCGCAGACGCAGCGCACTCACGGGGCGGTCCCGGAGGCAGCGAGCTGTGATTCCGGTTCCGTCGCGGAGACACGTGAAGGTCGGTTAGTTGGTACAGAGTTCGTCTCTGCAAGCGTGGTCGCCCTGGGATGGATTTCCTCCTCCTCTTCCTCCGCGGCGGGTTTGGGTGCAGTGGACCCGCAGTTGCAGCATTTCATCGAGGTAGAGACTCAAAAGCAGCGCTTCCAGCAGTTGGTGCACCAGATGACTGAACTTTGTTGGGTGAGGAGCCTGGGGCTGGGACCTCAACACTGTGCCTACTTTCCTTCTGTCCTTGTCCCGCGGGACTCGCGACAACGTCGGGGATATCGGGGAGGGGCGGGCACCTGGCAGCACCCCTTGATTTCTCAGGTTCCTGTGGCCTAGCCAGATGGGAGAAGGGTGACTCCACTTCTCAGGTGACAGTCATACCGGACCTCGGTTTTGTTGGTCCAGAGGACTGGGTATCAAAGAAGACTTATGCCACTGGACACCCAGCACTTTAAGGCACCCGAGGTTGAAGCTGCCTAGTGCTGGTCACCAAGACTGATCGGAGCCCCCAGTACTGGGATTTTATTTTTGGCAGCCCCAGTCCCAGAGAGTCAGTGAATCAGTGAATCTGCTATTCCTGGACTCCTCGGGATCCACCTTCATTACTCAGTTCTAACCCTCTCCGCCTGAGAAATGAGTGGCTCCAGCCCACTAAGTATAAAAGTGGTGTAATCTCTTCCCAACGTACATACGTATTTGCTTTCTTGTTGGATTGTTGTGTAATACCAAGCCGTTTCGGGTCTGAAAGGTTGAGGAATTGAGCCTGCCCTGTGAGGGCACTTTGGCAAAAGGGTGGAAGGCATTTGCAGCTTGACAATAATGTGTTCTGGTTGCCACGGACAGCCCTCTCTTAATATACAAAATTCACAGAATTCAGAGGCCAATGATAATTTTCCTTGGTATTAGAGAGTCTGAGGCTTGTGTACATGGCAGAGAATAACGAATGAGATTTTTGAACCACTTAACTTGAACTATATACAGTTATTCGTTTCCGTATACTCTTTTCCATAAACTTATGGTATTGCTGGACTATGACTATGACACCAGATGCTCTACTTAACTCTGGTCTGCCTTGTACCAGAGTGCTTTGATACTTTTTTAAAAATATCTGTGATTCGTTACTTTGGGGCCATGTGGTTAAATACTATTGTAAGAATCTGGCCGGGCATGGTGGCCCACGCCTGTAATCCCAGCACTTTGGGAGGCTCAGGCTGGCGGATCACGAGGTCAAGAGAGCCAGACCATCCCGGCCAACATGGTGAAACCCCGTCTCTACTAAAAATACAAAAATTAGCTGGGTGTGGTGGGGCGCGCCTGTAGTCCCAGCTACTCGGGAGACTGAGGCAGGAGAATTACTTGAACCCGGGAGGCAGAGGTTGCAGTGAGCCGAGGTCGCGCCACTGCACTCTAGCCTCGCACCTGGCGACAGAGCTAGACTGTCTCAAAAAAATAATAATAATAATAATAATAATCTGTAAACTGCCAGGCGCGGTGGCTCATGCCTGTAATCCCAGCACTTTGGGAGGCAGGTGGATCACTTGAGGTCAGGAGTTCCAGACCATGGGGAAGCCCTGTCTCTACTAAAAATAGAAAAAATTAGCTGGGCTTGGTGGTGCCTGCCTGTAATCCCAGGTACTCAGGAAGCTGATGCACGAGAATCACTTGAACCTGAGAGGCAGAGGTTACAGTGAGATCATGCCACTGCACTCCAGCCTGGGCCACAGAGCCAGACTGTATAAAAAAAAAAAAGAACAAAACTGTAAGCTGTGAACTCTTTCGGAAAATTCATACAATTTTCTGTCATTGTGACATGATTCAAGAATCTCTAGCTTAAGTAGACAAGGTTATAGAATCTCAAGTCATGGATTTTGTTCTTCTTTGGTAGGTTTTAGGGTATCTTGCTGTAATGATTTATCCTTTCACCCTTTTATTCTGTAGTTAATTTAAAGGCATTTAGTGCGACAGCATTGCGGAGTCACGGCCAAATGCACTGAAAGGTTACTTCACTTGTATTTTGCCATTTTCTTGCTCTGGAATATCCCAGCTCTGCCATTTTCTGGCCCTATGACTTTGGGCAAAGTATGTCTGTGCCACAGTTTCCCTCTTTGTAAAATGAGGATTTATAATATATCTATTCCATAGGGTTGTTATAAGAATTTAATGTAAGGCTAGAGAACATTGCTGTATACTTGGTCAGCTGCCAAATGTGAACTATTATTAATGTATCAGATACTATTTTTAGGTAAAGTTTTTTTCTCAAGCAACAAAAGGGACCCCTGCCCCCAACCATCTTTTTTCTTTCCAAGTTCCCTTTGTGATTCTGTATCTTGTCCTGAGCAGGAGAAGTGCATGGACAAGCCTGGGCCAAAGTTGGACAGTCGGGCTGAGGCCTGTTTTGTGAACTGCGTTGAGCGCTTCATTGATACAAGCCAGTTCATCTTGAATCGACTGGAACAGACCCAGAAATCCAAGCCAGTCTTCTCAGAAAGCCTTTCTGACTCATCTCACCATTACCTCTTTGGAAAGGAAAGTAGTTCAAGAAATGAAGAGCTGTTGATGGGATGATTGAAGAAACAGCTGATTGAAGATTGGCTCCCATCTTTTGTTACTCTTGGGACATCCTATCATCTGAGAATGAACAAAGACAAATTTTTTTGTCTGTAGAGCTTGAGGTTCCTATGTTTGCTTGTATTTTTAATGCTAATCTTGTGAAAATAATTGATGAATGGAAAACTCTATTAGATGCATATTACTGTATATGGGACTATGCTTTTCTCCAAGCCCCATTAAGTGCTTCCTAAAATTTTGATAGTGGGACCACATATGTAAAAATTTCTCATTTGTGTGGAATCATTTCCTGATTTCAGGGGAGATCCTTGTCTATCAGAAAGGGCAGTAGTGGGGAAGAATAATTTGGCGTCCTTATTCTTGTGCTTGATTATCAATGCTGGAGAAAAAGATCTGTAAGAGTGTTTATACAGTACACGTAAGTTTTCTTGATGATCTCCCTTTCCTCTATGGTGATTTACTTAAATATCCATATCAAGTATAGTCTCAAGGTAGGGTAGGCAGTGTGAGAGTCTAGAGGCCTTTAGTTATAAAGGATTCTAGCCAGTGAACATAATTCTTATTACTAGACTGCCACAAGGAAGAAGTTAACTTGCCCTGTAAATCAGGGTACAAAAAAATTCAATGTATGTGCCTAAATAAGTTATAAAGATTTAGGCCAATCAGAAATCTGACAGCAGTATTCAGGTAGAGGTGCATGCCTAATGTTAATCAGTGTAGATTCCATTTACTGCATTCTTTTGATCACTGAAATAAAAGCTATAAAAGATTCAACTCTGATTAGAAGGCTTTCTATTGCAGTTATTATCTGCAACCCGGAGAGATTTAGCTTGGGCTGATTCCAAGGCTAAAATAGAGTCAGTCAGTCTGGGTAACTGCTCTGTGTGAGGTATGGCATAGTATTCCAGGGGTTCCTGACTTTTTGAGAGAAAAAGAGAACCTTGAGATGGGGAGGGAAGCAGTTCTGTGCTGGCAGTCAAGTCACTACAGTAGAGGTTGTAGTGACTGAATTCACCTCTTATTTCAAATCCTTGTAGACTGGAGCATAGACCTAAAGTGGACCTACCTGTTGGGAGCCTCTAGTGCAAATCCATGAAAGCTGGGGAAATGAATATCTCTAAAAGCTTCAAGTTCCTGTTTAGAATTTCCCCATAAAGGTACTACAAGGAAGTTTTTTGTTGTTGTTTAGACAGCCTCACTCTGTTGCCCAGGCTGGAGTGCAGTGGCATGATCTCGGCTCACTGCAACCTCCACCTCCCAGGTTCAAACTATTCTTCTGCCTCAGCCTCCTGAGTAGCTGGTATGACAGGTGCACACTATCACACCTGGCTAATTTTTGTATTTTTAGTAGAGACGGGGTTTCACCATGTTGGTCAGGCTGGTCTTGAACTCCTGACCTCATGATCTGCCCGCCTTGGCCTCCCAAAGTGCTGGGATTACACCCATAAGCCACTGTGCCTGGCCAGAAATTTTTTTTAATCATGATGAAAACACATTAAACATTTAAGTACATACTCCGCACCACTGTTTTTAGTGACAGGATTTCGGCAGTGCACAGAAATAAGGTCCCTGCCCTTGAGGAGCTTGTGGTCTAGTTAGGGGAGATAAACAATAAACACACAAATATGTCAATGTAATAAGTACCACGGAGAAAAAAAGCAGAGTAAGAATGTTAGGGAATATTTGTGGGTATGGTTATTTTATATACAATGGTTTGAGAAGGCCTCCTTGGGAAGGTGGCATTTCAACAGAGACCTAGATGAACTAAGTGACCAAACCTTGTGGGTATTACAGAAGAACATTTCGGGCAGGAGTGACAGCAAGTCCAAAGGCCCCAAGGTGGGAACTACATTGCCATGATGCCATGGAGAACAGTCAAGAGGTCATTATGACTGGAGTGAAGTGAGTAAGGAGAATGGTAAGAAATAAGGCTGGAGAGGCCAGGTGCGGTGGGGCTTACGCCTGTAATCCCAGCACTTTGGGAGGCCGAGGTGGATGAATTACCTGAGGTCAGGAGTTCAAGACCAGCCTGGCCAATGTGGTGAAACCCTGTCTCTACAAAAAAATACAAAAATTAGTCAGGCATGGTGGCAGGCTTCTGTAATCCCAGCTACCTGGAGGTGTGAGGCAGGAGAATTGCTTGAACCCAAGAGGCATAGGTGCCACTGCACTCCACTCTGGGGAACAAAGCAAGAGTTAGCCTCAAAAAAAAAAAAAAAAATAAGGTTAGAGAAATGCATGCAATAGATCAGGGTGAGGGGTGTGTGTGCACTGATTATGTAGGGCTTTGTAGACCATTGCAAGGAGATTGAGCTTTTACTAAGCAAGATGGGGAACCAATTGAGGGATTTTAACAAGATAAATGATATAACAATTCTAGGAGGATCTGGGTTTGGCTGCTCTTTGGGCAACATCACATGGTGAAGAAATTGTAACAGTAGCAGTAGTAGTAAGAATAATGGCATTTTGAAATCCAGGAAAATGAGACGCATATATACTTTGTGTCTATGTGTCCCTGTTGACATTTTTACCTACAAAAATTAATGTGAGGCTGGGCACAGTGGCTCACACCTATGATCCCAGCACTTCCGGAGGCTGAGATGAAGGATTGCTTGAGCCTAGGAGTTTGAGACCAGCCTAGGCAACATGGCAAAACCCCACCTCTACAAAAAAAATCCAAAAATTCGTTGGGTGTGGTGGCACATACCTGTAGTCCCAGATGCATGGGAGGCAGAGGTGAGAGGATCACCTGAGCCTGTGGAGGTTGAGCCTGCAGTGAGCCATGATCACGCCAATGCACTCCAGCCTGGGTGACAGTGAGACCTTGCCTCAAAAACAAAAGAAAATGTGTTGGGCGGGTGGAGTGGCTCACGCCTGTAATCCCAGCACTTTGGGAGGCCGAGGCCAGTGGGTCACCTGAGATCAGGAGTTTGGGACCAGCCTGGCCAGTCTGGTGAAACCTCATCTCCACTAAAAAACAAAAATTAGCCAGGCTTGGTGGCAGGTGCCTGTAATCCCAGCTATACTCGGGAGGCTGAGGCAGGAGAATTGCTTGAACCCCGGAGGCAGAGGTTGCAGTGAGCTGAGACCACACTATTGCACTCCAGCCTGGGTGACGTGGCAAAACTCCGTCTCAAAAAAAAAAAAAAAAGAAAATGTGTTCTTAAAACCAAGTCATAGAGAATGGTTCTTTAGTCTTTTCCTCATTATTATATTTATTATTTATTACTATATTATTTTTCTTATTCATTAGTATTAAAGTGTTCTGATTACATGTACACAAACTTAAATGTCTTTACAGTATTGCTTATTCAGCGAATATATATAATGAAAAAGGTCTGTCAGATTCATACAGTATGGTTGAGCACCAATTATGTGTTTTGACACTACTGAGCACAAGACAAGGGAAAAGAAAAAATGTAACATTTGCCCCTGTCCTTCAAAAGAAACTTAATACTCCCTGGCCAGGCTCAGTGGCTCAAGCCTGTAATCCCAGCACTTTGGGAGGCCGAGGCGGGCGAAATCATGAGGTCAGGGGTTCAAGACCAGTGTGGCCAACATGGTAAAACCCCATCTCTACTAAAAACATAAAAAATTAGCTGCGTGTAGTGGAGGTGCCTGTAATCCCAGCTACTGGGAGGCTGAGGCAAGAGAATTGCTTGAACCCGGGAGGTGGAGGTTGCAGTGAGCCGAGGATCGGGTGCGACTGCACTCCAGCCTGAGTGGCAGAGTGAGACTTTGTCTTAAAAAAAAAAAAAAAAAAGTTCCAAAGCAACAATTTGGACTTTGGTTTGTTTTGTCAATCTCAGAAATACATTTTCTAGACCTTGATAGGTGGTACTGTTAGCCCTGATGACATTCAAAGTCTTCATTTCAAATATTCAAGGTAGAAAATTCAAAACTCAATTGTAAAACAATAGAATTGGATTAGCAGACCCTATTCATGAAATGAAATCTCACCTAGAAGCCTGATAGGTGGCCGGGCACAGTGGCTCACACCTGTAATCTCCAGGACTTTGGGAGGCTGAGGCGGGCAGACATGAGATCGGAGTTCGAGACCAGCCTAACCAACACGGAGAAACCCCGTCTCTACTAAAAATACAAAAAAAATAGCCAAGCGTGGTGGCGCATGTGTGTAATCCCAGCTACTCGGGAGGCTGAGGCAGGAGAATCGCTTCTAAATCCTAGGAGGCGGAGGTTGCAGTGAGCCAAGATAGCTCCATTGCACTCCAGCCTGGGCAACAAGAGAGAAACTAAAAAAAAAAAAAAAAAAAAAAAAAAGCCTGATCTGATACGTAAAAACAGAAAAGCCAAGCAGTTCTGGTGGTGGGTATCTGGAAGCTCTGCCCTACTGTTGTGTCCTCACCCACGTTGGCACTGCCAAGTGGTGCCTAAGGCTCTGTCTTCAAGCTTCCACGTTTTACGAAGCACACTCTGAAACTGAGTCTATGTACGATCATTAGGGATACAGAAGGAAATCAACAAAAAACTTGCCATTTATTTGCAATAAACTCCATAAGGAATTTGAAAGCTAAAGTTAACAAATCAATAAACTCCATGTAAAATAGAGTCTTTACATGGAGTAATGGAAAACAGTAGATGGTCCTTTCTTAAAAACCAATTTTTCCCCTATAGCATAGCAATACCCTTTTTTTTTCTTTTTTAGACGGAGTTTCGCTCTGTCTTGTCTCGCCCAGGCTGGAGTGCAATGTCACCATCTCAGCTCACTGCATCCTTCGCCTCCCAGGTTCAAGCAATTCTCCTGCCTCCGCCTCCCCCTCCCGGGTAGCTGGGATTACCAGCACCCACAGGCACTCACAACCACACTCTGGTAATATTTGTATTTTTAGTAGAGACGGGATTTCACCACATTGGCCAGGCTAGTCTCGAACTGCCCACCTCTGTGATCTACCCACCTTGGCCTCCCAAACTGCTGGGATTACAGCAGGTGTGAGCCACTGTGCCTGGGCCGGCAATACCTTTTGTTTTTGTTTTCTTTGTTTTTTGAGATGAGGTCTCACTCTGTTGCCAAGGCTGAAGTGCAGCCATTTCCATGTACAGATGTACTTACACTTCTCCCTGCTACTGCCATGACCCACTTGCCATTTCCAAGGAATAGCTGCCCACTGACTCAAATGTTAATCTACTTTGGCAACACTTTCACAGACTACACATCCAGGATCAATACTTTATATCCTTCAATCCAATCAACTTGACACTCAGTATTAACCATCACAAACTTCTTTATAAACCAATATGGAATGAGCTCCAATACGTATTGTTAAATTTAAAAAGCAAGATTAAAGACGCAGTATGTTACCATTTGTGTGAAAAGGGGGGATTAAAATATATGTACACATTTGTTTCAATAAACATAAATTAATTCTTGAAGAATGTTGTTAACATTGATTGCCTCTGGGAAAAGAACTGGGTGGGTGCGGGTAGGGAGTGGAGATTTTTTACCACATGTTGTTTTTTTATGCCTTTCAATTTTGAATCATGTGAGTGAATTCAGAAAAAAATAAATATTATTTAAAAAAATAAAATAAAATTTCTCTCCCATTTCAGCACTATAAACTGTACTAGAAAATTGAGATGGGCTCGGCGCAGTGGCTCACGCCTGTAATCTCAGCTCTTTGAGAGGCCGGGGCAGGCGGATCACGAGGTCAGGAGTTCAAGACCAGCCTGGCCAACATGGTGAAACCCCGTCTCTACTAGAAATACAAAAATTAGCCGGATGTGGTGGCGCATGCCTGTAATTCCAGCTACACGGGACTCAGAGGCAGGAGAATCACTTGAACCCGGGAGGCGGAGGTTGCAGTGAGCCAAGCCGAGATCACGCCATTGCACTCAAGCCTGGGCGATAGAGCAAGACCCCATCTCAAGAAAAAAGTGGGGACGTGTGATACAAACCACTTTAGGAATAAAAACCCTAGATTTTGCTGTGCTCGGTGGCTCACGCCTGTAATCCCAGCACTTTGGGAGGCTGAGGCGGGCGGATCACGAGGTCAGGAGTTTGAGAACAGCCTGACCAACATGGTGAAACCCCATCTCGACTAAAAATACAAAAATTAGCCAGGCGTGGTGGCGCGCGCCTGTAATCCCAGATACTCAGGAGGCTGAGGCGGGAGAATCGCTTGAACCTGGGAGGCGGAGGTCGCAGCGAGCCAGGATTGTGCCATTGCACTCCGGCCTGGGCGACAGAGCAAGACTCCATTTCAAAACAAACAAACAAACAAACAAAACACCCTATATTTCAACTACAAGATCTTTCAGATACCCACAAGTCTCAAATAGATTTTTTTTTAACTTTGTAAATTATTTTATTTCTTCCATGATGTTTTAAAAGGACTATCTTCAAACAAATACAAATATTTCATAAATAAGCATCCTGGCCGTTCTAACCACCTCTTTCAGCAAGAAACACATTAAATTTGAATAGTAAGGACATTGCACAACGAATTAGGATTGTATTAAAATTTGCTTTAAATATTGAGGGGAGGGGACAATATACTTCTACTTAATGAAGAGAAATATTTTTACATTCCAGAGATCTTTTCATGTTTTTGCACCTGTTACGCAAGAAGTCATAAGGGGTAGGTTCCAGCAGCCCAGACTCCTTTCCACTGGTTCTCACAAAGTACGCTTCTCTGGGTGGAGCAGCCTGGCACTTCAGTTTGAACCCAGGTACCTCTCTTTTTGGCTCTCTTCTTTTTTCTGATCATTTTTCCTCTTGAATTTCAGGAAGCTATCTTGTCTCTCAGAGCACTTAATGTATTCAATCCACACATTAATCCTCTTGGCAAGAATCTTGCCCTTAGTTTCTTTGTTTACAACAATGTCAACAGCACGTGAAGTAACATTGTAGACACTCAACAGTTCTGCCATTGTAACACTTTTGGGGCATTCCTTTTTTGAATAGTACGCATTCCCTTGATGTCTCTACAAAATCTTTTTTTTTTTTTTTTTTTTGAGACAGAGTGTCCCTCTGTCGTCCAGGCTGGAGTGCAGTGGCGTGTTCTCAGCTCACTGCAACCTCTGCCTCCTGAGTTCAAGTGATCCTCCTGCCTCAGCCTCCTGAGTAGCTGGGACTACAGGGACACACCACCATGCCTAGCTAATAATATCTCTTTTCTTTTTTTTTAATATATATACATACTTTTTTTGTTTTTGTTTTTTCTAATATATATATATTTTATTGTACTTTAGGTTCTGGGGTGCATGTGCAGATCATGCAGGATTGTTGCATAGGTACATTCATGGCAAGGTGGTTTGCTGCCTCCATCCCCCCTATATCTGGCATTTCTCCCCACATTATCCCTCCCCAACCTCCCTACCCCACGCCGTTCCTCCCCCTAGTCCTCCCAAACAGACCCCAGTGTGTGATGCTCCCCTCCCTGTGTCCATGTGTTCTTATTGTTCAACACCCTCCTATGAGTGAGAACATGTGGTGTTTGATTTTCTGTTCTTGTGTCAGTTTGCTGAGAATGATGGTTTCTAGATTCATCCATGTCCCTACAAAGGACACGAACTTATCATTTTTTCTTATTTATTTATTTATTTTTGCTTCATTATCAATGCAGAAAACTCATCATTTTTTATGGCTGCATAGTTTTCCATGGAGTATATGTGCCACATTTTCCTTGTCCAGTCTATCACCGATGGGCATTTGGGTTGGTTCCAGGTCTTTTTTTTTTTTTTAAAGATGGGGTTTCACCATGTTGGTCAGGCTGGTCTTGAACTCCTGACCTCAGGTGATCCACCCACCTTGGCCTCCAAAGTGCTTGGATTACAGGCGTGAGCCACCACACCTGGCTGGTTCCAGGTCTTTGCTATTGTAAACAGTGCCACAGTGAACATATGTGTGCATGTGTCTTTATAATAGAACGACTTATAATCCTTTGGATAGATACCCAGTAATGGGATTGCTGGGTCAAATGGAATTTCTATTTCTAGGTCCTTGAGGAATCACCACACTGTCTTCCACAATAGTTGAACTAATTTACACTCCCACCAACAGTGTGAAAGTATTCCTATTTCTCCACATCCTCTTCACCATCTGTTGTCTCCAGATTTTTTAATTACCGCCATTCTAACCGGCGTGAGATGGTGCCTCAAAATGGTTTTGATTTGCATTTCTCTTATAGATTCACATGTATGTAGCCAAAAGAACAACTCCATGTTTTCTAAAAGGGTTAGAGAACATCTATCAAGTGCCTCTCCCTCTTTTCCTTTGTGTTTATCATTTTGGCAAATTACTGGAAGATGGCTGTGCCGGCCGATTTTTTTAAAAAAAGAATTATACTTCCCACACAACCCTGGCATATCAAATAGATTATTTATATCTAAGGACCTCAAGGAGGGCTGGGAGTAGGGTGGGGGTGAATGAGGCACTTGCTTCATGTGCAAAATTCAAGGGGGTACCAAAAAATTCAGTTATCAAGAGGAATTATGTTTTAATGAAATATTTTAAAAATAAAATTAATGCAAAAGTCCATAATGAACAAAATATCAAGATTTTTTTTTTTTTTAAAAAAAAGATGGGGTTTCACCATATTGGTCAGGCTGGTCTTGAACTCCTGACCTCAGGTGATCTGCCCACCTCAGCCTCCCAAAGTGCTGGGATTACAGGTGTGAGCCACCGCGCCTGGCAATATCAAGATTTTTAATAAATACAGGACCAGTAACAGTGCCATACTGAGCCATATTGGAGCCTGAGGCAAAAGGCAAATACAAGTTCCATATACGTGCTTTTAGGTATTCTTGAATAGTTAACTTTTTTCCAGAACATTAAAGCAGTTGAAAAACATACTGAAAAATAGATAAATTGAAACTCACAGCAGTTAAGTTTAAAACATGTTATTTACACCAAAACTAGAGTTTATTAAATTCTACTTTCTTGGTTTAATAGAGACAAACTCATCGAAAATATTTTCTTTTTCTTTCTTTCTTTCTTTCTTTTTTTTCTTTTTTTTGTGAGATGGAGTCTCACTCCATCGCTCAGGCTGGAGTGCAGTGGTGCGATCTGGGCTCACTGCAACCTCTGCCTCCCGGGTTCAAGCTATTCTCCTGCCTCAACCTCCCGAGTAGCTGGGACTACAGGCACCCGCCACCATGGCTGGCTAATTTTTTTATTTTTAGTAGAGATGTGGTTTCACCATATTGGTCAGGCTGGTCTCGAACTCCTGACCTCAGGTGATCCGCCCACCGGGGCCTCCCAAAGTGCTGGAATTACAGGCATGAGCCACCACAGCTGGCCAGAAAATATTTCCCACAATCGTGACTTTTCTGAGGTAAAACCATCTGGCACTGAAAATTTTTTTTATTTCTAAAAATCAAACAGAGCCTCTAGAGAGAAGACCCAAAGCAAAACAATCATGGATCTAAATTAGCAAGGGCTGGAAGGTGGTGATAACTTCACACAATTGAAAAGTTGGGATCTTGTTATACAGAAACAACCAGCTATGCCTTGGGATCAAAGTCCAGAACAAGCAAATGAAAATTACAGTGAAGATGAACAAAAGGGAAAGTAGAAATGGAGAGACAGAGGAGGAGAAGCAGGCAGAAAGAGAGAGCAAGAAAAAGAAGAGGAAAATGAAAAGGAGCTGGAAGATGAACAGGAAGAAAAAAGGAAAAGGGAAAATGAGAAACAATATCCCAAGAAAAGATTAGTCAGCAAATCCCTCATGGCCACTCTCTCCGGGCAAAGTTTAAATTAAACAGGTGCCCCACAGTACAAGAGAGTTTATCACTCTCATTTGAATTTGGCATGACATATAAACAGGTAAGTCAATGGTTTTGTAAAAAGAGAAAGAAATGTCTAAGAGAAAGCATAGGAAAAAACATAAGAGATGGGGTCTCTCTGAGTTGCCAAGGCTGGTCTCAAACTCCTATCCTCAGGGGAATCTTCCCACCTTGGCCTCCAGAAGTGCTGTGATTACAAGCATGAGCCATTGTGCCTGGCTAAGACGTTTTTTCTTTTCCTTCTTCTTCTTCTTTTTTTTTTTTTTTTTTCCCCTGTCTCGCTCTGTCGCCAAGGCTGGAGTATGGTGGTGTGGTCTCAGCTCGTGGCCTCCACCTCCCGGTTTCAAGTGGTTCTCCTGCCTCACCCTCCTGAGTCTAGCTAAGACGTTTTATATGACATCATTTTCACCAATAAATGGAGTTCTGAAAGAATAAACAAGAAAATATTAATGATCATTAATTCCATGAAGAACTAAATGAGGGGTAGTGCAAAGGATTTCCTATATATCCTATTTTTACACTACTGTGGTTTTAAAGTTTTTATAATGGATGCTAATTAATTTTATTTCAGAAAAAAATCAATAAAGAAATTACCAACCTCTCAAAATATTTTGAGACTGAAAGGGAAATCCATTGTAAAAGCTGATGGGTTCAGTGCATTCTTCAACTTGTCAGTATATCTCTAAACATCCCTTCCAGGCCGGGTATGGTTGCTCACAACTGTAATCCCAGTACTTTGGGAGGCTGAGGCGGGACGATAACTTGTGGTCAGGAGTTCGAGAACAGCCTCACCAGCATGGTGAAACCCCATCTCTACTAAAAATACAAAATTAGCCAGGCATGGTAGTGCATGCCTGTCATCCCAGCTTTTCAGGACACTGAGGCAGGAGAATTGCTTGGGCCCAGGAGGTTGCAGTGAGCTGAGATCGTGCCATTGCACTCCATCCTGGACAACAAGAGAGAAAGTCCATCTCAAAATAAATAAATAAATAAATGCATCCATATATATATATATATATATAAACACACACACATATGGCAGCAACTTGGCTGGGCACGGTGGCTCACGACTCTAATACCAGCATTTTGGGAGGCTGAGACAGGCATATCATTTGAGGTCAGTAGTTTGAGACCAGCTTGGTTAGCATGGTGAAACCCCAACTCTATTAAAAATACAAAAAATTAGCCGGGCGTGGTGGTGCATGCTTGTAATCCCAGCTACTTGGGAGGCTCAGGCAGGAGAATCTCTTGAACCTGGAAGGCAGAGATTGCAGAGCTGAGATCGCACCATTGCACTCCAGCCTAGGAGACAAGAGTGAAACTCTGTCTAAAAAAAAAACAAATCACAAGTTTAGGTCTAATATGTAGAATCTGGGGGAAGTTCTAGTAATCTGGTGCAATTTAAATGCAAGGTAGACATCGAAGAATCTTTAGAAATGAGAATCACAAGGTAGACATGGACTACATAGTTATGCCATGCTAAGGAGTTTAGATTTTATTCTGGATGGGTATGACAGTCTTGATCAAATTAATGGTTCTCAATTTTTATATATATATATATTTACATATATATATATTCACCATATATATATACATATATACACAAACAAAAAAAATGTTGACAGTTTATTTGTTTGTCTGTTTGGTTTTTGTTTTTGAGACACAGTCTCGCTCCATTGCCCAGGCTGGAGTACAGTGGCGTCATCTCAGTTCACTGCAACCTCCGCCTTCCTGGTTCAAGCAATTCTCATGCCTCAGCCTCCTGAGTAGCTGGGATTACAGGTACCTGCCACCATGGCCGGCTAATTTTTGTATTTTTAGTAGACACGGGATTTCACCATGTTGGCCAGGCTGGTGTCAAACTCTTGACCTTAGGTGATCCACCCACCTCAGCCTCCCAAAGTGCTGAGATTACAGGCGTGAGCCACTGTGCCCAGCAAACCCAGAGGTTTTGATAGACTGTGTCGCTATTATCATTCAGTTTGAACATTTTTTTAAATTTTCACTTTGATTTCATCTTTGATCCAATGATCATTCAGGAACAGGTTATTTAATTCCCATGTATTTGCATAGTTTTGAAGGTTCTTCACCCCCATCCCCCATAGCAGCTGCATAGTTTTGAAGGTTTTGAGATGGAGTTTTGCTCTGTCACCCAGGCTGGAGTGCAGTGGTGTGATATCGGCTCACTGCAATCTCTGCCTCCAAGGTTCAAGCAATTCTCCTGCCTCAGCCTCCCAAGTAGCTAGGATTACAGGCACGTGCCACCACACCTGGCTACTTTTTTTATTTTTTGTAGACACGAGGTTTCACCATATTAGTCAGGCTGGTCTCAAACTCCTGACCTCAGGTGATCCACCTGTCTCGCCCTCCCAAAGTGGTAGGATTACAGGCATGAGCCACTGCGCCCAGCTTCAGTTCAAATTGTTACAAAGTTCAGCTGGAGAGTTCCTTCTCCCTGTGACCTTTTCCAAGTGCCTCTGGCCACCCTACTGAAGGACCCCTGTAAGGCCAGGCAGAAATGGGGACCCAGTGAGCTCACAGGACTTTTCCCACTGCTTCCTCTACTCCTGTATTTCACTCGGCTATCTAGATTGACTCAGCTCCAGGTAAGGTCAGAATCTTCTCCCATAACCTAGGCCTTCAGTTTCTCCAGCAGGAGTGTGTGTTGGGGGGCAGACAATCTCCCTTTCCCACTTCCACAGTTTGGGCACTCACAGTATTTGGGGTGTCTCCTGGGTCCTGCAAGAGCAGTCCACTTCCTTCAGAGGGTCTGTGGGTCCTCTTGGGTTTCCTAATTTATTCCTGCAGTTGTTTTGGAGCAAAAATTCATGATGTGAGCCTCCACATGCTGCTCTGTTCATCCAGGTTG
Organism: Ateles fusciceps; assembly: GCA_036589455.1. Taxonomy (NCBI): domain Eukaryota; kingdom Metazoa; phylum Chordata; class Mammalia; order Primates; family Atelidae; genus Ateles; species Ateles fusciceps. Next base: position 478,199 of record JAZHEH010002518.1, on the reverse strand, counting down.
GAGCTGCAATCTAGTCCTGCCTCCCATCTGCCATGATCCCCCCGACCTTTTTTTTAAAATATGGAACACTTCACAGATTTGTGTGTCATCCTTGTGCAAGGATCATGCTAATCTTCTCTGCATTATTTCAATTCCAGTACTACAGGTGCTGTCGAAGCGAGCCCAGGTGCTTAGGTTTTGATGGCCTTGTAGAGACAGGAGACAGAGCCTTGGGCCTAACTAAGGCAGCGGGGTGGAACATACCTGTAGAAAGTTGGGACTTTTAAAGGACTACACCTTCAATAAGGTTGAACTAGACAAAAATTCATTCACTAGCATAGGAAGACAACCTGGTTTCTGAGAAGGTAGAAAAAAGGTCTCCCTCTGAGGCCTGCTTTCACATGGGTTTGGGATCCAAAATGTATACCTTCTACAATGTCCAGGAACCCTCTACACCAAACAATGAGTATAAAGTGTATACTCGCTTAAGAGTATAACTATTGCTATTCATACCTGGCAGAAGCAACATAAAACAGCTGTAGAGTGATATATCTTTCACAAGATCCTCACAAGTAAAGCTGCACTGAACACAATTTAAAATAAAAAATTACAAAACACACAAAAAAACACCACACCATAATCAAATGTCTGAAGACAAACAAATAGAATTAGACCCCAAAATATGCAGACTCATCTGATAAACACTATAAAATAACTATCTTAAAATGATTAAAGATATAATTGAAAACATAAGAAAAGACCAAGACATTTTATTTTATTTTTACATATTTGAGGATACAAATGCAGTTTTGTTACATGGATATATTGTGTAGTGGTGAAGTTTGGACTTTAAAGTGCAACCATCACTCAAATTGTGTACACTGTACTCATTAGGTAATTTTTTTTTTTTTTTTTTTGAGACAGAGTTTCATTCTTGTTGCCCAGGCTGGAGTGCAGTGGTGCAATCTCAGCTCATTGCAACCTCTGCCTCCTGGGTTCAAACTATTCTCCAGTCTCAGCCTCCTAAATAGCTGGTATTACAGGCATGTGCCACCACATCCAGCTAATTTTTTGTATTTTTAGTAGAGATGGAGTTTTACCATCTTGGCCAGGCTGGTCTCGAACTCCTGACCTCATGATCCACCTGCCTCAGCCTCCCAAAGTTCTGGGATTACAGGCGTGAGCCACTGTGGCCAGCCCATTAGGTAATTTTTTTTTTTTTTTTTTTTTTTTTTTTTTGAGACAGGATCTCGCTCTGTCACCCAGGCTGGAGAGCAGTGGTGCAATCTTGTCTCACTGCAACCTCCGCCTCCTGGGTTCAAGTGATTCTCCTGCCTCAGCCTCCCAAGTAGCTGGGACTACAGGCGCCCATCACCATGCCCAGCTAATTTTTGTATTTTTAGTAGAGATGGGGTTTCACCATGTTGGCCAGGCTGGTCTCAAACTCCTGACCTTGTGATCTGCTCACCTTGGCCTCCAAAAGTGCTGAGATTACAGGTGTGAGCCACCACACCCAGCCTGGCATGTCATTTCTATATGTTGGTAACATTTCAAGTACTCTCTTCTAGCTACTTTGAAATATACAATATATTTTTGCTGACTCTAGTGACCGTACTCTGTTATGGAACATTAAAACATATTTCTTCTAATTGTATGACTGGATCCATTAACAAACCTCTTTTCATCACCCCCTCCCACCCACACACATTTTCCAGCCTCTGATATCTATAATTCCATTCTCTATTTCCATGAGGTCAACTTTTTTCATTTCCAACATATGAATGAGAATATGTAGTATTTGTCTTTCCTGTGCCTGGCTTATTTCATATAACATATGACATCCAGTTAGTTCCATTTATGTTGCTACAAATGACACAATTTCATTCTTTTTTATGGCTGTATAGTATTCCATTGTGTATATATACCACATTTTCTTTTTTTTTTCTTTCTTTTTTTTTTTTTTTAGAGATGGGATCTTTCGATGTTGCCCAGGCTAGAGTGCAATGGCACAATCATGGCTTCAATATCCTATTTTCAGCATTGGACAGATTTTCCAGATAGAAAACCAACAAAGAAATGTCAGACTTAATCTGCACTATAGAAAAAGTGGATCTAATAGATATTTACAAAACATTTCATCCAACAGCTGCAATATACACATTCTTCTTTTAGCACATGGGTTATTCTCAAGGACAACCATATGTCAGGTCACAAAGCAAGTCTTAAAAACATTTTTCTGGTGTTTGTTTGAGATGGAGTCTCGCTCTGTCACCCAGCCTGGAGTGCAATGGCGCCATTTCGGCTAGTTACAACCTCTGCCTCCCCAGTTCAAGCAATTCTTCTGCCTCAGCCTCCTGAGTAGTTGGGACTACAGGCGAGTGCCACCACGCCTGGTTAATTTTTGTATTTTTAGTAGAGATGGCTTTTCACCATATTGGCCAGGCTGGTCTCAAACTCCTGACCTCATGATCCACCTGCTTCGGCCTTCCAAAGTGCTGGAATTACAGGCGTAAGCCACTGCACTGGGCCCCAAACATTTGTAAACATTGAAATAACATCAAGCATCTTCTCTGACCACAATGGAATAAAACTAGAAATCAATGATGAAAGGGATTTTAGAAACTATACAAACATGCTGGGCGCAGTAGCTCACATCTGTAATATCAGCACTTTGGGAGGCCGAGGCGGGTGGATCACTTGAGGTAGAGAGTTCAAGACCAGCCTGGCCAACATGATGAAACCCCGTCTCTATTAAAAATTAAAAAAAAAAAAAAAATAGCCGGGCATGGTGGCACATACCTATAATCCCAGCTACTAGGGAGGCTGAGGCACAGGAGAATCACTTGAACCTGGGAGGTGGAGGTTGCAGTGAGCTGAGATCATGCCACTGCACTCCAGTCTGGGTGACAGAGTGAGACTCCATCTCAAAAAATATATATATATATACATATATATGTATATGATGATGATTTCAATTGCTGAAAAAGCATTTGATAAAATTCAGTATTTGTTCATGATAAAAACCCTCAAAAAACTAGGTGTAGAAGGAACATACCTCAACATAATAAAGGTAATATATGACAGACCCGCAGTTATTATCACACTGAATGGGGAAAAATTGAAAGCCTTCCCTCTAAGATGTGGAACACAACAAGGACACCCACTGTCACCACTGTTGTTCAACATAGTACTGGAAGTCCTAGCTAGAGCAATCAAAGAAGAAAGATAAAAAGGGCAACCAAATTGTAAAGGAAGAAGTTCAATTACCCTTGTTTGCAGAATAATATAATCTTATATTTGGAAAAACCTAAAGACTCCACTAAAAAACTATTCGAACTGATAAATTCAGTAAAGTTGCAGAATACAAAATTAACATACAAAAATCAGTAGCATTTCTTTATGCCAATAGTAAACAATCTGAAAAAGCATTCAAGAAAGCAATTACATTTACAATAGCTACAAAACAAAACAAAACAAAAAAACTAGGAATTAACAAAAAAGTGAAAGATCTCTACAATGAAAACTATTGGGTTGGTGCAAAAGTAATTGCAGTTTTTGTCATTACTTGTTTTTTGGTTTTTTGGTGTTTTTTTTAGACAAGTCTTGCTCTGTCACCCAGGCTGGAGTGCAGTGGTATGATCTTGGTTCATTACAACCTCCGCCTCCAGGGTTCAAGTGGTTCTCCTGCCTCGGCCTCCTGAGTAGCTGGGATTACAGGCATAGGCCACCACCCCCGGCTAATTTTTGTATTTTTAGTAGAGGCGGGGTTTTGCCATGTTGGCCAGACTGGTCTCAAACTTCTGACGTCAAGTGATCCACCCGCCTTGGCCTTCTAAAGTGCCGACATTACAAGCCTGAGCCACCGCACCCAGCTGCCATTACTATTAATGGCAAAAACTGCAATTACTTTTGCACCAACCTAATATAAAACATTGATGCAAGAACTTGAAGAGGACGCAAAAAATGAAAAGATTCCATTTTCATGAATTGGTAGAATAAATATTGTTAAAATGTCAATACTATCCAAAGCAGTCTACAGATTCAATGCAATCCTTGTCAGAATACCAATGACATTATTCACAGAAATAGAAAAAAAGTCCTAAAATTTATATACAACCATAAAAGACCCAGAATAGCCAAAACCATACCTAGCATAAAGAACAAAACTGGAGGAATTACATTACCTGACTTAAAATTATGCTACAGAGCTACAGTAACCAAAACAACATGGTACTGGCATAAAGACAGACAAGTAGACCAATGGAACAGAATACAGTACCCAGAACAAATCCATACATCTACAGCAAACTCATTTTCAACAAAGGTGCCAAGAAAATATGCTGGGGAAAAGACAGTCTCTTGCTGGGAAAACTGGATATTCATAAGCAGAAAGAATGAAACTAGATCCCTGCCACCATCTACAAAAATCAAATCAAAATGAATTGAAGACTTAAATCCAAGACCTTGAACCATGAAACTACTACAAGAAAACACTGGGGAAAATTTCCAGGACTTTGGGACTGAGCAAAGATTTTTTTAGTAATATTCCACAAGCACAGACAGCCAAAGCAAAAGTGGACAAATGCGATCATATCAAGTTAAAAAGCTTTTGCACAGCAAAGGAAACAATCAACAAAGTGAAGAGACAACCCACAGAATGGGAGAATATTTGCAAACTGCTCATCTGACAAGTGATTAATAATGAGAAGATGTAAGGAGTTCAAACAACTCCATAGGAAAAAAAAATCTAATAATCCAATTTAAAAATGGGCCAAATATATGAATAGATGTTTATCACAAGAAGACATACCAATGACAAACAGGTTTATGAAAAGGTGCTCAACATCACTGATCATCAGAGAAATGCAAATCAAAATTATATTGAGATACTGGCCCGGCGTGATGGCTCACGCCTGTAATCCCAGCACTTTGGGAGGCTGAGGCAGTTGAATCACTTGAAATCAGGAGTCCGAGACCAGCCTGGCCAACATGGTTAACCCCATCTCTACCAAAAATCAAAAAAATTTGGGCATGGTGGTGCACACCTGTAATCTCAGCTACTCAGGAGGCTGAGACAGGAGAATTGCTTGAACCCAAGAGGCAGAGGTTGCAGTGAGTCTAGATCGTGCCATTGCACTCCAGCCTGGGTGACAGAGCAAGACTTCGTCTCGAAAAAAAAAAAAGAAGAAAAAAAAACGAAAAAAAATGTAACGAGATACCATCTTACCCCCAGTTAAACTGGTTTTTATCCAAAAGACAGGCAATAACAAATGCTGGTGAGGATGTGGTGAAAAGGGAGCCCTCGTACACTGTCAGTGGGAATGTAAATTAGTACAACCACTATGATGAAGAGTTTGGAGATTTCCTCAAAAAATTAACATTAGAGCTACTATACGATCCAGCAATCCCCACTTTAGGGCATATACCCTAAAAAAAGGAAATCAGTATATTGAACACATACCTGCATTCTCATGTTTACTACAGCATTATTTCACAATAGCCAAGCTTTGGAAGCAACCTAAATGTTCATCAGTAGATGAATAGATAAAGAAAATGTGGTACATATACAAAATGGAGTACTATCCAGCCATAAAAAGAGTAAGATCTTGACAAGCCTTGGTGGCTGTAATCCCAGCACTTTGGGAGGCCGAGGCAGGCGGATCACGAGGTCAGGAGTTCGAGACCAGCCTGACCAACATGGTGAAACCCCATCTCTACTAAAAATACAAAAATTAGCTGGGTGTGCTGTCGCATGCCTGTAATCCCAGCTACTCAGGAAGCTGAGGCAGGATAATCACTTGAACCGGGGGAGGCAGAGGTTGCAGTGAGCCGAGATCAAGCCATTGCACTCTAGCCTGAACAACAGAGTGAGACTCCATCTCAAATAAATAAATAATAAATACATAAATATAAAATTGAGTCTTTAAAAAAAAGAGTGAGATCTTTTCATTTGCAACAACATGGATATACCTGGAGGTGATTATGTTAAGTGAAATAAGTCAGTCACAGAAAGACAAACTGCACATGTTCTCACTTATTTGTGGGAGCTAAAACTTAAAACAATTGAACTCATAGAGATACAGAGTAGAAGGATGGCTACCAGGGGCTGGGAAGGGTGGTGGGCGAGTGGACGGGAGTGAGGATGGCTATTGAGTACAAAAAGTAGAAAGAATGAATAAGACCTAGCATTTGATAGCACAACAAGGTGACTATAGTCAACAATAATTTAATTGTACATTTAAAAATAACTAAAACAGTATAATTGGATTATTTGTAACATGAAGGATAAATGCTTGAGGTGATGGATACTCTATTTCTCTGATGGGATTATTATGCACATGTCTTATCAAAAATATCTCACATACCCCATAAACATATACATCTACTATATACGCACAAAAAATAAAAATAAGTGAAAAAAAGAAAGTGAAAAAGAGGATGCACTCCGGCCTGAACAACAGAGTGAATAGAGAGGCCACGGTGCCTGGCCTCTGTATTTTTTTAAACGTTTTGTAGTCAACATGCATTTACATTTTATAAAAAGACATGTAAATATCTTGTTTTATAAGTGGAATAAAAGAAAGAAGATGAAAAAATTACTCTGTTTTCAGACTGGTTTTATATTGGGGGACTTCCTCCATGCCTAGCCAGTTTGTTTACAACTCTCCCTTGGTGTTCAGTTCCTGCTTACATGGATCCTGACATCAGCCAGAGGTGAAAACTTAGGTTCTTCTCAGGCTTTTCTGAGCATATTTCCATCTCTTGGCATGCATGTGGCTTTCTCCAACTCTCTGGTATACACAGGAGCTGTTAAAAGCCCTTTTTTCCCCCACATATTTCCTTTCCACTCTTTCTCCTTCCTTCAGTCTATTATTTGTTCTGACTGTTACCTCTTTCCCCAGGCTGCTTCAGACAATATTGTGCCTTCAAATACTTTTCAGCAAAAGCCACCACTTCTGAGAATGCTCCAAGTTGGGTGAAATGAGGCAGGCCCTTGCACCAGTTCTTGAGGGAACCACTAGTCAGGTTGAAGCACCAAATCACAACATTTGGGAATAAGGTCTACATTGCTCCCTCCAGCACTATAAAGTTATACCAGGAGGGTGTGATACTACCTTCAGGCTGCTGCTGATCTAAAGTGGGGAGTTGGAAGCAGGCGATTAAAAACACCACAGCATTCTTTTACTGCAATGTGGCTGCCTCTTTCTTCATTAAGCTTTCGCTTGCTGGTTGTAAGTTTTCAATTAAGTTCCAGAGTTGTGCAAAAATTGACAGTTTTTGCCAATTTGTTATTTGTTTTCAGAGGGATGGAGCCCTGGGGTTCCCATCTTGCCATTTTCCATGACATCACGAATACGTATAGTTGTCATAAGTTTTTGATTAGTTTCCAGAGCTCTGATAAAGTTATTTTGACACTGTTTGACAGTTTATTTTCTGCTTTTGTGAAGGGAGAGAACTTGGGAGTTCCCCACTCTCTCATATTTGTTAATGTTACTTAAATTCAGGACTTTTTATCAGAAAAAATTGTCCATTTCAGTATTTTACTCCAACAGGCAATCATTGCTGGAAGAAGACAATGTCTGGCCACTCTGGCTCTACAATGGTCTAGTTACAACTCTCAGATCCAGCAATGTCATTGGCGGAAACTATCTTACGGAAGATGGGCTGTATTAAAATGATAAGCAATAGTCCTATTAAAACCAGTATAACAATGTCTAAATTTTTTAAAGGTTGATTATTTAGCTTTTATTCTCTTCCTCTTGCTTTTCTTTTCCACTAGCACATTTTCTTCTTTGCGCTTTTCTGTATTTTTTTTTTTTTTTTTTTTGAGACAAAATCTCACTCTGTCACCCAGGCTGAAGTGCAGTGGCACAATCTCGGCTCACTGCAACCTCCACCTCCTGGGTTCAGGCAATTCTCCTGCCTCAGTCACCTGAGTAGCTGGGATTACAGGTGCACCACCATGCCTGGCTAATTTTTGTATTTTTATGTTGGTCAGGCTGGTCTCGAACTCCTGACCTCGTGATCTGCCCGCCTCAGCCTCTCAAAGTGCTGGAATTACAGGTGTGAGCCACGGTGACGGGCCTCTGTATTTTTTTAAACGTTTTGGGGTCAACATGCATTTACATTTTATAAAAAGACATGTAAATATCTTGTTTTATAAGTGGAATAAAAGAAGATTTAAATGTAATAAGAAAGAATTCAATCTCCTTACTTAACAGCTTATGAAGAACAGTTAAATTTTTATTTTTATTTTTATTTATTTATTTTTCTGAGATGGAGTCTTGCTCTGTCGCCAGGCTGAAGTACAGTGGTGCAATCTCGGCTCACTGCAACCTCCGCCTCCTGGGTTCAAGCGATTCTTCCGCCTCAGCCTCCCTAGTAGCTGGGACCACAGGCGCATGCCACCACTCCTGGCTAATTTTTTTTTGTTTTTAGTAGAGACGGGGTTTCACCATGTTGGCCAGGATGGTCTCGATCTGTTGACCTCGTGATGTGCCCGAACAGTTAAATTTTTAAATTTACCCCTGATGAAAAATATAAATAGTTTTAGCATTACTTTATTATATTACAGTGTTCTATAATTGATAGATTACTACTTTTCATACCTTTTGGAGGGATACCTAAAGTGTTTATCCCTTTTGAAGGGATCCTAAAGTTCACAGTGGTGATGCATACCTGAAGAAATGATTCTGGTGGGCTGGATTAATATTCAGTAAGTGTTCTTCACTTTACAAACTGTTGGAATTACATTTCACCCAATGCTCATTTAAAAAACAAGTTGTAGCCGGGCGCGGTGGCTCACGCCTGTAATCCCAGCACTTTGGGAGGCTGAGGCGGGTGGATTGCCTAAGGTCAGGAGTTCGAGACCAGCCTGACCAATATGGTGAAACCTCGTCTTTAAAAAAAAAAAAAAAAAAAAAAATTAAAAAAAAAAAAAAAGTTTGTGTTAAGAACCGGCAGAACAATGTTTTTAAAACTTTTTCTTTCATGGATCACGGTCAGGTTTAGAATAAGTCAACAAGCATTCAGAGTTTCTCCTTTTCCAGAATTTATTCAATAAAATCTCATTCTTCCCATAATTATATGCACTCTCCCATACACAGACATAGTCACATAAACCTAGACATATATTTACTTTCTTTCTTTCTTTCTTTCCTTCTCTTTTCTTTCTCTCTCTCTCTCTCTCTCTCTCTCTCTCTCTCTTTCTTTCTTTCTTTGAGACAGAGTCTCGCTCTGTTGCCCAGGCTGGAGTGCAGTGGCGAAATCTTGACTCACTGCAACCTCTGCTTTTCTATAATAAAAAATTATCAAGAGTATATCTCGGACTGGGCATGGTGGCTCTAGAATTGATAGATTACTACCATTACTGTAATCCTAGCACTTTGGGTGACCAAAGTGGGAGGATCCCTTGAACCCAGGAGTTCAAGACCAGCCTAGGCAACATAGCAACACCCCCATCCCTACAAAAAATTTTAAAACTAGCCAGCTGTGGTGGCACGCACCTGTAGTCCCAGCTACTCTGGAGGCTGAGGTGGGAGGATCACCAGGGCCTAAGAGGTCAAGGCTGCAGTGAGCTGTGATGACATAACTGCACTCCAGCCTGGGTGACAGAATGAGACTCTGCCTCAGGAAAAAAACAAAGAATTGTGCTGGGCGCGGTGGCTTGCACTTGTAATCCCAGCACTTTGGAAGGCCAAGGCGGGCAGATCACCTGAGGTTGGGATTTTGAGACCAGCCTGACCAACATGGAGAAACCCTGTCTCTACTAAAAATACAAAATTAGCTGGGCATGGTGGCCATGGAGTTCTTAGATATGACATGATCCATAAAAGGAAAAATTGATTAATTGGGCCTCATGAAAATTTAAAACTTTTACTCTTTGATAGAGCCTGCTAAGAGGATGAAAATACAAGCTACAGACTAGGAGAAAATATTTCTAAACCATATAACTGTCAAAGAATTTAGAATATAGATATACACATATATATACACACACATACATGTATCTCAAAACTCAATAGCAAAAAAAAAATCTATTTAGAAAACTGGCAAAAGACATAAACAGAAATGCACCAAAGAAGATAGACAGATGGCAAATAAACAGATGAAAAGATGTGCAACATCATCAGCCATTAGGAAAATGCAAATTTAAAAAATATATCCACAAGATATCACTACATACCTATCAGAATGGCTTAAAATAAAAATTAGTGAATACATCAGATGTTGGCGATGATGCAAAGAAACTCTATCAATGATCTTGAAATGAGCATAAATTGTACAGACACCCCAGAAAACTGCTTAACAGTTTATTTAAAAACTAACCAAGCCATTACCATATAAACCAGAAATCACACACTTGCGAATTTATACCAAAGAAATGAAACTGATGTGCACACAAAAACCTGTACACAAATGTTCATAGCAACTTTATTCATAATAACAAAAAACTAGAAACAACCCAAATGTCCATAACAGGCGAATGGTTAAATAAAACTACTCAGGCATAAGGCTAGGTGTGGTGGCTCACACCTGTAATCCCAGCACTTTGGAAGGCTGAGGAGGGTGGGTCACTTGAGGTCAGGAGTTTGAGACCATCCTGAAACATAGCAAAACCCTGTCTCTACCAAAACTAAAAAAAAAATTAGCTGGGTGTGGTGGCACACACCTGTAGTCCCAGCTACTTGGCCGGCTGAGGTGGGAAGATGGCTTGAGCCTGGGAGGCAGAGAGGTTGCAGTGAGCCAAGATCATACCACTGCACTCTAGCCTGGGCAACAGAGTGAGACTCTGTTTCAAAAAGAAAAAAAAAAGGCCAGTGGGGGGAGTATATTTCTATCTCTGCCCTGTAATCTGATTAGTTTCTGTCTAAGCAAACATACCTTCACTTCTGTTGCTTGGCCTGGATTTACAGTTGAATCTCACAACTCAAGGCTATACTAGAGGGAAGCAACTTTCTTAGGAAAATGGTCCAAATAAGTGGGGCATTCTGGAAACAAATAACAGAAAGAGATAAGGATAAAGTTGATGTCAGACCCTAGAAATTGGGACTGTTTATGAGACTTTCAATATAGTCCTGCCATTTTAGTCTTTTGATCTGGCAGAAGTAGTACTTTCTTAATCACAGTAAAATAGAAATGAAATGTTTATCTGCTACCCGTTTCTCTAGGAAACATGATAGATTTGCTTCTTTTTTTAACCAGTCATTTGTGCAATTTCTTATATTTTGATTAGCGGGTTATAAAATGTTAGTAACTATCAATCTAAAAAAAACTTTTAGTCTTTTCTCTCTACAATAATGATACAAATTACTAGAGAATCAGTAAGAAATATACAGCTGCTGTGGGATTTATTTAATCCAAAAAAAAAAAAAGATAAGGCTCAACTGAAATCTGGTAGAAGTTCAGAGTTCACATAAAACAAGTGTGTGTCTAAGAGCTTTTGATTCTTTACATGGGCTGGACTTTAAAAACTGTAGTATATTAGGCAAAATCGTATACTCTAAAAATAATTTTAAAAAGAAAAAACTGTAGTATGTGTTAAAACATAGTACAGAGACACTGAGTTTTGTTTATAGTCACATCATCTTGCTTGACCATGAACTTTGTGTCATGTATGCAGTGGAAATTGGAGAAGCTGCCCTTTTCACAGCCTGTGCCTTTGCCATGGCAACGCTGGTAACAACTCTGAGTGTACTGAGTGTATTATTCAGGTAAATAGAATTAAGATGCCTTATTTGGGCCTTCTATAAATATCAGCATCATTTTTACTCTATTCTTCTCCATTCTTATTTTTAATTCTTATACCATTACTTCTGCTGAGGATGATCTTTTATTTCCCGTATTGCTTTTATTTAGGAGAAATTTTAATTTTTTTTTTTTTTTTTTTTTTTTTTTGAGACAGAGTCTCGCATTGTCACCCGGGCTGGAGTGCAGTGGCCCAATCTCAGCTCACTGCAACCTCTGCCTCTCAGGTTCAAGAGATTCTCTTGCCTCAGCTTCCCGAGTAGCTGGGATTACATGCACCCACCACCACACCTGTCTAATTTTTTGCGCTTTTAGTAGAGACAGGGTTTTACCATATTTGTTGGTCAGGCTGGCCTCAAACTCCTCACCTCGTGATTTGCCCGCCTAGGCCTCCCAAAATGCTGGGATTACAGGCTGAGCCACTGCGCCTGACCAGAAATTTTAATTTTTAGAGTATTTAGAAGATACTATATATTTCAGTAAATATTCTCCCATTTTTAAAATCCACCAACTATAACATTGCTTGAATGGTTACTTCTGCAATAATTTTTCTTTAATTTATCCATCTTGTGTGTCTTTTGCTGCTTCTTCCTAGGATCTCTTCGGTAGAATTAAAATAACTGTCATTTTTATTCCTATTGAAACACTAGAAAAATTCTACGTGGTACAAGAACATTGAGTGAACCTGGTCACTTTTATCATTTTCAAAGAATTGCCTAGCCTATGTCTGGAGAAGGAATTCTAGGTTTATTTGCCTTTTCCTGTCTTTCCCACAGTTCGATTTTATCTTTTTACTTTTTGAATTAACAATTGAATATGCATGGTAAGATGCTAAGTGCATCTTAGTGTCCTGGGCTCTATGTAATAGTGATTGATGTCCGACAGGGGGCGCAGATTTCTAACTTGTCACAGATAGCTGAGAAATGAAAAAATTCAGGTACTGATTGAACTATATGAGATATAATTTTTATTTTAAAATAATATTTTTTCTACTTGAAAAAGTAGTTACATTTATTTCCAAGTATTAACAAAATACATGATTCAGCAATTGGTTTACAGGCAGTAGGAAAAAAGCTATAATATTAGAGCTCTACCTACTTAATTTTTAATTTTTATTTTTATTATTTTTACTTTTTTTTTTACTTTTTTTTTTTAATAGACGGGGTTTCACCATGTTGGTCAGGCTGGTCTTGAACTCCCGACCTCAGGTGATTCGCCCACGTTGGCCTCCAAAGTGCTTGGATTACAGGCGTGAGTCACCACGCCCGGCCTATTATTTTTAATTTTTAATTGGCACATCATAATTGTACATATTTATGTGGTACAGGGTGATATTTTGATATATGTATACAATGTGTAATGATCAAATCAGGGTACTTAACATATCCATCACCTCAAATGTTTTTCATTTCTTTGTGTTGTGAACATTCAAAACCCTCTCTTCTAGCTACTTGAAAATATACAATAAATTATTGTTAGTTACAGTCACCCTACTGTGCAATAGAAAACCAGAACTTATTTCTCCTATCTAACTGTAATTTTGTATTCGATAACCAACCTCTCCCCATTCCCCTTGCCCCCTCCTCTTACCAGGTTTTAGTAACCTTTATTCTGTTTCTGCTTCTATGAGATCAATATTTTTAGCTCTCACACATGAGTGTGAGAACATGTGATATTTATCTTTCTGGGCCTGACTTATTTTTCTTTCTTTCTTTCTTTCTTTTTTTTTTTTTTTTGAGACAGAGTTTCGCTCTTGTTGCCTAGGCTGGAGTGCAATGGCGTGATCTTGGCTCACTGCAACCTCCACCTCCCGGGTTCAAGCAATTTTCCTGCCTCAACCTCCTGAGTAGCTGGGAATACAGGCATACACCCCCACACTCGGCTAATTTTTGTATTTTGTATTTTTTTGAATGACTTATTTCACTTAAAGTAATGCTCTCCAGGAGCATCCATTTTGCCATTAATGACAATATTTTATTCATTTTTATGGCTGAATAGTATTCCATTTGCTAGGTACTCTATTTTAATTTGTATTTTAAAATCACTTCATAACAAGCTAGACTGTAAAAAAACAGGGTTTATTTCAATAATATAAGGGTGGTTACATTGAGCTACCATCTCACACCAGTTAGAATGGTGATCATTAATAAGCCAGGAACCAACAGATGCTGGAGAGGATGTGGAGAAATAAAAGCACTTTTACACTGTTGGTGGGAGTGTAAATTAGTTCAACCACTGTGGAAGACAGTGTGGTGATTCCTCAAGGATCTAGAACTAGAAATATCATTTGACCCAGCAATCACATTACTGGGTATATAACCATAAGATTATAAATCATTCTACTATAAAGACACATGCACCCATATGTTTATTGTGGCACTGTTCACAATAACAAAACTTGGAACCAACCCAAATGCCCATCATTGATAGACTGGATAAAGAAAGTGTGGCACATATACACCGTGGAATACTATGCAGCCATAAAAAAGAATGAGTTCATGTCCTTTGCAGGGACATGGATGAAGCTGGAAACCATCATTCTCAGCAAACTAATACAAGATCAGAAAACCAAACATTGCATGTTCTCACTCATAAGTGGGAGTTGAACAATGAGAACACATGGACACAGGGAGGGGAACATCACACACAGGGGCCTGTCAGGGGATGGGGGTGGCTAGGGGAGGGATAGCATTAGGAGAAATACCTAATGTAGATGACAGGTTGATGGGTGCAGCAGACCACCATGGCATGTGTATACCTTTGTAGCAAACCTGAACATTCTGAACATGTACCCCAGAATTTAAAGTATAATTAAAAAAATATATATATATATATATGTAAAAAGGTGGTTAGACATAAGAAAGTCTCTCATTATAACCTGTTATATCACCAAATTAAAGGAGAAAGCCCTACGATTATATAAATAAATAATTTAAAAGAATTTGATAAAATTCAGCAGGAATTCCTAATAAAAATTCTAAGAAAAAATTTTAAAATCTACCTAAATATCATGGTTTATTTACCAAAAATGCAAAAGCAAATAGTAGCAGAAGACTAAAAGACTAAGTAGCAAAAGACTAAAATAATTTTAATGAAAAGTAGGACTACACAAACACATGTATTATTGTCACTATTATTCAACATTACTTTAGATATTCTAGAGCTGTACTGTTCAATATGGTAGCTACTAGCCACATGTGGCTGTCTACATTTAAATAAATTGAAATTAAATTGAAAAAATTAGTTCTTCAGTCTGCCTAGCCACTTTTTTTTTTTTTGAGATGGAGTCTTGCTCTGCCACCCAGGCTGGAGTGCAGTGGCATGATTTTGGCTCACTGCAACCTCCGCCTTCCAGGTTCCAGTGATTCTGGTGACTCAGCCACCTGTGTAGCTGGGATTATAGGCAAGTGCCACCAAACCCAGCTAATATTTGTATTTTTAGTAGAGACGTGGTTTCACCATGTTGGTCAGGCTGGTCTCGAACTCCTGACCTCAGGTGATCTGCCCATCTCGGCCTCCCAAAATGCTGGGGTTACAGGTGTGAGCCACTGTGCCCGGTCCCCTAGCCTCATTTCAAGTGCCCCATAGCAACACATGGTCAGTGGCTACCATAATGGACAGTGCAACTATAGAACATTGCCATTGTCACAGGAAATTCTATTCAATAATGCTATTCTAGAGAATGAAATAAGATAGAAAAAACTATATATATAGTGGGGGAAAATGAGATTTAATTTTCTATCTCTTTTCGCTCATGTGTGCTTGTATGCATAGAAAACCCAAAGGACACTCACCAAAATGGTGGACTAGAAGCGATCTGGCTTCATTCTGCCCCACAGAAAATTTAAAACAACTATTCAGTGCCAAGATTGTTACTAGCAATATCCTAGAACTCAAAACTGAGGTTGTGTTAATCTCTGGAGCCACAAAGAATTGAAAAACTGTGACTAGATGGTAAAAGAAACACACATCTCTACCTATGACACCTCTTCCTCCAGCTGCCAGGCACCTTGCAGAAAAGTCCCCCTGGACTCATGGTTTCTACACTGGAAAAAGTGAGATTGAGATGTGCAGCCAGCTCTCTTACTATCTTGGGTTCCTTTGTA
Organism: Ateles fusciceps; assembly: GCA_036589455.1. Classification (NCBI taxonomy): domain Eukaryota; kingdom Metazoa; phylum Chordata; class Mammalia; order Primates; family Atelidae; genus Ateles; species Ateles fusciceps. The sequence goes on along the minus strand of JAZHEH010002518.1, from coordinate 462,366 downwards.
AGAAAGCCATTCCTGCTGAACCCATGGGAAGCATCATGAGTGTCTGGAAGGAGAAAAACCCCTGAGGGCAGCTAGAGACTAACAGTGGAGGTGTAGCTAGCAACCCCAGTGCAGGGAAACTCAGGAGCTGCTCTTTACCTCAGGCAAAGGAGATGCCAAATCAGAGAGGCTGTTCAGCAGCACCATGCTGTAGGAAGCATGCTCCAAGGGTCCTCTGGCCACTAACCTTAGCCAGCCTTCCCACACAGGCAGTATAGTCCCTTTCAGAGCCCCAGCCCCCTAATCTGGAGCAATGCTTGGAACTTTTGTGAGAACTACAGCAAATCTTGGCTAACTAGTGCCAAAAAGGAAACAGCAATCTGGGGTTAAGAGGACTCAACAAGCAAATTGCACAGAACTTCTAATCAGACATACTCTAGAAGTATGTCTTCAATGTGAAGCCATAGACATATATCCATAAGAATATATCCTTCAATGTGAAGCCATAGACATATATTCATAAGAAACAACAGCAGATGGAAACCATGATCTTCCCAAATGAACAAAACAATAAGCCAGTGATCAATCCCCAACAAGACAATGACACATGAGCTTTCAGATCAAGAATACAAAATAACAGTTTTGAGGAAACTAGGGAACTCTAAGATAACACAGAAAATCAATTCAGTAATTTTTATAAGAGAAATTTAACAAAGAGCTTGAAATAAAAGAAGTCAAACAGAAATTTTGGAACAAAGAAATACATTAACCAACTAAATTTCCAAATAGCCTATCTTCAAGCTCACTGACTCTTTTTCTGCATGATCAATTTTGTTGTTATCTTCAGAAAGCAAATCTAAGACACTGGCCTTAAAGAGGGAACTGAGAAAGAGCAAGGGCTAGAAATCTTATTCAAAAAATAAGCACAGAAAACTCTCCAAACCTAGATAAAGATATAAATATCCAGGTATAGAAAGGCCAAACATCACCAAAAAGATTCAATGCAAATAAAACTGCACCAAGGTATATAATAATCAAACTCTTGAAGGTAAAGAGAGGATCCTAAAAGCAGCAAGAGAAGCAAATAATGGGCCAGGTGCGGTGGCTCATGCCTGTAATCCCAGCAGTTTGGGAGGCCAAGTTGGGCAGATCACTTGAGGTCAGGAGTGCAAAACCAGCCTGGGCAACATGGTGAAACCCCATCTCTACGAAAAATACAATTATCCAAGTGTGGTGGTGCACACGTGTAATCCCGGCTATTCGGGAGGCTGAAGCAGGAGAATCGCTTGAACCGGGAGGCAGAGGTTGCAGTGAGCCAAGATCACACCATTGCACTTCAGCCTGAGCCACAGAGTGAGACTCCATCTCAAAAAAAAAAAAAAGAAAAGAACGTATAAAGGAGTTCCCATTTGTCTGGCAACAGAATTCTCAGCAGAAACTATGTAGATTAGGAGGGAGTGGGGTGACATATTCAAGTGCTGAAGGAAGAAACTGCCAAATGAGAACACTGTACCCTGTGTCTCATTTAAAAAAAAAAAAAAAAAAAAAAAAAAGCAAAGCTTTATCTCCTTCAAACATGGAGGAGAGATAAAGAATTCCCGGGTCGGGCGCGGTGGCTCACGCCTGTAATCCCAGCACTTTGGGAGGCCGAGGCGGGCGGATCACGAGGTCAAGAGATCGAGACCGTCCTGGTCAACATGGTGAAACCCCGTCTCTACTAAAAATACAAAAAAATTAGCTGGGCGTGGTGGCGCGCCTGTAGTCTCAGCTACTCGGGAGGCTGAGGCAGGAGAATGCTTGAACCCGGGCAGCGGAGGTTGCAGTGAGCCAAGGTCGTGCCACTGCACTCCAGCCTGGCGCCTGGTGACTGAGTGAGACTCTGTCTCAAAAAAAAAAAAAAAAAAAAAAAAAAAAAAAAAAAGAATTTCCCAAACAAAAACCGAGGGAATTCATCACAAGACCTGTCTTACAAAAAATGCTAAAGGCATTTCTTCAATCTGAAAGAAAAGGATGCTAACATGTAATAAGAAATTATGAGAAGGCATAAAATTCACTGGTAAAAGTAAGTAGACAGACAAATTCAGCACACTTTAATATTGTAATTGTGATGTGTAAACCACTCAGATCTCTAGTATGAAAACTAAAAGACAAGGGTATTGAAAATAATAATAACCATAACAAGTTTATAAGAGATGGGCAACATAAAAAGAAGTAAATTGGCTGGGTGTGGTGGTTCATGCCTGTAATCCCAGCACTTTGGGAGGCCAAGGTGGGCAGATCACTTGAGGCCAAGAGTTCGAGACCAGCCTGGCCAACATGGCAAAACCCTGTCTCTACTAAAAACACAAAAATTAGCCGTGCTGGTAGCACACGCCTGTAATCTCAGCTACTTGGGAGGCTGAGGCACGAGAATCACTTGAACCTGGGAGGCAGAGGTTGCAGTGAGTCAAGATCCTGCCACTGCATTCCAGCCTGGGCAACAGAGTGAGACTCTGCCTTAAATAAATAAATAAATAAAATAAAAATAAGTATAATAAGATGTAAATTGAGCCAATGAAACATCAATAAGGAAAAGCCCAGAACCTGATGGCTTCATTGCTGAATTCTACTAAATTTTAAAAGAGATGCCAGGCACAGTGGCTCACATCTATAATCCCAGCACTTTGGGAGGCCAAGGCAGGCAGATCACAAAGTCGGGAGTTTAAGACCAGCCTGACCAACATGGTGAAACCCCGTCTCTACTAAAAATACAAAAATTAGCTGGACTTGGTGGCATGTGCCTGTAATCCCAGCTACTTAGGAGGCTGAGGCAGGAGAATCGTTTGAACCCGGGAAGTGGAGGTTACGGTGACCCAAGATCATGCCACTGCACTCCAGCCTGGGCAACAGAGCAAGACTCTGTCTCCAAGAAGAAAAAAAAAAGGAACTAATATCAGTTCTTCTCAAACCCTTCTAGAAAATTAAAGAGAGGAAAATTCTTCCAAACTCATTTGGAAGAATCGAGGCCAGCACTACCCTGCTACCAAAACCAGACAAGGACACAACAAAAAAAGGAAGCTGTAGACCAATATCCATGATGAGCATAGATGCAATAATCCCCAACAAAATACTAGCAAACCAATCCCAGGAGCACATTTAAAAGATCATTCACCAAGATTGGGATTTATTCCAAGGATGCAAGGATATTTCAGTGTATGCAAATCAATAAATGTGATACATCACATCAACAGAATGAAGGACAAAAATCATTGTATCGCCTCAATAAACTCAGAAAAATGCGTTTGATAGAATTCAACATCCCTTCATGATAAAAAGTCTCAACAAGTTAGGTGCAAAGGAAATGTACCTCAACACAATAAAGGCCATATATGACAAACCTACAGCCAGCATCAAACTAAAGAGGGAACAGTTGGAAGCCTTTACCTTCAGATCTAGGACAAGACAGGCATATCCACTTTCAACAGTTTTATTTAATATAATGCTGGAAGTCTTAGCCAGAGTAATTCAGCAAACAAAAGAAATAAAGAGAATCCAAATTGGAAAGGAGGAAGACAAATTGTCCTGTTTGCAGACAGCATGATCTTATATAGAGAAAACCCTAAAAGCTCCAGCAAAAAACTGTTAGAACTGATGAACAAATTCAGTAAAGTTGGAGAATGCAAAATCAATTACAAAAATCAGTAGTGACTCCATGCACTCCAACAATGAACTAGTGGAAAAAGAAAGCAAAAAAAGCAATCCCATTTACAGTAACTACAAAAAATACCTAGGGATATATTTAAATAAGGTAAAATATCAAGATGAAAAAGTTATAAAACACTAATGAAAGAAATTGAAGAGGACACAAAAAAAATTGAAAGACATTCATGTTCATGGATTGGAAGAATTAACATTTTGAAAAAGTAATCTATTACCAAAAGTGGTCTATACATTCAATGCAATCCCAATCAAAACACCAATGGCATTATGCATAGAAATATTTTCAATATCCTAAAATTTGTATGGAGTCACAAAAGACTGAATAGCCAAAGTAATTCTGAGCAAAAAGAACAAAGTGGAAAGCACCACATTACCTGACTTCAAAATATACTATAAAGCTATATATAAACCAAAACAGCATGGTACTGGCATAAAAACAGACACATAGACCAATGGAGGAGAATAGAGAATGCAGATATAAACCCATGTATTTACAGCCAACTGATTTTTGACAAAAGTGCCAGGAACATTCATTGGGGAAGTGACAAGTCTACTAAACAAATGGTGCTGGGAAAACAGGATATCCATATAAAGAAAAATGAAACTATACCCCTGTATCTCACCATATATAAAAATCAACTCAGAATGGATTAAAGACTTAAGTGTAAGATCTGAAACTATGAAACTACTAAAGGAAAACATAAAGGAAATACTTGAGGACATTAGTCTGAGCAAAGATTTTATGGCTAACACCTCCCAAGCACACACAATGAAAGCAAAAATAGAATAATGGAATTACATAAGAAAGAAAGAAAATTAACTCAAAATAGATCAAAGATCTAAATGTAAGACTTTAAACTATAAAACTCCCAGAAGAAAATGTAGGGGGGAACTTCATGACATTGGATTTGACAATGATTTCTTGGATATAACAACAAAGGCACAGGCAACAAAAGAAATAGTAGATAAACTGGACTTCACCAAAATTTAAAAAATCTGTGTACCAAAGGATGGTATCTAGCTGGGATTATAGGCACCCCCACCATGCCAGGCTAATTTCTTTCTTTTTTTTTTGTTTTGCACTTTTAGTAGAGATGGGGTTTCACCATGTTGCCCAGGCTGGTCTCAAACTCCTGACCTCAAGTGATCAGCCTGCCTCGACCTCCCAAAGTGCTGGAATTACACTGCGCCCAGACAGAATGTATGAAGAACTCTTACAACTCAATAACAACACAAAGTAGAACCCAATTAACCTAATTAACAAATGGGCAATAAAGTCGCAGAATACAAAACCAACATAAAAAAATCAGTAGTAACTCTGTACACTCCAACAATGAACTAATGCAAAAAGAAAGCAAAAAAGCAATCCCATTTACAATAACTAAAAAATACCTAGGAATATATTGAAATTGAATACACTGAATAGGCATTTCTATTCAATATTTCATGTGCTAATTGGCCATTTGTATCTCTTCCTTGGAGTAATGAAATAGGCATTTCTCCAAGAAATACAAATGGCCAATTAGCACATGAAAAATATGCTCAACATCATTAGCCATCAGGGACATGGGAATCAAAACCACAATGAGATACTACTACATACCCATTAGGATGGCTATTATTTTTTAAAAGTGGAAAATATCAAGTGTTAGCAGGGACATAGAGAAATTGAAGCCTTTGTCCATTGTTGGTGAGAATGTAAAATGGTACAGCCACTGTACAAAACAGTTTGGTGGTTCCTCAAAAAGCTAAACATGGAACTATCGAATGATCTAACAATTTCACTTACAGGTATTTTCTTTTTTTTTTTTTTTTTTTTTGAGTATTTTCTTAAAAGAATTGCAAACAGGGACTCAAACGGATATTTTTGCACCAATATTCATAGCAGCATTCTTCACAATAGTTAAAAGTCACAAACAACCCAATGTCCATAGGCAGATGAATGGATAAACAAAATGTGATATATCCATACAATGGACTATTATTTAGCCTTTAAAAGGAATGAAATTATAATACATGCTACACTATGGATGAACCTTGAGAACATTATGCTAAGCAAATGAAGCCAGACACAAAAGGGCTAATACAGTCATTCTTCGATATCTGTGGAGGATTGGTTCCAGGCCCCCCAGGCAGGTACCAAAATTCACAGATGCTCAAGTCCCTTATATAAAATGGCATAGTATTTGCATATAACCTGCACACCTCTTCCTATTTACATTAAATAATTTCTAGATTACTTATAATACCTAATACAATGTAAATATTATGTACATAGATATTATACTGTATTGTTTAGGGAATAATGACAAAAAAGTCTGTACATATTCAATGCAGATGCAACCATCCATTTTTTTTTTTTCAAATATTTTCAAACCACAATTGGTTGAAAAATGGATATGGAATCCAGGGATACAAAGCACCACTGTACTGCATGAGTCCACTTATATGAGGTACCTAGAATAGGCAATTTCATGGAGATGAGACAGAAAGTAGAAGTTAGCAGGGGCTTAGGAGCGGAGGGTAGAAAGGAGAACTAACTGTAAATCTAATTATGCAGGAGAGATCTGAATATGTAGACATAGGCAGTATTGAGAATGAAATGGAACTGGGCTTAAATAAATTATTGGCTCTGCCCTTATTTAGGTGTGTGACATGGGTCAAGTTAATTAACTTTTTATTTTAATTACATATTTTTATTTTTTTCTTTTACAAAATCGTATTACAGATTCTTCAGGGCTTTATAAATTTCACATCAATAAATTTAGAATATCTAACTGTCAAGAGATAATACAGGGTCACTAATTTAATACTTTGTTCATTTGTTCTTGAGACAGGGTCTCACACCAACACCCAGGCTGGAGTGCAGTGGCACTATCTCGGGCCACTGCAGCCTCAACCTCCCAGGCTCAAGTGATCCTCCTACCTCAGCCTCCCAAATATCTGGGCAGGCACATGCCACTATGCTCAGCTAATTTTTGTAGATTTTTGTAGAGATGGGGTTTCACCATGTTGCCCAGGCTGGTCTCAAATTCCTGAGCTCACAAGATCCACCCGCCTCGGCCTCCAGAAGGTTTGAGATTATAGGGATAAGCCACCTCACCCAGCTAATTTGGTAAATTTACCAGGAATCAGGATCTGGCATTCAGCCTCACAGCTTCAAAATTCAATCTTGTCAGTTCCCCTTGTCAGCACACTCACAAGGTATACTAATGGATAACCTAGAATGACAATTTTAGACACTCAAGTATCTAGAAAGAATGCTCGAACACCTTATTTCAGGTACATCTTTTTATAATTTTTCAGTATCAAGGAGGCTGAAGTAGTAATCAGAATGTTACTTGCGAAGTAAGTAATCAGAACAAAGAAATGCAAATTGTCTTAAGCAAAATCTAATGCAGACTTTTGTGAGACACAGCAGACAGTACCTATCTTTCTAGAAAAGGTTGTTCACATCTCCCAGTTTCAGACTGTCTCTCTCTCCTAGAGAGTGCAGGATATAAAAAGTCAATTCTCTTTGACTCCTCCTTTGCCTATGCTCCAAGGAAACTAGATATACAATGGCTTTCAATCCCGGCTACACATTGGAATAATGTGAAATCTGAAATTTAAAAACATACCTAGAGCAATACCCATGCCTCACCCCAAAACAACTGAATCAGAATCTCTGAAAAGATAGGAACTTTACATCTACATTTTTTAAAAAAGCTCCCCCAAAGATTCTGATGCATAGTAAGCATCAAATATATAATGGACATCTTATTACATGTCCATTTTTTGTTAATTTTATGTTGAGTTCTTGTCTCCTCTACTATATTACGTACATAATACACTTAAATAAAATATAGTTCAGGCATATACATAGATCTGAGAATAAAAATCACACTCGGAGAGGCACGGTGGCTCATGTCTGTAATCCCAGCACTTTGGGAGGCCGAGGCGGGTGGATCACCTGAGGTCAGGAGTTAGAGACCAGCCTGGCCAACATAGTGAAATCCCGTCTCTACTAAAAATACAAAATTAGCCGGGTAGCACATGCCTGTAATCCCATCTACTTAGCAGGCTGAGACAGGAGAATCGCTTGAAACTGGAAGGCAGAAGTTGCAGTGAGCTGAGATCGTGCCACTGCACTCCAGCCTGGGCAACAAAGAGGAAAACTCTGTCTCAAAAAAAAAAAAAAGAAAAGAAAAAGAAAAGAAAAACCACACTGTAGGGTTGACTGCTAATATACAATATTAAGAAAAATTGTAGTTTATTTTATAAGTATATTAAAAATAATTAGAAGTTTAGAGTCTGTGTGTAATACCAAAATCTAATACCTAGAAGATAGAATTTTGATTATTATAAATAACTGGCCTGGCCTCCCAAAGTGCTGGAATTACCAGTGTGAGCCACCATCCTACCCTATTTTTAGTTTCCTGAGGAACCGCCATACTTATTTTCCATAATGGCTGCACTACTTTATATTCCCACCAACGGTATACAAGGGTTCCCCTTTATCTGCATCCCTGTCAGCATTTGCTATTTTCTTTTCTTTTTTTTTTTTTTTTTTTTGGTCTTTTTGATAATAGCTATTCTAACAGAAATGAGATGATATTTCATTGTGATTTTAATTTGCACTTCCCTAATGATTAGTGATTTTGAGCATTTTTTCATATATCTGTTGGTCATTTGTATCTCTTCTTTTGAGACGTATTGAGATCTTTGCCCATTTAAAAATTATTTCTCTCTCTCTCTCTCTCTCTATGTGTGTGTGTGTTTTCTATTGAGTTGTTTGAGTTCCTTATATAGTCTGGTTATTAATTCCTTGTCGGATGTATAGTTCGCAAATATTTTCTCCTAATGTGATCCCGTTTGTCTATCTTTGCTTTTGTCACCTGTGCTTTTGAGGTCTTACCAAAAAAAAAATCTTTGCCCAGTCCAATGTCCTGTAGTTTCCTCAGTATTTTCTTTTAGTAGTTTTATTGTGCCAGGTTTTACATTTTAGTCTCCGATCCACTTTGAGTTGATTTTTGTATATGATGAAAGATAGGGTTAATTAACCTTTTAAAATCTCAGTTTGCTAATCTGAAAACAAAAACCAAAAAACAGAATCATAATCATAACAAACTCAGAGGGCAATTGCGAGGGTTAAATGAAATAATGCATATAAAGGATTAGCAAAGAGCCTAGCACGTAAGCATTCAGTGAATGTTAGCTATTAATAACCTTAGGACAATTCCCGATACCTAATGAACTTCTATTGAAGGCACACATGCAACTGCATATTTGTTACAATGATGAAACTGAAGCATAGTTAGGGAGGGGGAAGAGTGCTTTATAGGGAAAAGCATGCAAAAGTACTTATTAAAAAGAAACTACAGCGTGACAGAATAGAACACGGAAATACACTCTCTATGTATCTGACAATATGATAGTATGTATAAGACAGTTTTTTCTGTATTTGTACATCATGTTACTTGTTGGTCAGCTCTCCCCCTACCAAGAGAAACCATAATTCTTATCATTTCCTTTCTTCCACTTTTTATTACCCTGTTTCCTTAAGAAGAGGCTGGAAATCTGGCAATAATTAAAAAGTTACATATGTGTACCCTCTAACTAGATTGTAAATTTCTGAAGGATAATGTTTGCCTTCTTCTCATGAAACACTTAACCATATTTCAAGCATTTAATAAATGTTTCAAATCCCATCTGGCACACTAAATTCTCAATTGACATTTGTTGGATGACTGAATTCATAAGTGAGCAGTTACTATGTCCCCCCTCCTCTATCCACAGAGATGTTCCCTAAGACATTTGTCAGGAGTACGATTTTCTTTTATTTTATTTTTTCCTTTCTTTCTTTCTTTTTTTTTTTTGAGAAAGAATCTCGCTCTGCCACCCAGGTTGGAGTACAGTGGCATGATCTCAGCTCACTGCAACCTCCACCTCCTGGGTTCAAGCAATTCTCATGCCTCAGCCTGCCTAGTAGCTGGGATTACAGGCGCACACCACCACGCCCAGCTAATTTCTGTATTTTTAGTAGAGACCGAGAAGGGGGTGGGGGGGGTCTCATCATGTTGGCCAGTCTGGTCTCAAACTCCTGACCTGAGGTGATCCACCTGCCTTGGCCTCCCACATTGCTGGGATCAGCTCTGTGGGTGTGAGCCACCGTGGCCGGCCAGGAGTACTATTTTCATTTACCTAACATATATATCTGATTCTTTTTGAAAAGGCTTTGAGCAGCTTTTAGTGTTATTTACTGCATAAGACAAAAAATAATTAGGGAAATGGGAGATAACACAGTTATTTAAGATAAAAGTCAACATATGCCAGTAAGGCTCATAGTTTAAATTAGAGGTGGGTTGCAAATTTGGTTCTGAGCTTCCTAGCAGCCATCATAAACTCAATTATATAACTCACACTATTCTTACAATTCAAAACAATCAGCTATTTTCAGTTACCAAAAACAGAATTTTCATTTCAGTTTTCATAAAAGGATTATTTTTTGATATAATGAGTGCCTTCAATAATATTGTACAGTCAATGTAAAACTGGTCTCGTTGGCTTATTTTGTAGCATAATCCTTGATGTAGCCTCATGGCATAATGCCAAAATAAAGATTATCGGATGGATTCTAAAAGAGATCAAAACTATTTTGTCTAGGTCTGAAGTTCTGATAATCTAGTTTAATTGAATGAAAAAAAAAACATGTCTCAAAAGAAAATGATTGTAGGATAGTCTTCCGAAAATATTTATTCCCTATAATTAAGTTAAGGTAAATGTTAGGCAGTGGAGACTTGGCTGCTACAATCTTGAACAGGCACCAGCAATGTCCCTAATAGTATTACGTGTTAAAGACGTCAAAAAACCTTTTACATGTACGAAGATTCTGGAACCCTCCAGGTCACATGACTACACAGGAAGCCATTTTGCAACCCCAACGAGGTGGACCATGGAGTTCCCGGAGGGAGAGCTTCTGATTTCTTCAGAAAATGATTCAACACCAATAGTTTCAACATCGGAAGTAACTAGTCAACAAGAGTCCCAAATTCTTGTTGACCGTGTGTCTGAGACCAAATGCGAAAGCAGCGCCGCCATTGCTGGCGACCAAGGCACCCAGATTCCTGAGGACCCAGACTCTCAAAGGGGTGAGGATAGCAACGCCCAAGATGCTGCCCAGGCCCCGAAAACTCCCAGGAAGGGAAAGGTAGGCGGCTTTTTTAGCTTTTTCCCCAACCGAGGACCTTCTTTTGGAGAAACAAACTGCTTTTAGTTCGATTAAAAATTTGTTTGAATCGCAGGCCCCTTGAGGAGCAATGGGTGGTGTAACTTGTGCCCCTTTCCAGAGGATGTAAAATGTTGACCCTGTTGAGGAGAGGGGAAGCAGCTGATCGTGTTAGAGGACTTTGGGCGTGGATTCTAGTTGGTCAGTGGGTTTGCACTGGTGGTGTATTTGTCACCAGGTGAGGTCACCGTGCCTAGGGACAAACCGTCCGACCTAACGGAATCGTGGAGCAGCCAAAAGCAGGCAACTCGCTTTTTTGTTTGTTTGTTTTGAGACAGAGTTTCGCTCTTGTCGCCCAGACTGGAGTGCAGTGGCGCTATATCGGCTCACTGCAACCTCCCCCTTCTGGGTTCAGGAGATTTTCCTGCCTCAGACTCCTGAGTAGCTGGGACTACAGGTACGCACCACCACGCCCAGCTAATTTTTTTGTATTTTTAGTAGAGACCAGGTTTCACCATGTTGGCCAGGATGATCTGGATCTTTTGACCTCGAGATCTACCCGCCTCGGCCTCCCAAAGTGCTGGGATTACAGGCGTGAGCCACCGCGCCCGGCCAAGGTTAACTTGTTTTGAAGCCTCGGTCTTATTTCGCGAGGTCCCTGAGAGGACGCGTCCCCCTCAGCCCTCCCCGCAGCGCTCGGTGCCTTTCAAGCCTTCCAGCCCAGCACGCGGTGAGCCGGCCGCTGCCTCGAGGTCGTCCTCCAGTCGGCTGGGCAGCTCGGCCATGGAGGCGTGGCGAGGCGGGGAGGGGCCGGCGCGCGCCGCTTTTACTGTCCAGGCGTCGGCCACCCCAGCATTCACCTCTACGGTCCGCGCGGGAGACCACTCGCAGCTCGCCCGGAACCCATCGGCCAGAGACGCGGGTCCCAGCCTTTTCGGTGCCGGCGCCACTCCGCGGAGGAGCGGGTGAGTCGGGAAGCCAACCGGGCATCCGGGACCGGATCAGCGCCCCACCGCGGTGCATTCCGCCGCCATCCCCAGCCCGCCTGCTAGGCGAGGCGCGAAGGATGAGACCCGTGGCGACCTTTAGGGTCCAGCGGGAGGTTTTCAAGGGAAAGTGGATAAAAGCCTAGGGATCCAACTTTTCCTTTGAAAGCTTACTGCCCCGGGGGATAAGGATGGAGTGCGGGTTAGTCTCTAAACTGCAGCCGGCGACTACGAACTTGATAAAGTACCCGTTTAGGCTTCTACTTACTTGCACGGCCTGGAGCGTGCTGTCAGGCGCCCTCCAGCCAATTATAATCCCAATTGTAATTCTGCTAAAGCGAGATGGAGCTAGAGGTGAATGGTGGTAAGGGTCCTGTTAATTTAATCAGGTATCAAAGACTGCTTGCTGGAAAAAAGTGGATGCTTTTTCTTAACCGAACAACTAGTTTTGTAGGTAAATGCAAGTAAGAAATTTAAAAAATAATTAAAACCCAGTTCAACCAGGATTGTCCAACTTCTCTCCCACCGAACTTTTTTATTAGGTCTGCTTACAAAACAACTACATTGAAATAGTTTCAGTTCTTACATTCTTTCTTCCAAAAAGAAGAATTACCAAAAAGGCTTGGGAATGAACAAAATGCCCTAGTTTTAGTTCTGCTGAGAAATCTAAAGGTTACTACTGATCTGATAAAATCTTGCTTAGCAGCTAGTTCTTCAAATAATCTGTTCCTGCTCCCAACCTTAATTGTTACTATGTTCTGTTAGGGAATGTGCTCAGCCCCCAGATTTTTTATGGATTTTAATCAACTCTCTTCTTGTATTTACATTTCACTTTTGCATATATATATATATATATCTGTATGAAGCAAGAAGAGAAGAAATTACAATCACAAATAATGCATCTTTCCTCCTTCCACCCTGGGTGTCTGCTTTTCTACTGCTGACTTTTTTTTTTTTTTTTTTTTTTTTTGAGGAGGAGTCTCATTGTGTTGCCCAGGCAGGAGTGCAGTGGCGCAATCTCGGCTCACTGCCACCTCCCACTCCTGGGTTCAAGCGATTCTCCTGCCTCAGCCTCCCGAGTAGCTGGGACTACAGACGGGAGCCACCATGCCCGGCTAATTTTCGTATCTTTAGTAGAGACGGGGTTTCACCATGTTGGCCAAGCTAGTCTCTAACTCCTGACCTCAAGTGATCCACACGCCTCAGCCTCCCAAAGTGCTGGGATTACAGGCGTGAGCCACCGCACCTGGCCCCCCTTTGTTTTTTTCTATGCCTTTCCGATAGTTTTAAGGGATTGAAATCATAACTGGTGAATAATTTTACCCTAATAGGGTCCCAAATCCACTTGCATGTGCTAAAAAAGGTTCCAATGTTTTTACCTAGATTCGAATTTAAAACTGTTAACCCAGTTAATGGTTTACAGAGTATTAGGGATTGTACATTAACTGCAACTTTTACTCTTTAAGGTATAAGATCTTACAGGCCGGGAGCGGTGGCTCACGCCTGTAATCCCAGCACTGTTGGGAGGCTGACGTGAGCGGATCACCTGAGGTTGGGAATTCGAGACCAGCCTGACCAACATGGTGAAACTCCGTCTCTACTAAAAATACAAAAAAAATTAGCCAGGCGTGGTAGTGGGCACCTGTAATCCCAGCTACTCGGGCGGCTGAGGCAGGAGAATCGCTTGAACCCAGCAGGCGGAGGTTGCGGGTAAGCCCAGTTCATGCACTCCAGCCTGGGCAACAAGAGCGAAACTCCGTCTAAAAAAAAAAATAGAAAAAGAAAATCTTATAACTTGGTGTATGATATCTATCATAGTGTCTTTAGAAAACTTTGTCAGGTTCTCATATATGTACATTGCTTTCTTTCTGCCTTTTTTTTTTTTTTTTTTTTTTGAGGCGGAGTCTCACTCTGTCAGGCTGGAGTGCATATTTCTTTCTTTCCAGCTTTTTTTTTTCTTTTTTTTTTTTTTTTTTGAGACAGAGTCTTACTCTGTCGTTGGGGCTGGAGTGCAGTGGAGCCATCTTGGCTCACTGCAGCTCCCGCCTCCCGAGTTCAGGCGATTCTCCTGCCTCAGCCTCCCAAGTAGCTGGGATTGCAGGTGCATACCACTCCGCCCGGCTAATTTTTGTATCTTTAGTAGAGACAGGATTTCACCATGTTAGCCAGGCTGGTCTCAAACTCATGACCCAGGTGATCTGCCCCCCCTCGGCCTCCCAAAGCGCTGAGATTACAGGAGTGAGCCACTGCGCCCGGCCGTCTTTCCACCTTTGAGAACAATCTTCCTCAGAAGTGTGGGCCCGGCTGGGCGTGGTGGCTCAGGTCTGTAATCCCAACACTTTGGGAGGCCGTGGCGGGTGGATCACCTGAGGTCAGGAGTTCGAGATCAGCCTGGCCAACTCGGTGAAACCCTGTCTCTACTAAATATACAAAAAAAAAAATTAGCCAGGCATGGAGGGCAGGTGCCTGTAGTCCCAGCTACTTGAGAGGCTAAGGCAGGAGAATCGCTTGAACTTGGGAGGCGGAGTGAGCTGAGATCATGCCATTGCACTCCAGCCTGGGCAACAAGAGCGAAACTCTGTCTCAGAAAAGGAAGTGTGGGCCCTAATACCCAAAATGCAAGGCTCTACAAATACATCCCAAATACATGGAAAATAAGATTAGAAATAAAGACTTGGTTCATTGGAAGATCATAAAACTGAAAAACAAGTAATGAGAAAAAGGAAAAATGATAAAATAAAAACTTGGGATCTAGCAATCCCACTTTATGGATATATATCCTAGAAACTTGAAATCAGTGTGTCCAAGAGATATCTGCATGTACATGTTCACTGCAGCATTACTCACAATAGCCAAGTTATGAAGTCAACCTAGGTGTCCATTAACAAGTGAATGGACAAATATGTGGTATGTGTACCCAACTGAATACTATTCAGCCTTTAAAAAGAAGGAAATTCTGTCATTTGCAACAACATGGATGAATCTGGAGGACATTATATTGAGTAAAATAAGCCAGGCAGAGAGACGAAAATCACATATTCTCACTTATATATGGAATCTAAAATAATCAAAATCATAGAAGCAGAGAATAGAGTGTTGGTTATTACAGGCTGGGGTGGGGGGAGGGGCAATGATGAGATGTTGATCAAAGAATAGAAAGTTTCGGTAGGGCTGGTTCAAAAGTAGTGGGATATTATCAGAACCGATTAACATTAATGCCACTAAAGTTGGTATACAGTCTCCCACTGCCAAATTTGACTGGCTTTTAAAATTAAAAAATGAAAGTTGCAGTTAGGGGGAATAACTGATAAGTATTTTAGGTGATGGATATGTTAATTAGATTGATTCAGTCATTTCACACTGTATATCATAACATCATTGTGTACCCCATAATAATAATAATTATTATTATTATTTTGAGATGAAGTCTCACTCTTGTCCTCCACACTGGAGTGCAGTAGCACAATTTCAGCTCACTGCAACCTCTGCCTCCCAGGTTCAAGCAATTCTCTTGCCTCAGCCTCCTGAGTAGCTGGGATTACAGGCACCTGCCCACCATGCCCGGCTAATTTTTGTATTTTTAATAGGGACAGGGTTTCACCATGTTGATCAGGCTGGTCTGGAACTCCTGACCTCAGGCGATCTGCCCACCTCAGCCTCCCAAATTGCTGGGATTACAGGCGTGAGCCAGCCTTATATATTATTATAATTTGTGAATAAAGATTAACTTGGAAGAAAGTATTCACTTCACCAAAGGTATATATACATTATATAAAGGGATCCATCTTAGAGTTCTTTTAAATAGCTTTTGGGGGCATTCAAAGTAAGTGGTGGTTGTGAGGATTATATGAAATGATAGACCTAATGCACTCAATGTAGCACTGGGCATATAGAATGCACACCATAAAGGGTAGTAATGAATAAATCAAATCAGATTTTATGTTCTATTCATATCACCCTTTCAGGAATACATCTATCCCATGAAGTTAGATATACTCACATAGAGTCTAACGATAAGAACTGGACTTCAGCTGGGCGCAGTGGCTAACGCCTGTAATCCCAGCACTTTGGGAGGCCGAGGTGGGCGGATCACCTGAGGTTGGGAGTTTGAGACCAGCCTGACCAACGTGGAGAAACCCCGTCTCTACTAAAGATACAAAAGTATCCAGGAGTGGTGGTGCATGCCTGTAATCCCAGCTACTCAGGAGGTTGAGGCAGGAGAATCACTTGAACCCGGAAGGCAGAGGTTGCCGTGAGCTGAGATCGCGCCATTGCACTCCAGCCTGGGCAACAGGAGCGAAACTCCATCTTAAAAAAAAAAAAGAAAAAAAGAACTGGACTCCGTGCCAGGTGCAGTGGCTCACACCTGTAATCCCAGCACTTTGGGAGGCTGAGGTGGGTGGATCACTTGAGGTCAGGAGTTCAAGACCAGCCTGGCCAACATGGTGAAACCCCATCTCTACTAAAAAATATAAAAATTGGCCAGGTGTGGTGGCACACACCTGTAGTCCCAGCTACTTGGGAGGCTGAGGCAGGAAAATGGCTTGAACCCGGGAGGCAGAGGTTGTAGTGAGCCAAGATCACACCACTGCACTCCAGCCTGGGTGACAGTGAGACTCTGTCTCAAAACAAAACAAAACAAAACAAAAATCTTGGACTCCTAAGTTTTCCCCAGAGTAGTCAGAGCTGTTGTTGCTGGGTCTAGAGTCTTAAAAAACTGCCTGCTCTCCCACGGACTGGTTAATTTCTACTAATCCATTAAGGTAGGTGAAATACTGAAAATCAAGCCCTTGTTTACTTCAAATCATCACAGAACATTTCTGCAAGTGGTTTCTGGGTCGATTTCAGCTTTTGGTTTGCATTCTTCTCTGCAGAGGTTATATAGTTTGCTTAGCCACCACCGTGTTGAATTGTAGTCCTTTACCTGAGAGTCTAAGAATATCATTAAGAAGATGAAATCATGTTTCATAATAGCTCTTATTTCATTTGTTCATCAAATTACATCATGTAATTTGGATTGACTTTGGAAAATCTACACATATTGGAGAGGAGATAAGGTAATGTCTAGAAATAATTAAGTTATGTCAAATAAGGTATTGTCTAACTGTACACATATCATTCTAGTGAGGATTATGGGCAAGATCTTGTGTAATTTAGCTGGTACTACCAGAAGTGGTCAGGAGAGGGAGCAAGAGGAGTTTTTAGTGACTGTTGGTTTTCTTTTTGCTTTCCTGAACTCAAAATTAAGACATGAGTAAAAGCCAGAATGAAGTTCCTGATGAAGTTGAGAACCAGTTTATATTGCGTCTGCCTCTGGTAAGAACTTTTATCTCGGAACAAATATCTCCAGTGCATAATTATAGTTCTACTTGGAGTCTGTAATATTTCTATTTCAGGTAGGCTATAAAAACTCAGAACATTTGTTTCCCAGGGAATCATGTTCTGTTAAGCAGTCCTATCTTAGCATGTACTTTTTTAGCAGCATTTTTTTCCTCCTGTACATACCACCTATCATGCAAGTTGATTTCCTGGCAAAACAGCTGTGACAATGATGAACCCAGTCACTTATCACCAATACTAACAGCCTGTTCCCTGGACAGCCAAGATAAGACTCCTCTGAAATCCTTTCTGTCACCTCAATAGGGGCAGTGAGAAGGGCCAGCATTGTGTCTCTTGTAAATTCACCAACATGCAAGACTTTCAAAGCTCATCTCAACAAGTGTTTGGCTCTCTCCCCCACACCGATACCTGTATTCAAGCATTACTTAGTCTAGGCAGCTATACTAAGGATGAGCTCAGAAACCTATTTCCCTAATTAGGGTTAATTAATATACCAAGCAAACTGCAACTAGGTAAGCCTTTCTTTAGCAACTACAACAGAAGGGTAGCAGTGAGAGGCAGGATTGTAGAGCTAGGAGAAAGCACTAACTGTAGCTACTAAGAGATAATTAAGAGATTAGAGTCAGCTTCATCCTAACTTGACTTATACAGTGCACAGTATCTCATGGTACATGGCCTTGCTAGTAACATTTCGGAGGTATAACGTTTTATTTAAGGGAGGACTTTCTTTGACATATCTATTCTGTTAGCTGCCAAGTTGACGTTTAATTCTTCCTGATTTTTCAATTTACCTCTCTTTTAGGAACACGCTTGTACTGTCAGGAACCTAATACATTCTCAAAGTGTCGACATTAAGGACAAACTAAAAATTAACTTATCACGTAAGTAGTTAATATCCATTCACTATACATTGAAAAATAATTTATTAAGGGATCGCTGTGTGCCAGGCACTATACTTGGTACTGAGGATGTGAAAAATGATAGAATATGGTCTCTGACTTAATGGACTCATGCTTTAGAGAGGCTTAAGTCCTCTTAAGAGGAAAGGAAGTAGGAATATTGCAACTTGAGTGATTTTCATAGTGTGTTTAAGGAAACTTGGGGGTTAACTGTGGGGTTTCCATACTGCTGGTAGTCTCCTATATATAAACTTTATGATTTCTGAACATCCAAGGGAATGACAAATGAATGTGCTGTTCTTTGTTTACAAAGGTGACATATATTTCTTTCCTTTTTTTTTTTTTTTTTTTTTTGAGTTGGAGTCTTGCTCTGTAGCCAGTCTGGAATGGAGTGACACAATCTTGGCTCACCACAACCTCCGCCTCCTGAGTTCAGGCGATTCTCCTGTCTCAGCCTTCCAAGTAGCTGGGACTATAGGTGCATGCCACCATGCCCAGTTCATTTTTTGTTTTCTTTGTAGAGATGGGGTTTCACCATGTTAGCCAGGATGGTCTCGATCTCCTGACCTTGTGATCCGCCCACCTTGGCCTCCCAAAGTGCTGGGATTACAGGCATGAGCCACCACACCCAGCCTGTATATTTATTTCTTTTAAATAATATTTGCTATATTTGCAAATCGTACATCCAATAAGGGAGTTAATATCCAAAATATATAAGGACCTCAAACAACTCAATAGCAAGGAAACAAATAACCTGACTTTAAAATGAGCAAAGCCTCTGAACAGATACTTCTCAAAAGAAGACATACAAGTGGCCAAAAGGTTCATGAAAGAATGCTCAGCATCACTGATCATTAGGGGGAATGCAAATTAAAGCAACAGCGAGATCACCTCACACCTGTTAGAATGGCTTTTATTAAAAAGGAGAACAATAACAACTGTTAGTGAGGATAAGGAGAAAAGGGAACCTTTGTACCCTGTTGGTGGTAATATAAATTAATACAGCCTTTTATTTATTTATTTTTGAGATGGAGTCTTGCTGTGTCACCCAGACTGGAGTGCAGTGGCATAATCTCGCCTCACTGCAACCTCCGCCTCTTGGGTTCAAGTGATTCTCCTGCCTCAGCCTCCCGAGTAGCTGGGGCTAGAGTGTGCACCACCATGTCCAGCAAATTTTTTTTTTTTTTTTTTGGCATTATTAGTAGAGACGAGGTTTCATCACATTGACCAGGCTGGTCTCGAACTCCTGACCTCAAGTGATCCACTTGTCTCAGCCTCCCAAAGTGCTGGGATTACAGGCATGAGCCACTGTGCTTGGCCTACAGCCATTATTTTATTTATTTTTTGTTTTAAAGACGGGGTTTCACCATGTTGGTCAGGCTGATCTTGAACTCCCGACCTCAGGCAATCCGCCCACCTTGGCCTCCAAAGTGCTTGGATTACAGGCGTGAGCCACCACGCCCAGCCTTTTTTTTTTTTTGCCATTATTTTTTTGAAATGGTATGGAGGCTACTCAGAAAAACTAAAAACAAAACAACCATATGATCCAGCACCCCCACTTCTGTAAATATATTCACAAAAGGAATTGAAATCAACATGTTGAAGGCATATCTCTACAGTCCCATATTCATTGTAGCAGTATTCACAATAGGCAAGATATGGAATCAACCTAAGTGTCCATCAATGGATGAATAGATAAAAAAAATGTGGTACGTATACACAATGCAATACTACTCAGCCTTTAAAAAAACAAACAAAATTCTGTCATTTGTGACACCATGGATGTATCTAGAGGACATTTGCACGAAGATCATGCATAAAGAAAGAAAGAAAGAAATGTTTGCACACAAGCTTGTCTGCCTAAAACACATACAACTAAAAATAAATAAATAAATTTTGCTAGTTTAAAAAAAAATACAGAGACGTATATAAAGAAGAAAACAAAAAGTGGCACATAATCTCACCACTTAGTTAACACTTACTGACTTTTTAAAAAAAGATAATGTAAATTCATAGTTAGAAAATTCAAATAAAAGAGGCCGGGCGTGGTGGCTCATGCCTGTAATCCCAGCGCTTTGTGGGGCTGAGGTGGGTGGATCACTTGAGGTCAGGAGTTCCAGACCATCCTGACCAACATGGCAAAACCCCATCTCTACTAAAAATACAGAAACTGAATCCTCTTGTGTGCAAACATTTCTTTCTTTCTTTCTTTATGCATGATCTTCGTGCAAATGTCCTCTAGATTCATCCATGGTGTCACAAATGACAGAATTTTGTTTGTTTTTTAAAGGCTGAGTAGTATTGCATTGTGTATACGTACCACATTTTTTTTATCTATTCATCCATTGATGGACACTTAGGCACATGCCTTTAATCCCAGCTACTCTACTCGGGAGGCTGAGGCACGATAATCACTTGAACCCCAGGGGGCGGAGGCTGCAGTGAGCAGAGATCGTGCCTCTGCAATCCAGCCTGGGCGACAGAGCAAGACTCCTCCTTCTCAAAAAAAAAAAAAAAAAAAAAAAAAAAAATTCAAATGAAACAAAAGTTCAAAAGGAGAAATAAAACTTCTTCCTTAGGGTGCCCCCAACCTCAATACCACAGATAACTAACATTAACTGTTTCTTCTTATTTCCTTATTGACAAAACTTTTATGCATAATATTAGAATTGAAACAATCTCTCTCTGTATTTTTAGGGTTAATTCGTACAAAAAAAGGATCATGATAAACATAGTTTTGTAATCTTTCTTTTTTCACATAATATTAGAAGATTATAACTGAATCCTCTTGTGTCAAAAGACATTCATGTTTGGGACATCTGAGCAGCAAGATTCAGAATTTAGTATATGGCTGTTGTATAGAATTTTATCTTTATGAAGCTAATTAGAGATTTAACTTGAGACTTATTAGCACCATTCTAAGGTCAGTCAACCCTTCCCTCACGTAGCCCTTTGAAAACACAGATGTACAATGACACGATTGAATGCTTCTAAAAAAAAAAGGAATTGGTTTTAATGAATGGAATTTGTTTTCAAGATGAGAATGAAACATTTATTGTTTCACCCCCCATATTTAGTTCATATTCATTAACAAGAAACTTAGCTACTTTTGCACAAGCGACATAAAGTAAGAAAAAAGAGCTCCCCATATACTTACCCTTTTTTTTCTTTAAGAAGCTACTAAAATTGTGCACACAATTCTAGCATTATGAGAGATAATAGGTTTCTTGGAAAGACTAATCTGTCCCACATAAGTCTTCATTATTCAAACCTTAGGAAGTTTAAAAGTTCACTGAGAAGACGTCAGCTTTAATTTTCACTTCTCTTCAGCTGATAGGCGCCATGCAGTTGTTGAAGTAGAAGATGTCCAACTAGCTGCTAAGCTGGTTGACTTGCCTTGTGTTACTGAAAGCCTGAAAACTCATGATAAAAAAACGTTTTATAAAACAGCAGACATTTCTCAGGTATGGACTAGTTTTCTTTACTAGCCTCACATCCTTCAAGGAATTTCTTTTCTCTCCCTATTTTTCTTTCAGTACTACTTTCCACTTGGTGAATGGCTGCTTGGCATTTCTAATTTCCAGATCGATTGCACAGGAATGAAATGTCATGTTCTGGTTTGGTGTTTGATCCTTAGCTTTCCGTACTTCATTTTAACCAAATAGCCTATAGAGAGTCCCATTTGCCATTTATAGCGACTTTTCATTAATTTAAACATATGAGCAGCTAGGATCTTCTTCTGTACTTGGTATTAAAACAGTATGTTGTTAACTCTGGAGGTTTAAATTGGTTCTTATTTATCATCACTGCTGTTGATTTCTTATTTCCTCTCTAAATCAAAATGCTAAGATAGGCCAGGCACTATGTCTCATGCCTATAATCCCAACACTTTGGGAGGCTGAGGTGGGAGGATCACCTGGGCCCAGGAGTTTGAGACCAACCTGGGCAACATAGTGAGACCTCATCTCTACAAAAACAAAATTAGCCAGGTGTAGTGGCACACACCTATAGTCCCAGCTGTTCTAGAGATTGAGGTGGGAGGATCCCTTGAGCCCAGGAGGCTGAGGCTGCAGTGAGCCATGATTGCACCACTGCATTCCAGCCTAGTTGGCAAAGCAAGACCTTGTCTTAAAAAAAAAAACCCTCAGAGTTCATATACGTAGTGCTGCTGGTGGCTGGTGGAGGGGAGGAGAGGGAGAGAGAGAGACCGCAAAAATGAGAGACTATAAATGTACATTACATAAGACTTGGTTTTCTGGAAATGGCAAGTATCAGTCTCTTCTGTGCATTTCTAGTGGTAAGAATGATTATGATTGATTGCTAACCCAAGATTTGTGTCCATAGTCAACTTCTTTGTCTTTGTTAAATGTAGATGCTTGTGTGCACTGCTGATGGTGATCTTCACCCTTCTCCAGAAGAACCAGCTGCCTCTACTGATCCTAATGTAATCAGGAAAAATAAAAGGGAGAGAAAGAAAAAAGGTGTCTGGAAGCATGGCAGTAAGTCACAGCCCCTTGCTCATTCCTGCTGAGTAACATTTATTTGCTGAATCCTAATTCCTTGTTAAACAGGGACCTCTTACCACATTTAGGTGCTTAGTTCATTAGGCCCTCAGACACTCTTAGAGAGAAGTCATGTCAGCTGGGTGCGGTGGCTCATGCCAGCACTTTGGGAGGCCAAGGCGGGTGGATCACCTAAGGTCAGGAGTTCAAGCCCAGCGTGTCTCACTAAACCTCGTCTCTACTAAAAATAAAAAAAATTAGCTGGGTATGGTGGTGCATGCCTGTAATCCCAGGGGAGGCTGAGGCAGGAGAATCACTTGAACCCGGGAGGCGAAGGTTGCAGTGAGCTGAGATTGTGACACTGTACTCCAGCCTGGGTGAGAGAGTGAGACTCTGTCTCAAAAAAAAAAAAAAAAAAAAAACAAAGAGAATCATGTCATGAGCCAGTGGTTTATAGCATGAGCTTTATCAAATTCAGCTATGTGACTACCATCAGTCCTGTAACGTTTCACTGTTTCGTATTTATTTTAGTTACTCCACCACTTAAGAATGTGAGAAAAGAAAAGGTTCCGGAAAACAAAAAAAAAGGTTAGTTACATGCCATTTTTGTGTCTGCCGGGCTGATTAGAAGAGGATCATGGGCCAGAAGGAAAAGGAAAAAGTCCATTGGGAATTTATTTGTTCGTTCATTTATATGTTCAATAAACATTTATTGAATGTGAACAAAATGCCAGGCACTGTACGCCAGCAGTTGGGAATATAGCACTGAATACAAAGACCTGATTCTTGAGGTTATAGGCCAGTCATTAGGGGTCTGGAAGAATCATACATTTGAAACTTCTGTTAATGCTTTCAGTTTTCGATTGCAAGATCTAGTTTTAAAGTGAACCTATCTAGAACCTGAAAATTGGGAATTGTGGTTATATTCCTAATCTTATTTCAGGCTTGTAGAACCTTGGGCAACCTACAGAAGTATTGTGGCTTGGCTTCTTCTTTTGTTTAAAATTAAACATTTTATTTTGAAATAACTGTAAATTCATATACAGTTCTAAGAAATAAAAGAGAGATATCAGATTAGTGATTACCAAGTGTCAAAGACTGGGATGCGAGGTGGAAGGGAAGTGGGCATGGTTATACAAAGGCAAAATGAGGGATCCTTGTGGTGATGAAACTGTTTTGTGAAGTTTTCCCCAGTTTGCAAAACTATAGTACAATATCACAAACAGGTAACTGACATGATTAGAATTCAGCAATCTTATTCCAGTTTCTCCAGTTTTACTTGTACTCACATATTTGTGTGTGTGTGTGTTTAGTTCTATGCAGTTTTATCCCATGTGTAAGTTCATGTATCTGCCTACACAGTCAAAATACAAAACAGTTTCATCACCACAAGGATCCCTCATTTTGCCTTTATATGACCATGCCCACTTCCCTTCTACCTCACACCCCAGTCTCTGTTACTTGGTAATCGCTAATCTGATCTCTACCTCTGTAATTTTGTCATTTCAAAGATTTAATATTAATGAATCATACAGTATATAACATCAGAGACTAGCTTATTTTTTCATTCAGCATAATTCACTTAAGATCCATGTAAGTTTTTGTAGCATCAATAGTTTATTTCTTATTGCTGAGTAGTAGTCCATGGTATGAATGTACCACATGACATAACTGTTCTCCTACTGAAGGACATCTGGGTTGTTTCCAGGTTTTGACTATTATAAATAAAACTGTGAACAGGTTTTTGTGTGAATATAAGTCTTCATTTCTTTGGAAGAAATGTCCAGGAGTATAATTGCTGGGTCGTATGGTAGTCTCATGTTTAGTTTTATAAGAAACTACCTCACTGTTTTCCAGAGTGACTGTACCATTTTGTATTCCTGCCATTAATGTATGGATGATCCAGTTTCTCCACCTCCTTATCAGCATTAGGTGTCACTATTTTTTATTTTTAGCCATTCTGATAGGTGTGTAGTGATCTCATTGTGGTATTAATTTATATTTCCCTGATGGCTAATGAGGTTGTTCATGTGCCATCTATTTCACTTCAGTGAAATGTCTGCTCATGCCTTTTGCCTATTTTCTTTCTTTCTTTCTTTTCTTTTTTTTTTTTTTTTTTTGAAATGGATTCTCGCTCTGTCACTAGGCTGGAGTACAGTGGCATAATCTCGGCTCACTGCAACCTCTGCCTCCCGGGTCCAAGCGATTATCCTGCCTCAGCCCTCCTGAGTAGTTGAGACTACAAGAGCACACCACCACGCCCAGCTAATTTTTGTATTTTAGTTGTATTTTGTATTTTCAACATGTATTTTCACCATGTTGGCCAGGATGGTCTCAATCTCCTGACCTCATGATCCACCTGCCTTGGCCTCCCAAAGTGTTGGGATTTCTGTGCCCAGCCTTAGCCTATTTTCTAAATTGATTTTTTATTATTGAGTTTTGAGAGTTCTTTTTATATTCTAAATACTACTAGTGTTTTATCAGATATGTAGTTTGCAAATATATTCTCCCAGTCTGTAGCTTGTCTTTCCATCCTCTTCATAGGGTCTTTCAAAGAGCCAAAGCTTTTAGTTTTGATGAGGTCCAATATATTGATTTTTTGAAAATGATTTTGCTTTTTATAGTAAATCTAAGAACTCTTCTCCTCCAGATCCTGAAGATTTTCTCCTGCCTTTTTTTTTTTTTTAACATCTTTTTAAGCCTGATACCCATTTTTGAGTTAATTTTTGTAAAAGCTATGAGGTTTACTTCAAGGTTCTTTTCTTTTGCTTTTCTTGCTAAAGGATGTCTAAGTGCTCTCGCATCATTTGTTGAGAAGGCTATCCTTCCTCTGTTGTATTGCTTTTGCACCTTTGCCAAACATCAGTTGGGCTTGTATTTGTGGGTCTGTTTCTGGTTTCTATTCCACTGATCGATGTGTCAATCCCTCCACCGATATCACAGTGTCGCTATATAATTGGTCCTGAAATCAGAAGACTGATTGCTCTTTGTTGTTTTTTTTTTTCTTGTCAATATTGTTTAACCATTCTAGAGGCCATATATTTATTTTTTCATTTTTTTAATTTTTTTGAGATGGAGTTTTGTTCTGTTGCCCAGGCTGGAGTGCAATGGTGCGATCTCAGCTCACTGCAGCCTCCACCTCCTGGTTTCAAGCAATTATCCTGCCTCAGCCTTCTGAGTAGCTGGGATTACAGGCATGCGCCACCCTGCCCGGCTGATTTTTGTATTTTTAGTAGAGACGGGGTTTCACCATGTTGGCCAGGCTGGTCTTGAACTCCTGACCTCAGGTGATCTGCCCACCCTGGCCACCCAAAGTGTTGATTACAGGTGTGAGCCACCGCGCCCCAACAAGAGCCCATATCTTTTAATATAAATTTTAGAATAAGCTTGTCTATAGCTACATAAAACCTTACGGAATTTTGACAGGAATTGCATTAAACTTTTAGATCAATTTGGGGAGAATTGACATTTTTACTATGTTGAGTCTTCCAATCCATGAACACAACTGCCTTGGCTTTTATGCTCTGTAAGTCAACATTTATTGAGTCCCTACTAAATCTAAAACTAAGTTAAGAATAGTTGTAGAGCTCTTTAAGCTTTACTGAAGTATAGCAATCATAATATAACTTGTTTATTGTGTTTTATTTCATAGGTTCCTGATGTCAAAGAAATGGAAGAAATCAGCTCTACTAAGGTAGAGCAATCATAATATAACTTCATTTTTACCCTTAGTGTGTTTTATTTAATAGCTTATTAGTTTTAAATGAATCAAATAAATCACAAAAGCTATTTTTAGGCCTTCCTTCTCACCTCTAACCCTCATCCCAAACACACACACTGGGTTTGATTCACTGAAAAATGAATTCATTGTTTGATGTTTGATAACTCCTAGAGGAAAAGATACAATTTGGCCAGTGACCCCGCATATTCTAATCTGCTCTTTCTTCTCTCATATTTATTTCAAAAGCCATTTTTTGGAAGCCAGAGTTCACTTTTAACAGCAGTTGTTTGCAATTGCTTATTCTCCCTCAAAGTCCTAATTTATATTTGTGGCATGACAAATTGGTTACTGTGGAGATAATTATGTAAAACTGGATTCAAGGGAGAACATGCAGCTACGATCCAGTTTTTGTAGGAATGTCTCTAATAATAAAGATGTGGGGAAGTGAAATCTGGGAATTTGGATCTTTAAACCAAATTATTTCTAAATAACTAATAAGAAATTATAGTTTGTTGCCAATATAAATCAGGACAAATAATCAATAACTGAGACCTAAGGGTTGCACCTCTGAGAAAGGTCTTTACATAGAGCTGCAGATTGAAAAGATTAAACGTCTCAAGTAATTTGTTTAATTAGGAAAAAATAAGTTTACTGTACAAAATTCTAGACCCTGGCTAAAGATTCCTTCATAAATAGCACTACTTAAAGTAGAAATTTGGTTGGATCGGAATTTAAAGAGACCTAACATTTGAATTCATTGGTACATAGAAGGGCACTGCTACAAAACACAGGGTGTTAAATGACAGTACTGGTATTCCCCTCTAGCCCCCAACTTCGCTTCAGAACATTGAATCTCCAGATGTGGAAAAGGAAGTAAAGAGACTGCTGCGTTAGATGCTGAAGCCATAAGTACCCGTATCCTTTATAAAAATATTTTCTGCATAGTCTGTTCTGCCCCATTTGTACATGCTGACGAAGCCTCACCTCTGGTGTTTGTGTGCCAGTCTTGATGTGTAAAAGTTAAGATTTTTTGAAATGTTCTGTTCTAGCTAGGAACAGTAAATTCATGTAATAGAAAATTATTTATTGTGTAATTCAATGTAAGACACTTCTCCAAACTAGGAATTCCGATACAAACGGTCTAAAGTTGGACTAAATTAAATAGCACTGTTAGCCAAAGAGCCTCTTCTCTTTCAGCTGTGCCTTTTCCTTTCCTTCTATGTTTTCCTTTACTACCCCTCCTCTCAGGTTGGGAAGTCATTGCTGAAGATGGAACCAAGGAAATAGAAAGTCAAGGCTCCATCCGAGGATTTGTGATATCCTCGGGAATGAACAGCTACAAGCAGAGTCACATCTCATCAGGTACTTTAGTAAAGGCAAAGCAGGAGCATCAGATATGGGAGGTGTTGACTGGGTGTCAGATCATTTTCCATAAATGCATAGGCCAATCAAAAAAAAATGCGTTCGTCCTTCTTCTCTCTTTTTTTTTTTTTTTTTTGAGATGGAGTCTCGCTTTGTCACTCAGGCTGGAGTGCAGTAGCATGATCTACAACCTCTGCCTCCTGGGTTCAAGCAATTCTCCTGCCTCGGCCTCCCAAGTAGCTGGGATTACAGGCATACACCACCATGCCCAGCTAATTTTTGTATTTTTAGTAGACTCGGGGTTTCACCATGTTGGCCAGGCTGGTTTCAAACTCCTGACTTCAGGTGATCCACCTGCCTCGGCCTCCCAAAGTGCTGGAATTAACAAGCGTGAGCCACTGTGCCCAGCCTCTTTTTTTTTTTTTTTTTCTTGAGACAGAGTATGACTCTGTCGCCCAGGCTGGAGTGTAGTGATGCGATCTCAGCTCACTGCAACCTCCACTTCCGAGGTTCAAGTAATTCTTGTGCCTTGGCCTCCCAAGTAGCTGGGATTGCGAGCATGTACCGCCACAACCAGCTAATTTTTTTTTTTTTTTGAATTTTTAGAAAAGACGGGCTTTCACCATGTTGGCCAGGCTGGTCTCAAACTCCTGGCCTCAAGTGATCTGTCTGCCTCGGCCTCCCAAAATGCTGGGATTACAGGCATGAGCCACCACACCCAGCCCTTCTTCCCTCTTATTGGTCTCTTGGCAGTTTAGGGGTTTTAGATTGGTATTCTAATCTCCCATCCACTGCTGGTATTTTAACTTCCTATGACCTTAGATTCTCTAAATGTCTTGATCATTCACTACATAAGTGAATGTTACAGTGTTTTGCATTTGCTGTCCTCGTTTTATGAAGGGAATAATCTTCCTGCAGAAAAAAATGATTTATAAAATTCACTGGTTGCCCAGGGAATTTGAAAGTAAGGAATATAATTGTATCTAGAGTATAAGTTATTTGCAGAGTTTTAGATAGTTCACCTTCTTCTTGCTTAAAACCAGTAGAATATTATATGCTTCGAGAGATGTTCAGTGGTTCTAGAAGTAACAGTGATGAGGATGAGGATGATGAAGATGAGGATGAGGATGAAGATGAGGATGAGGATGAGGACGATGAGGATGACGATGAGGAAGATGAGGATGAAGATGAGGAAGACGAGGAAGATGATTCTGAAGAGTATCTCAAAAGGCAGATACAGGCCAAGTTTATTGAATCTGGCCAGTATAGGGCAAATGAAGGTATCAGTTCAATAGGTAAGTCAGAGAAAAAACAAAGGGATGGGACCAGGGGTGGGTGGCAATGCTAAAGGTTGACTCTAAGCATACATTAGACTCAAAGCTAAGCTTAAGAAGTTATTGCTCCAGTGTACAGTGGAGTTTTACTTGATTTGGATCTTGGTCCATTCATTTAGGCTATATTTAAATACATAAAGTTACTGTGTATCTCTGTTAGTCATGGAAATTCAGAAGCAGATTTGTAAAAGGAGAAAAAGCTCCATGAGATTCAGAACAAAGCACAAAGGCAGAAGGATCTCATCATGAAAGTGGAAAACCTGACACTCAAGGTAAGTTCTTGGCTGGCATAAAGGAATCCTGATATCTTCTTTCAGTATCTTGCCTTTGTATTTCCACTTATGTCATTTCTTTTTTTCTTTTTTTTTTTAAGGCTACGGCACCCAGTATTCCCAGGCGGTCTCCCATCCAAGTACTAACTGGGCCTGACCCTGCTTTGCTTCCAAGATCAGACGAGATCGGGCGTGTTCAGGGTGGTATGGCCATAGACTCCACTTATGTCATTTCTATGCAGGGTTCTTGTTCGTTCATGAACCTAAACAAGTCTCTTAGAAACTCCTAATAAAAGATAACCCCCGTTTCCTTTTACCTGAGTAATTTTGATCATCTAATATAAGCATTTTGGGGAAGGGACTAGGTGATTTGAGATAAAAATTGGAAATATTGAGCATTTGCTATGTAAGAGGCACATAAAGGGCTAAGAATTGTACATGTATTATCACATTTTTATCCTCACACCCTTGAAACATAGCTACTGTCACCACTCCCATCTTATAGATAAAGAAACTCAAAGAGGTTAAGCAACTTGCCAGGGATCACAGTAAATGGTAGGACATAAATTGAACCCTGTTATTTGTATTAAAATGTATCCATTGCAGTAAAAAAGAAAAATAATTAGCTTTTAAATTTTTGGTGCATGTTTGAACAAGAGTAAATATCTTGCTTTATTTTTATTAATATATGTTTAAGAGCTTCAACAAAAAGAAAATGTATGTTTAGGCCATGTTTGCTCACCGTTTTTAGTGAGGGAAGTTCTGAAGCATTTGGAATTTCCTGCCAGATTTCATTTTCTTTAGAGCTGTAGTCAGCAAAGGGGAGCACAGAACTATATCCTTTTTGAGTGTTATCCTTTAGAATGACCAAGTAAGATAACAGATAAGGGCACACTTTGAAAGATACAGATATATGCTATTGTTGTGATTATTGTTACATGTAGTACTAGTTAGGAATAGTGATACTCTGCCCTAGTTAGGGGAAATGGAGGCATCACCAGCACCAGATTCTAAACCAACTTCTCTAACAGGTCACCATAGACAAAGGATTTGTGCTAAACTAGAAAAAGGTAACATAAGGGCATTACAATTATTTAGGGTAAGAAAAAAATGCTGTAGAGTGTATATAAAATCAAATTGGATTGTGCTGTAGTTAGGGGGGATAGTTTTTATACTCTAAATCCTTTAAAATGAGCGCTCTTTTGTATGACTGGCAGTTTATTATTTGTGGCTGGGCTCGGTGGCTCGTGCCTATAATCCCATCACTTTGGGAGGCTGAGGCAGGTAGATCACTTGAGGCCAGGAGTTCGAGTCCAGCCTGGGCAACACAGTGAAACCTCATCTCTACTAAAAATACAAAAATTAGCCAGGCATGGTGACATGATCCTGTAATCCCAGCTACTCAGGGGACTGAGGCATGAGAATCATTTGAGCCTGGGAGGTGGAGGTTATGTGAGCCGAGATTGCACCACTGCACTCCAGCCTAGGTGGCAGAGGAAGACTCTGTCTCAAAAACAAAACAAAACAAAACAATTATTTGCCAAACTCTTTGTTTCCATTGGTTCCTTTTTCCTTTGAGACTCAGCGTTCATCAGTTATTCAATTTGTTTTTCAGAATCATTTTCAGTCTGTGCTGGAGCAGCTTCAGGTACAGGAAAAACAAAAAAATGAGAAGGTAAGAAGTATGTTTTCATATTAACCAGGAAACACTTGATACAGAGAATCCCCCACCTTACCTCCAGTATTATTGCTGGCTGTTCCTCTCACAGGAGTAGTGCTGGCCAGATCTTCTAAATGAAGGTGGTAGGGTGAAACAAGGTCTTTGTGAAAATTCACTCATTCAACAGATATTGAACGTCTATGAAGTGAAAAGCACTGGATGTACAGTGCTGAATAAGACAAATACAATGCAGTAAATATTCAATGTCATTGATAGGTTCTTGGAAACTATAACTTTAAGCAAAATGATGTATATATAATGAAACCAATTTTACTATAGGCTAATTGATACAAAGAAGAGTTAAGTTCCTGTAGCATATTTCTGGTCACAAAAACATCACCAAACTTCTAAATAAAAACCAAAACACTTCTAATATTAAACACTGAAATAAATGTGAGCTTTATGTACATTTGAGAAAGACTGATAAAAACAAGTATGTACCCAGTGATTCCAGTTCAGGGTTTGCAGATGGCCAGAGCTTATCCCAGTAGCTCTGGGTGCAGTGTGGGAACCAGCCCTGGATAACATGGCATCCCATTGCAGGGCACACTCACACCCACACTCAGTCAGACTGGGACTATTCCAACAAACCAATTCACCTAACATGTATAGGGAAGTGCTTCTTTTTTTTCTCATCAACATTGTAATGAAGTCAGGTGTAGTGGCTCATGCCTGTAATCCCAGCATTTTGGGAGGCTGAGGCGAGCAGCTCGCTTGAGCTCAGGAGTTCGAGACCAACCTGAGCAACATGGCAAAACCCCGACTCTATAAATAATTAGCCAGTTGTGGTGGCTGTAAGTCCTATAAGCCTGTAGTCTCAGCTACTCGGGATACTAAGGTGAGAGGATTGCTTGAGCCCAGAAGGTTGAGGCTGCAGTAAACCATGATCACACTACTGCACTCCAGCTTGGGCAACAACGTGAGACCCTGTCTCAAAAAAAAAAAAAAAAAACATTATAATGAAACGACATTGAACTAACAATGTTAGTTGGAGACCTTTGCATGTCATTTTGCTTAAAGTTGCAGTTTCTAAGAAACTATTGATGACATTAAGTGAGGACTTACTGTAACAAAACGACACTGAACAAAATAATGTCATTCAAGAACCTGCTGTACTTGTCCTCATGGAGCCGTCTAGCAGGGGAGATTGACAATAAACAAATTATGCTAATATAAAGGTACAAATTGTGAAGAAGTGCCATAAAGGAAAAAGTCAATGGTGCTCTTAGAATTAAGAGAGTCTTGAATTAATGGGTGATCATGATAGACCTCTCCTAGGAGGCGCTATTGAGGCTGAGACCTGAAGGATTAAGTTCAGGGAAAGAATGGGAGGAAGAGCCTCTTAGGTGGAGCATATGCAAGGTCCCATGCTTGGAAAGAACTTGGCCTCTTTGAGGACCTTTGGAGTATTTAAAGCAAGGTAGAGAATGGCTTAACATATGGTTGGAGAAGTAGGTGAGGCCAGAGTGTATGGTTCCTTGCAGGCCATGATTAGGAGGATGGGTATGGCCTTAAGTGTAATGGGAAGCCCTTGAAGAATTTTAGGCAGGAAAATCACATCTACTTTAAACTTTTAAAAGATTACTCTGATTATTATCTGGAGAATGGACTGGAAGAAGGTGAGAGTAGAAGCAAAGAGGTTGGTTAGGAGGCTTTGTGGTACTCTAATAACAGGATTGGTAATTTGGACTAGGTAGTAGCAATGGAGATGGAAAGAATATAGATTTTTAAACTGCAATAAAAATATTTTTATAACTGCTTGAGATATAACTCACATACCATAAAATTCACCCATTTAGGCTGGGTGCAGTGGTGCACACCTGTAATCCCAGCACTTTGGGAGGCCAAAGTGGGCTGATGGCTTGCCCAGGAGTTCAAGACCAGCCTGGGCAACATGGTGAAACCCCGTCTCTCCAAAAAAATATACAAAAATTGGCCAGGCGAGGTGGTGTGTGCCTGTAGTCCCAGCTACTCAGGAGGCTGAGGTGGGAGGATCACTTGAGCCTGGGAGGCAGAGGTTGAAGCGAGCAGAGATCCCACCACTGCACTCCAGCCTAGGTGACAGAGTGAGACTATCTCAAACCCCATCCTCGACCCCACAATTCACCCATTTAAACTATACAATTCAGTGGCTGTTAGTATATTCAGAGTTGTACAACCATCACCACAGTCAATTTTAGAATAGTTTCATCACTCCAAAAAGAAACCTTGTATCCATTAGTAGTAACTCCCCATTTCCCTGGAACCTCTCCCCTGCCCAGCACTAGGCAACTACTCATCTACTTTGTACGAATCTACTGCCTATTCTAGTTATTTCATACAAGTGAAATCATTTAATACATGGTCTTTTGAGTTGGGCTTCTCTCATTTAGCATATTTTTGGGGTTCATCCATGTTATGGCATGTATCAGTACTTTTTTCCATTTAAGACTCACTAATATTCCATTGTATCAATATACCACATTTTGTTTATTCATTCATCTGCTGATGGACATTTGGGTTGCTTTCACTTTTGACTATTAAGAATAATGCTGCAATGAACATTGATATATTATACAATATATTTCAAAGGTAGAATTGAGGAGTTGGGTCAATTACTGGGTGTTGAAGGAGAAGGAATCATTAAGGATGTATGCCAGATTTCTAACTTGAATGACAATGATATTTTTTTCAAA
Source organism: Ateles fusciceps (assembly GCA_036589455.1). Classification (NCBI taxonomy): domain Eukaryota; kingdom Metazoa; phylum Chordata; class Mammalia; order Primates; family Atelidae; genus Ateles; species Ateles fusciceps. The sequence goes on along the minus strand of JAZHEH010002518.1, from coordinate 428,670 downwards.
GCCACAAGAGAGTGTACAGAGTTAAAAGAGAAGAAGGCAATATAGGCTAAATGAGGGTCAAGTAGCTGTATAAGAATGTGTTCTGACTCTAACCTTACACTGTTGAGGTTTACAATTTTAAAGAGACTGGAGTTGGTATTATGAGGATGGGCTTAGCATGGTGCCCTTAAAGTACAGGCACTACTCCCCACCCCCATTCCCCAAGGCCAGGGGAATTTTTATGTTCTATATAGTCCCTTCCTCTCAGCAAATCACTTATCCAAGTACTGCTTTAAAACAATCAGATGAACATTTAATGCCAAGATTGTTTTAGTACCCACCAAACATCTTTGTTTTCATCAATGTAAGTACAGTTGTGTGCTGCATGACAACATTTTGGCCAGTGACAGACTGCATATATGATAGTGGTCCCATAAGATCATAATGGAGCTAAGAAATTCCTGTCACCTGGTGACATTGTCGCCATCATAACATAGCACATTACTTAATTTTTAAATAAATTTAGTGTAGCCTAAGTGTATAGTGTTTATATAGTCTACAGTAGTGCACAGTAATGTCCTGGGCCTTCACATTCACTCACCACTCACTCACTGACTCACCCAGAGCAATTTCTAGTCCTGCATGCTCCTTACCATTTTTTTTTCTTTTTTCTTTTTTTTTTTTTTTAGATGGAGTATCGCTCTGTCACCAGGCTAGAGTGCAGTGGGACGATCTCAGCTCACACTGCAACCTCCGCCTCCTGGTTTCAAGCGATTCTCCTGCCTCAGCCTCCCAAGTAGCTGGGACTACAGGCACCTGCCACCATGCCTGGCTAATTTTTGTATTTTTAGTAGAGATGGGGTTTCACTGTATCGGCCAGGCTGGTCTCGAACTCCTGACCTTGTGATCTGCCCGCCTCGGCCTCCCAAAGTGCTGGGATTACAGGCATGAGCCACTGTGCCTGGCCCATTTTTAATTTTCTATACTGTATTTTTAGTTTACTTTTTCTATGTTGAGATACACAAATACTTAACATTGTGCTATAATTGCCTACAGTATTCAGTGCAGTAACATGCTGTACAGGTTCTTGGAACCTAGGAACGATAGACTATATTGTGTAGCCTAGGTGTGTAGTAAGCTATACTATCTATGTTGGTTTAAGTATGCTCTATCATGTTTGCATAATGACAAATCACCTAAGGATGTATTTCTTAGAACATAGTCCCATTGTTAAGTAACACATGACTATAGTTAGTATTGAGGAGCAGCATAGAAATGTAGCTGTAAACTTTATTTACTCAGAGTCCTTTAATGTTAGTTCATTTACCCAAATTAGATTTAGTGGGTATCTACTTTAAGCTAGGCTCTGCAGGGAGCTATGATATACTTATGATGTAGTCTCTGCCTTCATTTGGGGAGAAATTGACAAGATGGGTAGGGACTTAAAGGAATGAGAGATTGTCCATGGATATTAAGGAAAGCTTCATGAAGAAGATGGTGTTTGACTGGGGCCTTAAAATATAGGTAGGGTTTTAATAAGGAGATAGGGAAAGGAGTGCATTCCAGGAGAAAGCAGCATGCACATTGGCTCAGCGGTGGTGATGCCAGGGTGAAGAGTTTAGATTTTTGGTGTAGGTCATAATGAGCCTTCAAAGCTTTTTTACCTGGGGCGTAACTCAGGAAGATTTTTATAGGAGAAAGTATATAGGAGAAATTGGAGTGGGTACAGCCTAGAGCTTCAAAAGTGCAAGTGGTAGAAGCAAACAGAACTTAACAATTGATTGGATTTATAGGGCAAAAAGGGGAACAAAGATGAATCCAAAGCTTGGGCAACTGGGAAATGATGTGCTGTTAACTGAAATTAGGATAACAAAAAGTGGATTTGGAGGGATATGTGGAGAAGTGCTTTTGAAAATGAGAAATTGGAAAGAAGCCCATACACAGAAATGATCATTGAAGCTGTGGGGCTAGTTGAGTTAGCCTGGTTGCCTGTTTGGCAAGAAGTCTGAACCTAAGGAAAAACCTATCTTTAGGGGGTGGTGGAAAGAGAAAGAGCCTGCAAAGGAGAAAGAACTGGAGCAGTCAGTGGTTGTAATTGTGGTCAGTCAGGGGTCACTCAGCAACTAAATGAGAAGAGCCTCTAAGTTACTGCGGATAGCAATTATTGTGGCTTGGTAGGTGATGTGCAGCATAGGATTGTTTTATAATATTCCTTTCATTTCACAGGCTAAAAATTCATTCTGGTATGGGGTGTTCTGAAATGAATAATATTCAAAAACAACCTTTGTTGTAACGATGTCATATATCTCTGAATGTTATTGGTCACTTTACCATTTCAAGTTAAAAAAAATTAAATCCTATACCACAAAATGTTCAGGGTTTCTGACTTAGAAAGCATCATCAGGCTCCTGATTGGTCAGGACTCTGACTCAGTTTCTAAGTGTCTCATAATGTGGTAAGAAGCAGCTGGTAAGACTCAGTCTAAAACCCATGGTGTTCACTGGGACAAGAGGGTATCCCAGCTGTTTTATCATCTGACTTTTAGGATATGGCTATAGAGAGATCCCATCTCCTTTGCCCCTACAGTGAGCTGTGACCTCTGTGTATTCTTTACAGAAGCACAGATTCTCTCTCTCTCTTCTTTTTTTTTTTTCCAGAAGCACAGATTCTTAACAGCGAACATACTGGTTTTTTAAAAAGCATATTCAATTTTAAAGGTTGATATGATTTGGCTGTGTCCCCACCCACATCTCATCTTTAATTCCCATGTGTTGTGGGAGGTATCCAGTGGGAAGTAACTGAATCATGGGAGCAGGTCTTTCCTGTGCTGTTCTCATGATAGTGAATAAGTCTCATGAGATCTGATGGTTTTACAAAGGGGAGTTTCCCCTGCATAAGCTCTCCTCTCTTTGCCTGCTGCCATCCATGTAAGATGTGACTTGCTCCTCCTTGCCTTCCACCATGACTGTGAGGCCTCCCCAGCCATGTGGAACTGTTAAGTCCATTAAACCTCTTTTTCTTCCCAGTCTCAGATATGTCTTTATCAGCAGCATAAAAATGGACTAATACAAAGCTTCCTTTCATAAATTGGGCATAATAAAGGACAACATCCTGGCCACAGCATTGTGCATGCATTCTCAACTGTGGCCAGTATTCTTTGGAACATTGCAAGACTAAGATAACCTCATAGATGCCAAATAACAATAGCTCTTTTGGGTTCATGTAAATAAATTCTAGATCAAGTAATGGGACTTCAGATTTCAAATGAATTTTTCATGTCTTCTGCCTCTCCCCTACAGCTCATTTCCCTACAGGAAAAATTGCAGTGTTTTCTGAAGAAGTGACGAGAGCCATTAGCCTGGCACACAAACCTTGGATTCACCATCCAAACTGAAGACTGGATGAAACTGTGCATGTTTCTGTCCCTTCAGCTGCCTTATGTTGAATCAATTATATTTATCTGTACCTTTTTTGCTACTTTTAATATGCTCAAGGTTTGCAGTCATGTAGAAAAGAGCAGTATAAAAAATAATAGACTTAGAGATCCCATTCAGTCATGAGACTTTCTCTTTGTCAATTTGGGAATTATTATTATTAATTTAGAAATGAGTCCCTTCAGATGCCTTATGTTGAGTCAGTTATATTTATCTGTACCTTTTTTGCTACTTATAATATGCTCAAAGTTTGTAGTCATGTAGAAAAGGGCAGTAGAGAAAATAATAGACTTAGAGATCCCATTCAGCCATGAGACTTTCTCTTTTCAATTTGGGAATTATTAATTTAGAAATGAGGTCTTGTTAGGTTGCCCCAGGCTGAATTCATACTCCTGGGCTTAAGGGATCCTCCCACCTCAGCCTTCTGAGTAGCTGGGACTACAGGTGTGCACCACCACACTGAATGAGAATTAATTTTATTGCTCCTGTGCTGTGGTACCAGCAGATGATTCAGCCATGCTTCCAAAAGCAGTCTAGTCTAGAGGCCATACAGCTGGTTGGTTTGCATATGTTTTAGCTTTTCTTTTGGTTTGTAATATTTCCTAAAACATACAGGAAAAGATGAGGTAATTTCTACTAAGCACTAGGACCTGCCACAGTGAATTTAAGTGCCTACCTTGCAGCAGTTAATGCTAGATTGTGTCCTGTCTCTGTTCAAGTAACAGGGCTGCATTCCTGCTCAAGGATGATTTGTTGCTGCTGCTTATGTTTGTTCTGCTGTTTTTAGGACTGGAGCTGGTTGTTATTCACTAGCTAAGAGCAGAGATGAAGAAATTATGAACTGTTATCCTTATTCTGAGCCTTCCCCTCTTAACCCCCATCAGTTAAGGTTAGGAAGAGCAAGCTGCCATAATGCCTATGAAGACTTCTTTAACAATCTTGTTTGGTTTTTTACAGGTATATTATTAGTGTTTTATGCTCTGTGTTCTTTAAGCAATAAATAAATGGTTCCTTTTAAATGGATTGCCATCAATTTATTAAACCATCCCCTATGATGAGTGCACTCATATCCAAAAGGAAACAAAAAGATAGATAAGCAATAAACTCTATATCTTAGTTCATTTGGGCTGCTGTAACAAAAATACCATGGACTGGGTAAATTATAAACAACAGAAATTTATTGCTCATAGCTCTGGAGGCTGGGAAGTCTAAGATCAAGGTGCCAGCAGCTTTGGCATCTGGTAAGGGCTCTGTCTGCTTCCTAGATACCATCTTCTGGGTGCATCCTCCCATGGCAGCAGGGCAAACAAACTCCCTCAGGCCTCTTTTAAAAGGGCACTAATTCCATTCATAAGGGTGGTGCCCTCATTACCTAATTACCTCCTAAAAGCCCTAACTCTTAATACTAACGTGATACAGATTATGTTTTAACATATGAATTTTGGGAGACACATTCAGACCATAGCACTCTGATTAGAAAATGGCAGAAGATGCTATCAGTCTTGGGGCATCTTTCCAGAGTTCTTAGGATAACTCTTAATGAACTAAGCAAATCAAATACCAATGCTATATGATTAACGTGAGATGACTTGCTCCAAATCCCAATGCCATATGGTTAATATGAGATAGAGGGGAGGTATACAGAGAACTGATACAAATGGCAACTCTAATATTTGGGTTGAATTATCATGCTGTAGTAGAACAAACACAAGGTTGGAACTTGGCTTGGGCAAGTCCCTACACTTCTTAGTGCCTCTGTTTTCTCACTGGAAATCATGGGTGATAATGCTTATCACCAAGAGGCATCTGAGGGTTTTCTGGAAGTAGCCCAGCTAGCCCTGGATCTGATCCCAATTGACAAAGTCAGAGCTGCCTTAGGAAATACACTCCTAAGTTCTCTGTGCCACTTTTAGTGCTCCTACTCCGAGTCAAAGTTAAGCCATGGGCAAAGGAGAGGTCAGCATGGGCAGGGCCTGTGGAGTTGGGATGGAGACAGCAGGAATGCTGGAGAAAATGCAAGAGAAAAATAGGACTAAGGGAGATAGTCATGTTAAAGGCAAACAAAATGTAGCCCAGATAGGAGAGAAGTTCAAGGATCACTTGAAAACCAAGATGATATTTTAAAAATACTGTTTTTTTCAGAAATGCATAACTTAAAAGATGAGAATAAGGAGAAAGAATGGGGGAAAGGAGTTGAGTGTCAGAGGTAGAAGGTGGGGGAAGAGGAAGAGTTTGAAAAGAAGATAGGCCTTTCCAGATAAAGGCAGGCAGGGAAATGATAGTATCCTGGGGTCATGCTGGAGAGACAGGCCAGTGAGTGTGGCACATGTGCCACAGCGGGCATCCAGGAGTGAGAGAGGTAGAAGAACCCTTGTGCAGCCTCTGATACTGCAGCCTGAGAACAGCCAGAGCTCTGCTGAGAGGCAGGGTGGTAGGGAAGACAACACAACAGGAAGGGGCAAGGGCAAGCTAGTGTGTTTGCAATACCCCTCCGTCTCCTCTGCTGCCACTTCTCAATGTAACCCAGGGGGGGCTGCTTCACCACTGCCCTCCAGTCACCCAAGGCTATTGCCGTTCTGACTTCCACCCCACCCCAGCATACACATGTACACATTGACTCTGACACCTCAGTTTTCCTTTGCTATAGCCCAGTAATTCTGACTTCTGTATGCTACAGACTTCTGCTATCCAATATGCTATCCACTAGGCACATGTGGTTTTTGAGTACCACATGGCTAGCCTGAGTTGAGAAGTGCAGTAAGTGTGAAACAAACACTGGATTGATTGATTGATTGATTGATTGACTCATTTAGAGATGGAGTCTCACTCTGTTGCCCAGGCTGGAGTGCAGTGGCGCAATCTGAGCTCACTGCAACCTCTGCCACCCAGGTTCAAGTGATTATCCTCCCTCAGCCTCCCAAGTAGCTGGGATTACAGGCACCTGCCATTGCACTCAGCTAATTTTTGTAGTTTTAGTAGAGACAGAGTTTCTCCACATTGGTCAGGCTGGTCTCGAACTCCTGATCTCGGTGATCCACTTGCCTCGGCCTCCCAAAGTGCTGCAATTACAGGTATGAGCCACCGCGCCCGGCCTATAAACACTGGATTTCTATAAAGGAGCTGCTCTATGCCCGCATCCTGATGAACTTATTACTATCCAGGTAGGCCACACAGGCCAGGGTCAACTGCAGGCTGACTCAGGTCCTGGCAGAACACCCTGTGATCCTCCTGGAACACGGAAAGACAGGCAGTCTTGTGAGAATTTGCTACAAGAACGTTTCTCAGTCATCTCCCTATCTTGAGGGAGGTTGCCATGAGGCAGCTTGTTAACCTGCCTCCCCTCATTCCAGTAAAGTATAGGCTTTCTGCCTGCTTCACACAGCAGAGGGTACAGCTGCAGGCCATAAAACTGCTTATCTGCAGTGTCATTGGCTACACAGTACCAGGGGGTCCTACCATTCATGTTGCCTGTCATATGGCTCCTTTTGTTGTCCTGTTATATTGTCTGTGGGTGGAGGGATGCAGAGAGCTGATACCATTGTTGATCTTGCTTTTGCTGTCTCTATAAGGAGTAAACTGTCTGGATCTATCTGGATTTCTTGTTTTTGTTTGTTGTTGTTGTTTTGTTTTCCCCAACTGAATGTGTCAGCTTGCTTGACATTTCCATAACTTAGTTAAAAATATATTTTAAAAATCTCATTAATAATTGTTTTATACTGATTACATGTTGAAAGGGTAATATTGTGGATATATTGGGTTATTAAAATTAATTTCATCTATTTTTACTTTTATAATATGACTGCTATAAAGTTTAAAATTAAATATGTGGCTTTCATTATTTTATACTGGACAGTGTTGCTATAGTTTGGTGAGAGGCTGAGGCAGGAGAATCGCTTGAACCTGGGAGGCAGAGGTTGCAGTGAGTGAGATGCACAACTGCACTCTAGCCTGGGCAATAGAGTGGGAAAGAGGGACTGACAGGGTTCTATTTATTGACAGAATATATATATGTGTATATATATTGTGTGTGTGTGTGTATGTGTGTATATATATACACACATACACACACACACACACACATCCATAGTCTCAGAATAAAAGGTAGACCTTTAAACTGAATATATATAACTTTATGAAAACTCAATGCATTGTCCTGACATTTCTTAAAATGCTTCAGGGTGGTGAAAAATCCTAGATTGAGGAGGATGAGAATTTAGAAACCACTGCTATATACAGCTCACCTCATAAGGTGCTAACTAGCTAATTTGGGAAGGGTTGAAGGGGCATTGAGAGGTGACTGACCAGGTAACAGTGGCAGATGGGCCCAATGGGGAGGTCTTTTTGTGTCCCATAGGTGTTGAACTCATCTGGTGGCCTTATGTTTTATAGTACTTCTGTGGCTTTTGGCTATACCTCTCTTCCCACCCCTAAATAAGGGAAGATATGAAGTATTAGTCAGAGAGCATAACCAGAGGAACCAAAGTAAACAAGTACAAATTTATTCTTTTCAAAGCAGAATCCAAAGGAAAGGGGGAAAGCACCACAGTGAGTGGCAATGATAGTTAACCAATTTGTTCCCAACCCTCTTCCCTTTGTCCGCTAGACCTCCATGCCACCCTTGTCACCTCCCCCAAATCCTTTCCCCCAGTTTTCATCCTTGTGACCAGTTCTTGCAGCCAGCAAGCAGTATAGCAGACTTCGGTAAGGCCTCAATACTGCCCTAGTGGACAGCAAGGACATTGAGCAGGCCCCCCTCCAAATGCCCCCCCTGTGGGAGGAGATGGACTCTGGGAGCTGAGCCCTGGCCTTGAGTCTTCCCCTCTCCCACAGCCATTGGTGTTAAAAGAATAAGAAGTAGCTAAAGTGTTCCTTGTTCCCATGGGAGTCACCCAGCTGAATAACTAAGTCTCCACAGCCCTAGGACAAGGTCCCCAGTTTTTCTCCCCAGAACTGTTCGAGTTAAGGCAGCTACTTTCTTGCTTATCTGTAACCTATGTGAAGGGAAATTGGATGGGATTCTTGGCCTTGAAATGGTGCCAGAGGCCATGACTCTGCCATTGAGAATGTGAGATCAAATGCTGGCTATGGAGCACAAATCTCAAGCACACACCTCAGGAAGCACAGGTATTCCTTAAAATGAATCTGGAGGCAAAACATCTCCTACAATTGGCCTCTTCCTGGACTCAGGGTTTCTCATTTCTCTGTCCTACCAACCCATTTCCTGGAGCACCAGAAACTCAAACAAATTTCTCTGTAGGTAAATATTTCTTAACTTTGGGCCTTGAAGAAAATGGGCACTTGAGAATCTTGATTCTAACCTTTCTAATCAGGAGGGGAAGGGCACATGTCCTCCCTAGAGAAGCACAGCACAGCCTGATGTCCTCCAGCTAGTCAGCCTTCCATAACAATGCCCAATCAATGGGAATCCACTATGCTGTCACTGGAAGCAGAGGTATCTTCTTAATGGCTTTTTGGCCTCTATCACATTCTGTCAAGAAGAAATCACCTCCCTGTCCTAACTATTCTTTGATACTATCTGACAACAACCCCAGCAAATGCTCACATTCCTTATCATTGATGCTAATCCCACAGTCAGAAGGTTTTCTTTAGGTTACCAACCTAGCAACTCCCCTTCACCATCTTTCCAGTGTAGGGCTATAAACTACACAGTGCCATGCACAATACCCTTAGGAGACGAATACACAACAGATGTCTAACAACATACAACACATTTCGCTAAATCCAATCCCAAGTTGGATTCATAGTACCCAAGGATCCATTTACCTTACAGTGGGAAAACTCCCCACACATGCTGCAGTGACTGTCCCTGGACCCTTGAACAATATACTCACCTTAGGCATTAAGGTAAACACAGGACCACAAAGTGTCAGCGACCCCTTAGTGAGAATTCAACTCTTGACCTGCTGCTTCGGTCCACCTACAACGCAAATCCTACATAACAAGATCTACATCTTTTCTACCAGGCCTGGCCCACTACAGTTGCCACAGGCCCTCAGCAGCCCAAGAGCTCTCAGGTGGAGTGGGGATAATAGAAAGGATTTTCCAGGACTTTCCTGGTAAAAGATTGCTCCATAATATGTGCCCTCCTAAAGCTTAGGTAGGCATATGCCTCCAAGTCCTTGAGCCCTTGTCCCACATTCCTGCCCACAATCTTGGCTCCCACAAATATGCTCCCCACTCTGACTGATGCCCATCTACCACCTGCTCACCATCTATCCAGATACCCAGTTCTCCTGCCCAGAGACCTCATGAACACTAAGGCAAATGTTATGATGTGAACTCTGACACCCTGGACCTGTGGCTTAGTGGGAGAGGAGGCAACCCTAAGCTTCTGGACCCAAGCCACTGCCCTGCTTCCCCTGCAGCAGATCTGGCTAGGTTCCCAGCAGTCTCACCCACTGGCCCACTGCCTGGATTATAATACAACACCCCAACCGTCACTCCCTCCTGATTGTGGGTAGCAACTGTTGCTTTCTTTAGCCCTGAGCCAGACCATAAGAATTGGAAGGGGCCAGAGAATGTTCTCTGTGTCTTAGCTGGCAAAGGCTCAAAAAGGCCTATTTGTCCTTCTCTGCGTGGGGGTGGGCAGAGCTTGGATTTGCTCTATTTTGGCACCTGAATCATTTGGGGGATCCCAGGAAAATTCACTCAAGGCCCAGGTCTCAAGGAAACAAGATTTGGAATGAGTGAAGAGAACAGTGACTCTTCCTGTTAGATTCTCTGTGGCCATGGGTTTCTGTTGCTTTGGTCTTGAGGGGAAGCCCACCCCAAACATCAATGGAGAGAGATATCCTAGGGTAGCAGCCAGGACATATCTGTCTTTCAACCAGAGGCTGGGGCTAGCAAAGAGCAAGGCAGAAACATTAATACGTCAAGAGGTATTAGAATTTAATGTGTGAGTGAGGCCAGGAGAGCACTGATGTACAGTAGATATGTAGAATAGATATGTATGTATATAAACTTGGGCAAATGAAGTCAACTGCAGGGCTCTAGGTTATAAAGCTCCTCTTGGGTAGAAAACTGCCTAAGTAGGCTCTGAATCTCTTCAACATTCCCAAGCCCATTCCCCCCACCCCTACTACCTATTCTGAATAGTTTCTGGATAAAGAGATCATGGTATATGTTGCCTAAGAAGAATTAGTCAGTTTGAGGATTGAATTCACTTTCCAGAGTTAGAAAGAACAATTTTAGGCACAGGAAGGCCTTGTTGTCTGGGGTGGAAAGTGGCCAGCTTCCTGATTTGTGGCCTGTGGCTCCTGTGGAGGGACCACTACCCAGGGTGACCAGTTGCAAATGCCTTATGATTAGTTGGGGGCAATCAGCCACCTCATCTGATTCAGCCTGAGAGCTAGAAGGGTCACAGCCTGGAAGGGTGTTGGGCAGCAGTCATACGACTCCAGACTAGAGGTGGGCTTCCTCTTCCTTACCCAAGGAGAGCAAGGTTCCCCTACTGAGCAAGCTGCCACTGCCGCCCCAGGTCTGTGAGGACAGACTCAGGGAGCAAAGGGTGGCTTCAGCAGGGTTTCCAGAGGAACTCAGTGGGGTCTCTCAAAATGCTGAGGCCTTTAAGAAATACGAAGATGTGAGACCAAAAAAAAAAATCTAAACCCATAAGTATATCTTTAATGCTTCCAAATATAATGTGGAAGAACCAGAATGAACTGTTCTCCCTTAAAGAAGGTCTGTCAGGGACTGAGACTAAAGAAAATGATGATATTTGAAGAGAAACCAATACCTAGGTAACATTAGGATGGCTAGAGATCTGTCCTGGGAGCTGAAGTAATAGAACACACACTGCCCAGACTTTTTCAGGGGTGCTTGGGGTGGGGAAGGTGTCTTGGGGATACCCCTTTTGCCTCCGTAATTGCTCCAGAGAGTAGGGGTAACTCCTGTGGATTCATAATGCTGGACTCTTGGGGTAATTAGGCTTCTCTCTCTCATAATTCCATGAAGAAGGGAGAGGGGCCAATGGGTACCGCTTAGCTCTGCAAGGCAGCTTCTTTGCTCCCCCATCTTAATGACCAAGTGATATTTGCCTAGGCTGCAACAGAAAGGTACTTAAATGACTGACCTCAAACTTGAAGATTAAAGGGGACATTTCTAGAGTCAGAGGAATCATTCCTCCCCCTTCCCCCATCACTCTCTGAACCCACCTCACATACCACCAGGTCCCCTGCTGCTGCCCAGAGCCCAAATAATACTAGTTGAGGAATGTGGGGTCAGTGGAAATTGGAAATATTGGGTGAAGGCTGAGGGAAAGGCTTTGACCGGACCAGGAAAGGACTATGAACTATAGGATGGGAGAACTGGCTCCATCAAGAGGCCAGCAGGGTGTTGGCAGTCACATCAGAACTTCGCACACTGGGGAAGGCATGACGGAGCTTCTCCATGATGTCCTCCAAGCACAGGCTGACATCCTGGCTCTTTAACCCCACATCATCTGGGTTAAAAAGAGAGATTTGAGAAGAGAACTAAAGACTCCTTTATGAGGCCAAGGGGCTGGATAGAATTCTGCCAGCTTAAGGGCAGCCTGCCCACAGCATTTGCATCTTCCCAGCACGATGCCTAGTACATAGGTTGTGCTCAATGTACGTTTATTTGTAGAATAAGCAAATTAATTAATCAATCAGTAAACTAGTCATCCCTGACCCTAAGCACAAAGCCAAGAGGAGAAACCAGTCCCAGCCCCGCAAAGCCTTGGGCAGGAAATCGAGGGCAGGACAAAGCCATGGAGAAAGGGGCTGGGGAGGGGCCAGGGGAACTCACCTGCAGCCTCGGTGTCTGGAGTAGTCTGTCCCCTTCTCCCGGGGGTGACTGCCTTCTCGACTGCTGTGGAGAGGAAGCTAGGGACGAAGCCTGCAGAGCCACTGCCATCTGAGTCGGTGGGTGGCTAGCAAGAGGTAAGGCATGACTTAAGTGGCTTTGCCTTCCTGACCTTACTTTGACAGACTCCTGAGTTTAGAAGGGATCTGAGAGACTTCATACCAGCCCTTTGCCCTTAGACTTTAAGCAGCTTTTGGTATTACCTAAAACAGTGGCTTCCACTTTGGGAAAGTTCTTAGATATTCAATTACCCATTGCCTTCTTCCTTTAACAACGTGTCAAACACTCCCAGTTCTTATGAGAAAGGCATTGTACCTAAAGGTCTCTTGCTGTCATTTCAGCTATAATTAAGCTATTTAGAACCCAGTTCTCTCTGGAAATGTACAGTTTCACACCTGATCCTTGGTTCATGACATAGCATATGTTAGAAACCTCCAGGAATCCATAGAGGCCCTCCCTTGGAGGATCTGCAGAAGAGGCAGCAGAGTGGTATTTTTCATTACATATAATGACAATAATAGGTAATATTTATGAAGTGTGTACTAGATTCCCGGCATCATGTTAAATTCTATAAATGAATTATCTCCTTTTATGTTCACCACAATTCTATGAAGTTGGTACCATCCTCGTTGTACAGAAGAGGAAACTGGGGCTTGGAGAGGTTCAGTAACTGTCCAAACACCCCATAGTCAATTGGCAGAGGCACATACATACAAACCCAGAGCTGCCTGACTCCAGAGCTATACCACAGCATACACACTGCCTCTCAGAGATGAAAGGTGCAAAAAGCAAGAAATATCCTTTGGTAGCACAAATATTTCTCTTGCTAAACTTGTCCAAACCTGCTTCTTTCTAGCAAATACCATACGAGCAAAATCAATGTTTTAGATGATTTTTGAAGTCTGTTCTTTCAGTATGGGTTTCCAACGGGTGGTGAAGAAATAAACCCTCAGAAGTCCTCTCTCTGCCCCAGGCCCTGCAGTGGCTGGAGAGTGACACACAGGGTGGCATGGAAGGTAGGTGGAAGAGAGTTGGCTGGAGATGTGACCATACCAGTATCTTCTTTCCCCCGCCCCCACCAGCCTCAGGCCCAGTTCTCTTCAGGAAGCTACTTGAGAGCCACTGCCAAGGAGCTCTCTCTTGTGTCTTTGCCATACCTCTCAGCTTCCCAGCCTTCCCCTGGGCTCAGAGGCTGCCCTGGCTCTTTTACTGTCTCCAGCCTCACCTGCAGGAGCAGCTCCCTCAGGCGCTGCAGCTGGGACTCTAGCTGCTTGTTGTGGTCTTCGAGGATCTGCATCCGCGTCTCCAGGCGGCTCTTGTGTTGCCGAAGGATCCGGGCCTCAGCCAGAAGTTCCTCATTGCGGTGGTCTGGTGCTGCCTCAGCGGAGCCCTCAGCCAGAGTGGGTGCCTCAGCAGCCTCCTCATGCTGCCATTTCAGGCGCCTCAGCTCTCCCTGGAGAATCCTGCCATGGAGAGAGACACCAAGGCCTATGGCTCTAACAGGGCTCTGACTGTCCAGGTTTCAGACGTCCCCCTTAGGCCTAGGTGTGAGCAATCCCTGGGCTCTCCCACCCCACTTCACTCCCACCCCCGCCCCCAACCCTGCCCCAGCTGCGCTCTTGCTTCAATGGCCACATCCACTTCCTCTCCAGCACATAAGTCATTTACTCTGCCATTCTGAGACCTCAGAGCAGAGAAAGTTGACATTTTGCCTAATAAAATGTCTCAGGGCTTTGATGTGCTGCTTTAGGGATTAAGTCTGACCTTAAAATAGGCAGAAACACAGTCTGCAAATAAATGTGGCATTAGGGCCACTGACTAACCTACTCCATTTTTAGATGTTTAGATTCCAAGGGAAAAAGGTAACATAAACAAGAGACCACCTGTCTTGCCTCCTCTCTCTACAACCCTCCTCTTGGCCCAGTTGGAACACCCATGGTGGGTCATCAAAAAAACAAGTTCCAAACAGGTGGCCTGCTGTTGGGGACATCACTTTTGGCTTTGTTTTTTATTTGCAACAGAATAGTCACTCTCTGCCCAGTGTTTCCTAGGGCCTGCAGGCTGCTGCTCAAAGGCAGTGTTTCTCAAATGATTCATGGTAAAAATTCAGGTTTTTTTTTCACTCTACTGTGGACCAATATGTGGCCCCAATGAGCATGACTAGTACATAGCTCACATCACGTACAACTCATCACACAAGTTCAACAACACTCAAACTGGTCTCTAGCCTATTCAATGAGATGAGCCCACTAATTCTGTACTTGAATATCATGCCAATTCAAATTGCTGTAAAAGTTTCTAAAAGCGTATTCTCTGTTGTATTTATCTTGCCTTGGACTGGTGACGAACTAGTCACAAACTGGCTCTGGTCTGCACTTCACACTCTGAGTAGCACTGTTCCAAAGACTTGCTACTCCAGGTGTGGTCTGCGGAACAGCAGCATGGGGATCTGCTGGGAGCTGGTTAGAAATGCAGAAACTCAGGCCTCACCCAGACCTGTGACTTAAAATTTGTATTTTACTGAGCTTCCCAAGTGATTATCTTATACACGAATGTTTGCGAAGCACTGCTCTAAGGGGTACTATGAATTCTACGTCATGCCCTACAAGTAGCTTGGACCCTCCTTAGGTCCCTGCTGCCACCTCTACTTTATGGAAAGTCATGCCTTCACTGTAATCTTCTTCACCTTCCCTCTTCCAGACCTCAAGTGCTCTATGTAGTGTCAGCGTCCTCTGGAATACTTTTACTAGGTGGTGCATATTTCTTACCACTTCTAACACTGAAAAGTCTCTGAGGGCAGGAAGATGTCATACTCTTTCCTGTTTTCTCTATGCATTCTCTCTGCTTGCATCTCTTGTGTTCTTGGAAAAATTCGGGTTAAATTTCGGGTTCAGGCCAGGCGCAGTGGCTCACACCTGTAATCGCAGCACTTTGGGAGGCCAAGGCAGGTGGATCACTTGCAGTCAGGAGTTCAAGACCAGCCTGGCCAGCATGGTGAAACCCCATCTCTACTAAAAATATCCCCAAAAAATTAGGCAGGCATGGTGGCGCATGCCTGTAGTCCCAGCTACTCGGGAGGCTGAGGCATGACAATTGTTTGATCCCAGGAGCCGGAGGTTATAGTGAGCCAAGATCATGCCATTGCACTCCAGCCTAGGGAACAGATTGAGACACTGTCTCAAAAGAAAAAAATTAAAAGGATTCAAATAATTATGATAGCTAGTGTTTATTGAATCCTTACTATAATATAAGCCAGGCACTGAGCCAAACACATTATATGCCTGATCTCATTTGGTCTTCACAAGCGACTCTAGGAGGCAGGTTTGATGATCATCATCCCCATTTTACAGATGAGGAAATAGATGATTACAGAAATTAAGTAACTTGTTCAAGGTCAGACAGCTAGGATGTAGAAGTGCCAAGACTTAAATTCAGTCTGTCTGCCTCAAGAACCCACACAGATTTCTGCTATCATCATACCCACCGGTTCTCATCTTCCAAGTGGGCCAGGATCTTTCCCAGCTCCCCCTTGCTTTCTGTGGCCACGCTGCATGGAGCCTGCTGTCCAAAGGCTGGCTCCCGGTCTGTGATGGGGCTGGAGTGCCGCAGCAGGTACTGGTCCTCGTCTCTGCATGGGTGTGGGGGAAAGCAGAGTAGGCAGCCAGTTGCTGAACAGAGAAACAGCTCAGGGCATAAGTTCTCAGCTGTAGGCTCAGGCCCCAGGAAATTCATGCTGGAAGATTCACTTCTAAGTCACATCAAGAGGGAAAGGACATATATTGAGGCTTGAGTGGGATGAAAGTATTCAAAGGAGGCAGAGGCTGTGGTTGGGGGTACTGAGAGTGTTTTCAGGATGTGGGTTTCTGGGTTCTACTTACAGCCCCCCAGGAAGCAATGAGCAAATCATTTCCCTTTCTGTGCTATTCCCCTACTCTGCCCTCCTTTGTTTCCTCTTCCTCTAGAGGGATCTGAGTCCCAGTCCAGGCAGATTGATCCATGTAGCCAGCAACTCCTAGGACCTCTGAGCAGGATAGGGACCTCCCTAGAGATACAAGACCCCTTCTCTGGGCAGTCACACCAGGGAGTTCCCTTGGCTATACTTCAGCTAAGTCCCTGACGTCTCCCAGGGTTATTGTAGCACTAGGTAGGGCTTTGGCATCTTGAGCACAAGATAATGGCCCCTTCTGCAACTTCAGATGAGGGATGGCATATTCTTCATTCATCAAAGTTGTGTATAGAAGGATAGGATCTTGCAACAGGAAGGGACTTGGAAAGATGACAGGGAGCTAGTATATCACTCATTTCCTAGGTCGATTGATAGAGGGAAGACTGCCTTTCTCACTGAACACCGTGGTCAGAAAGCAGCCTTCCTTCCTTAGGGAGCTAAGGATCCTAACCACCACACACCCCCATTCCCTGGAGGATATACCCTTCCCAAACAGTGGCACAAAGATCTCAAGGAGAGCTATTTCTGGCAAATAAGCAGCTGTGGAAACTCACATGCTGTCATCTGGGGACAGGCTGTCATTAAAGAAGGAACAATTTTGACTTTCCATCTCAGCAAGCCTAGGAAGAAGAGCAGAGGCAGGAGAGAAAAAGGATGTGGGGCCTGCTTCCATCTCAAGGACTCTAATCTCACAACAGGATCACTGGCTTTGAGAGCTGCCCCGACTACCCCTAAGTATTGGGCCTTGCTGGCTGCTGCATACCCCATTATGCACATCCCCTGGCCCTGACTCCATTCTCCTTGCCCCAACTGAAGATCCTTTCCCCTCGGACTTCCTACAACAGCCCTCACCCACCTCCCGAAAACCTGGTGGTACCTGCTGGCAAAATGCTCAATTCGGGAGTGTGTGTCAGCGTGTGGCAACATTGGGAAGAAGCTGGCCTAGAAGAAAGCAGCAAAGACTCAGAGGACCAAAGACTGGGCAGCCCGTTTCCTCCTCCCTCTCCTGCTCCCTACATTATTGACATGGGCACGAGCTGATGGGAACAAAATGCAAAGAATGGATTCCAGTTTACTTCTCAGGCCAGAGTCCAGGTCAGACCCAAGCTGAACTGCCTTACCACTAGTGGGATTTACCCTGGAAGCTTCTCCTAGCCCACCTGGGACTCAGCCCCTTCACAGCATACGTTCAGGCTCAGCAAGGCTGCCCACAGCCCCTGCTCAGCCACTGGTACTCACGTCTCGCTGTAGTCAGCCTCCAACACTGATTGTACAGGCAGATAACCTCGCTGAGGGTGTTTGCTGAAATAATGCTTGGAGCGAAATTTGTTCTTTAACGTTGTGGCAAAGTCCCTCATGTTCTCACTGGATGTGGTCTGAGGAGGAGACAGGGCAGAGGAATTTACCCTAATGCTTCCAGATACACTGGGCAGGTGTGGCTGCTCTTCTAGAGAAGACAGCACGCTAGGTAATCTACTCTTGCTCATCCCACCACACCCTGCTCCTAGAAGAAGGTCTGGGAGGGTATGTGCCAAACTCTGAACACTGGTTGCCTCTGGGAAGTTGAACTGGAGGTGTGGGGGTCAGGGTGAGGAGAGAGGAGGACTTTCATTTATTACACTTTAAAAAAATTTTTTAATTGCCTCAGTTCCTCTAAAAGCAAAAAAGAAATAAAATAAAATTGTAGAGACAAGGGTCTTGCTGTGTTACCAAGGCCAGTCTTGAACTCTTGGGCTAAGAAATCCCCCTACCTCAGCCTCTCAGTGTTGGGATTACAGGTGTGAGCCACGGCACCCAGCCTTTGTCTTATACTTTAAACACTTTCATATAATTTGAATATTTTATGAGCATATGTTTGTTAATTTTTAAAATAGCTGTTCTATAAATTCTAAGGATGTAGAGGATGAACAGGTGGCAGAGGATTATCAGTCTACCAGATCCAGCCAGTTTTCTGTGTATGACTTTTCTAATGTTTTCTTTAAGATGATAATAAATGAAAAGTAAAGGGCATGTTCCTTGTTCCCACTGGGCCTCACATTTCTGTGCCAACAGGATTTGAAGAGATGAAAGCTTGGACAGATGGACTGTGGGGAAATAGTTTGAAAATAGGAGAGAGAATGGGGGAGAGAGAGCAGTGGTGGGAGCCGGGGGATATGATCAGGGCTTTGGGATAATCTGCGGGGGACAGAAAAGGATAAAGATGAGCAGGGAGCAGAGTCAATGCTGGAAGCTAAGCATGGAGCTGTGGGTCTTAAACACAGCACAGGAGCAACTCTATGGCTGGAGTTCAGGGATGCTGACCGACCTGGCTAAGGCAGCTATGGAGGACAGAGTGACCAGGGAAAACCACCTGGAGATTGGGGGTCCAGGTAAAGGACATACCTTTCTTTTTTCCTGCCAAGGGGCTGAGTAATTAATTTGAGCATAAGCTTTGGTATTGACCAGCAGGGGTAGAAATAATGACAAAGCATCAGGGAAAGACTGAGTGACCCGGTACAGAAGCAATATAGGAAACTAGCCAGGAAAAACTCAAGTGACCGATGGAAGGCAAATCAGCTGGAATTGCCTTGCTCTCTCTGTTTTTATTTATTTTTTTCATGAGACTTTTCTCTGCAGTAAAACAGTGAATGTCCTTTAAATGGCTGAGAGTGTCCTGGGCCAGCTGTGCCCAGGCCCAGTGAGGGAGCAGCTCTGCTGGAAGAACAGAGAAGTCTGAATCCCCCAAACCGGGGGAATCACCAGAGCTCCTTGGAGAATGCTCCTCACGGGAGAGCAGAAAACAGTGAGCCAATGCTGGGCAAAGTGGATCAACACCCAGTGCCTGAGAGCTGCCGACCCCTCCCCACCCAGCCTGGAGGCTTCATACCGGCGTGTAATACTCCATGATGGGGTAGTGCAGCTTATTGCCTTTGCTGGCCCTGCCTGTCAAGAAGCAGGTCTGGCAGATGTCGACGTTGAATTGTTTCAGACTCCGGTACCTTCGGAGAGAAGAGACGTAGTAGGAAAGAGAATCCAGTGTACCACAGTGACCTCCCTGCTGTTCCCCTAACATCAAAATACATATACACTAGAAGGAGATGAGGCATGGAGCCATAACATGCCCAACCTTGTATACATAGCAGTGGCTGAGTTCTCAACAGATGAACAAGTTTATTCTAGAGACCATAAATCTCTATGAAATCACAAGGTCAGATTCCCAGGAAGTGTGGGAAACAGCACTGTCTCACCACCTTTGTTTAACGGAGACAGGAGGGAAGTGGGGGTCAAATATCTCATTATATCAAATGGCCTTCTAAACAAGGATGGCCACAACAGGTCCGGGATCCCAGGGACCATCACCTACCCTGGAGAAATTACATTTCCAATATGAAGGAAATTAACCAGTCTTGGCTAAGTTGGCTAAAGGTTATTTCCAAAGGTTGTTCATAATAATATACCTATTATTGTGGAATAAAGAACAGTCCTTCAGATCTACTTCCAAAGCCTGGCTGAACTGCCCAGACCTTGTAGTGCAGGACAGTGAAATGCCTAGACTTAGAGGAGTCATACGATATAATATCTAGTCTAGATCTACCACTAACTAGCTGTGTGCCTCATTTGCTCATCTTATGAAAAACAGGGTGATTATAGGGAGAGTTGTGTGTTAGTGCTTCACAAAAGTAAAAAGTTGAGTGTTTTATGATGAAAGTCAATTCCAGGATAGTGGCTGGGTGCAGTGGCTCACACCTGTAATCCCAGCACTTTGGGAGGCTGACGCCGGTGGATCACCTGAGATCGGGAGTTCGAGATTAGCCTGACCAACATGGAGAAACCCTGTCTCTACTAAAAATACAAAATTATCTGGGCATGGTGTCGCATGCCTGTAATCCCAGCTACTTGGGAGGCTGAGGCAGGAGAATTGCTTGAACCTGGGAGGTGGAGGTTGTGGTGAGCCCAGATCACACCATTGCACTTCAGCCTGGGTAACAAGAGTGAAACTCTGTCTCAAAAAAAAAAAACAAAAACAAAAACAAAAATCCAGGATAGTGGTTACCTTTGTGGGGGAAGGAGGGACTATAATTAAGGAGACCTCAAATGTATTGCAATAATGTTTTATTCCTTAAGTTGGTCATGGGTATAAACTGTGGTGTGCTGAGGCCAGCTCATACCAGCTCACAACAGCTGGCTATTAAAATTTCGGGGGTTTTCAAAGCCAGTTGTTAAATCTAGCCATTATTAAAAATTAAATTATATAAACTCACAAATTATATTACAAAAAAAGGTAATAAATACTCAAAACTCATTACTTCCTAATTAATTTGCTATTCTCTATGATCTTGAGGTTACTTACATCTATTGTATCTACATGGTGGACATACTATATAAATGGTGTACAACTGAGTATCTCTTTCTGGCTCTGCTCAGAAACCTCCTGTAAATAGCCTGATATCATTCACAGTGGGAGTACATATATCACAGAAACTAGCAAATGCTACAGATCAGGTTTCCTTTTTTTCTTTTTAGAGAGTAGTTTGTGAAACATTTGCTGGCATACTATTAGTACATAGGTGTTCTTACAGTGTCTTCTATACATTTTTGTAGGTCTGTAGTACTTTATAATACAACTAAAACAAAATATTTCCTCACTTCCCATTTAAAAATAATTACACATTCTGCAATAGAAAGGATTACAACAGTATATAATAATATACAATAGACTAGCTGTAATGATAAAATAATTAATACTTTATTTTATAATATCTGAGTTATATGTCACATGACATATTTATTATCATCATCCCAGTAGATATTGTTTTCCCTACCTGAACCCCTTGATGGGGCACTGCCTACAGATAGAGCACTTGGTCTGATGCTTCACTTGCTCAGCAATGGTGACCCGATGCAGAACAGCTAGCCACACCATAGACTGGGGCTCCAAGTTAACCCACTCCAGGAACTGGGATGCTTCAATGACTGGCTTCCCAGTGCTCTACGGAAACAAGAAGACCAATGGGAATGACTGAGGCCCAAAGTGTCTTATCCCTAGAATGGCAGTCCTCAGAGGAGCAGCAGAACCAGCACGCGCTGGGTTGACCTGTTCTCCAGAGATGTTCACCTTCTGCCCTGTGCTAGTTGAGCTGGCACCCTCCCAACAGGACTATGATTCTAGAGCCCAGAGAACTCTCTGCTCCGTTGTCCCATCCCAACAAAATCCCTTGCATCTGCATACTTCAGATCAAAAGCCTAGCTCATAGTCCTCCTTCCCTTCTTCCCACCCTACCTGCAATCTCCCGTCCCTCCCCCACTCCCCAGTTCCATACTCACAAAACGGAAGCAACTACGGACACTGGGCTCCACATTGCTGCCCCCAAAGGCTGCCACTTCACCCAGCTGACGGGGCACCTGAATGGCCTCATGAAGCAAGACACCGAGATGGCGCTGGTCACACTGGCTGCCTGAGTTGGCCACTTGGCTGAAGAGGTCTGCTGGCCCCACCGTCAAGAATAGCCAACCCCGACACAGGAATGGCCGGAGAATGGTGTGAGGAGAAGGGCAGAAAAGAAAAACAGGGAAAGAGCACAGCCTGAGCTAATGACTTTTGAAACTGGACTACACAGGGTTCTATCCCTGACCTTCTAGAAGCCCAAGTTCTAAAAAGAGCATTCTCTGAGTTCAGAGAGAAAAACCAGGCAGACAGAAAGAGAGAATATCAGGGGGAGGGGGGAGAAAGAGTGAGTGAGAGAGAGAGAGAGAGAAAAAGAAAGAGAGAGCGATATATCAAGTGCACTGTGTGTTAAGAGCAGTGCTAGACACAGATATGATACTGTTTGGAAAATAAATTCTTCCAGAAGCAGGATGAGGGTACGGGCTCAGGGGCACCTGAACATGAGTCACAGTCAGGTTGTCATAACCTCTCCTGTTTATGTGGTCTGACACTGCAGTAATCTCTCAATTGTCCACACAAATGGAAGGAAACACTGGCATGCATAATCCAAAAAGGGAAGCTAATTCAAAACATCTGATCATCTAAAAATTATCTCTAAGTGGTTGTGCAATATACTATGATATTTATCTTTGTATATAGGTTTTAAGCCCTTCTAGGACCGTTCCCTTCCACATCCCAATCCAGCCTTAGCAAACCTCCTCAAGAGGTTATTCTCTGTCTTCTTCATACCTTGCCTAAGGCCTAGAAAATACACAGAAATAGAAGGCAGAGAGCCTAGATTCAAGTTCTGGGTCCATTACTGACTAGTTGTAGAATCATGGGTAAGTCATGAAGCTCTCTATGCTGCAGTTTCCTTACTTTTTAAAATTAGAGATGGAGTCTCACTGTGTTGTCTAGGCTGGTCTTGAACTTCTGGGCTCAAGCGATCCTCCCACCTCAGCTTCCCAAAGTGCTGGGATTACAGGCACGAGCCACCATGCCCAGCCCAGTTTCCTTACTTTTAAATTGATGATAAATAATTACTGTTCAGCCCATCGCAAAGAAATGTTGAGAGAAATACATAATATCATAGCCATGAACATGTTTGGAAAAGTTCTCTTCCCCTGTAAAGTTTTTCCAGACTGCTGTCATCTGTCTCTCTTCTGTGATCTGATATAGGATATATTCTTGGCCATTTGGATTATTCTCATCAGTACTTTATAAAAAATGCCTTCTGTGTACTTCCATCTCCTCCTCTGGACTGTAAACCTTTGGAAGCAGGGGACCATGTCTAATTTAACTTAGCACTCGCCCCATTTAGCAGAGTGGTCAACACACATTAAGACTCAAAAACGAATTATGCTGCTTCTAAAAAGTTCAAAATGCTGAACACAATATGGAGGATAGAGGGGAAGCGAAGGTACTCTAAGCCAGAGAGGCGAAAAACTACAGACAAACGTAGTGTCCACTTCCCCAGGTAATGGGGATTACTGTGTCCTGCCCATGTATAGAAGAAGTCGCTAGTGACATGGCTTGAGCTTCAGACTGGAAGATGGCTAGCCTGATAGGCCACAGGGAAATGAAACCAGAACATTAGGGCCCTGGGTACCTCAAGATGCCAACATAGATTCTGACTAAGTACTTCCATGAGATCAGAAGGAATGAAGCCCACTGGAGTAACACTGGGAATAGTAATAGGCCCTAGGCCCATCTTGTCCTTTGACTGTCATGTGTTCTTTGCAATAGCATGAACCAAGAAGCATCATAAGGTAGCCCAAGTAGCCCTCTGCTGAGTCATAAGATGTACCATCTGCTTATCTTACACCCTTCCTCCTCCCTGCAACACCTCTCCCCTCCACCCAACACCATGCCACACTTTGGAGTTATACTCACACTGAAGTTTTTCCTTCACTTCTGTGCCACACAAGCATGCAATGCCAGTCTTAAAGGACAATGCCCGGCATCTTTCCGCTGCGACCACTAGGTTTGAAAGAAGAGAGTAAGAACATGAATGTATGTAAACGGTTAACATCTTGGCAATCATTTCCCTCACAAAGTTGATCCCAGCAGGGCCCTGTTCCAACCATGCCCCAAGTTGAGCTGGGTCCAAGTCTACTATGGGAGCAACAGCTTTCCACCAGGCCCACGTGAGATATCCCATTGAACTTTATCCTAGAGGCTTCCAGAGATGAAAGCCCTTACCTATCAAAAACATTGAGGAGCCAATTGAGGCTCATGTCCACACAGAGTGGCACATTGACCAAGATGCCTCTTTCCTCCTCCAGCCGCTCATATAAAGCAGTCAGGCAGTGAATGACCTCCACCACATCCATCACGTGCTCACTGGCCTGCAGATCATGCTCATTGAAGATTTCCAGGGCTGTGGTTAAAGTTACTAGGTCCACTGGGAAGGAAAGAAGGGAAAAAAAATATAGCCAAAAGTACAACCCCAGGGATTAAATAGAGAGATAAAGCCACCAGCATCACCAAATTTGATTCAATCTCCAGATCAACCATTTGCAAATACGATACAAGCTTGTCCTTTACTAAGACCCTCATCCAAGGAGGGAGAAGGCAGCAAAATGTCCCTCAAATTAACCCAACATGTTTTTATACCCAATGTTCTTTTTTTTTTTAAAGAGGAATAATTTATTTCTATATGATTTTAATAATATTCCCTAAGTAATTTGTAATCAAGGTTTTCTTCAAATTCAAATTAACAAATATATATTTGTCATACTACATTTCGATAGTATTTGATAAGGCTTTTTCAGGTTGATTAATTTTGTTTCTTACAAATATAACTCAAGCTTGCTCCAGTTCCACAAGGACTCCACCACAGTCTTTAGGATGGAGAAAAATCACTGGTTTTCCATGTGCTCCTATTTTGACCTCTTCACTTAGACTACGGATCTTCTTATTTTTCAAATCCATCACAGCTGCATTTATGTTATCCACCTCAATGCAGATGTGATGCATTCCTCCAGCCTTGTTTTTCTGCAGAAAACCTGCAATTGGACTCTCACTTCCCAATGGATGAAGCAGTTCCATCTTGGTATTTCCCAGGTTGACAAAACAACAGATACTCCATGTTCAGGAAGGGGGACCGCTTCACTTACCTGGGCCCCCAAAATATTCTTATAAAATGCTGCAGCCTTTTCCCAATCTGGCACTGCTATGGCTACATGATTGAGTCGCCCCAGGTTCCACACAGGACCTGCCACTTAATCCAAGGGCTGTGATGTGGAAAAAGCTCTTACTGTTCGAACCGGAGCATGGAGTCTGGAAAAAAGCCGGAATTCGCGGCCGCCGCCTTCAGCGCGCGCGCCATCTTGGAAAGCCTATACCCAATGTTCTTTGACATCAGTTTCAAAAAGATGGTGGGACATGAGTAAACTCATCTCCTACGTTGTACTAACTCCCAAGGGATCAAATCTCATTTTAAGTTTCTCTGCCTTTACATGGGTTTCAACTGCAAAGAGGTTTGTCTATGAATTTTGTTCTGAGAACCTAGACACCAGCAATGAAGGCTCAGGTATGGCTGGGGAAATGTGACATACATCAAGAGGACATCTTAATTACCCCCAAATGCTGGCTCAGCCTAGCTAGACATGCCTAAGCCAGGAAGCTTGAATGAACAGTATCTCTGAGAAAGGCCAGAAGGCATATTATATCTGCAGCCACACTGTTCCCTAACCACTAATACTTGCTTCAACAGTTTTGCTGCTACATCCAATAACCCCAAGATGGCAAATCATGGGTTGGGGTACTTCCTGTCACAAAGTAATTGCTTGGTTATGCATACTGAACATGGGAAAGGGTCAAGGAGGAGGTTAACAGTGGGGTTAATTTGGAAACACGTCTGGGATTTAGCGAGAGTGGAAGGGAACTGGGGAGAGCAGAAGTTGACAGCTAGCATATTGCAAGCTTTGGAGAGTTCCCACCAAGCCAATCAACAACCCTGACCAAGGTGGGATGAAAATGAGAAACAGCAGACAAATGAGGAACAAGAGAGGGGTGGTGAACGCCATACGGAAGTGCAACAGGAGACATACGGCGCAGGGCTTTCTGGACTCTGCGGAGCTTCATGGCAGTGCGATAAGCTGAGAACTTAATGTTGTTCAGATCGGCTGCAAAGAATGGAGAGAGACCCACTCAGATCAGAAAAATTCAAGTTCAAGCCACAATAAGATACCATTCTACACCCACCAGACTAGCAACAAATAGAAGTCTGACAATAGCAAGTGTCAACAAGAATGTGGATGAATGAGAACTGCCAGTGAAAGTGTGAACTGACACAATCATCTTGGAAAACAACTTGGTATTACCTAGTAAAATGGAACAGTCATATATCCTACCACCCAGCCAGCTATATATCCCAGAGCAGTGACTTGCAAATGCTTTTCGATCAAGACTTACAGTATCAAATTCATTTTATAGCATACATGTATATATGTAAAAATAACTAAATCAAACATTTCGGGAAGCAATTCCTCACTAGATTGGATAGAGTGAAAACAACAAAATTAATATCAACTATGACTCTTGCTAAGGATCTGTTGCCTGTTAATATTTCCTGGTTTATTTCAATTTTTTAAAATGTTTGTCACAATACACTAAAATGATGTTATGACCTGCAGATTGAAAAACATGCCCCAGAGAAATCGTTGCACACATGCACTGGAAGACACATATATGAACCTCCTCAGCAGTATCACCCTTATTAGCTTCAAACAAGAAATGATCCACATGTCTGTCAACAGCAGAATGGATAAAGAGACTGTGCTATATACAATGGAATATTCTACAGTGGTGAAAAAGAATGAACTGTAGTCACATGCATCAGCATGGATAAAATGTGCAACGTAAAGATGAGTTTCTCTTAGACAAAGATAAGGCATGCAAGAGTCACACTCATCACAGCCTGGACAGTCTGTCAAAGCATCTGTAAGAATAATTCATTAATGCATTGATAACATGGTCCAGGGGGGAATGTAGAGCCTCCAGTTGAGAAAGGTGCAGAGGGTAAAGGAAGGAAGGCTGTTGGAGAAACGATGAGGCACTCATTCCCTCTCCCACCTGCTTATTGACTGTGATTCTCTTCTATTCTTTTCTAAACTACTTTTTTGAGGTATAGTTGACATAAAAAAGCTGTACAGATTCAATGTCTACAAGTTGATGAGTCTGGAGACAAGTATACATCTGTGAATTCATCACCACAATCTATGCCATTAGTATATCCATCACTTCCAAAAAGTTCCAACTACCCTTTTATTGTTTTTTTCTATAAGAACATTTAACATAAGATCTACCTTCTTAGCAAGTTTTTAAGGATGCAATCCAGTATTGTTCAGTGTAGGTACTAGGCAGCACAGTAGATCTCTAGGACTTACCTATCTTGCATAATTGAAACTTCTTTGTACTCTTGACCTATATTTCCCCATTTTCCCCTCCCCTCAGCCACTGGCAGCCACCATTTTACTCTCTGCTTCTATGAGTTTGACTATTTTAGATTCCTTATATACATGAGATCATGTAGTATTTGCCTTTTGTGTCTGGCTTATTTCACTTAGCACAATGTCGTCCAGATTCATCCACGTTGTTTCAAATGGCAGTATTTCCTTCTTTCTAAAGGCTGAATAATATTCCATTACATGGATATGCCACATTTTCTTTATCCATTCATCTGTAGATGGACATCACAGGACAAAGGCAGCTGTGTATATGCCCGCCCTACACAGGAAGCCCACATTCTTACCTAGGGTTTGGTATAACTCTGTCATCTTGGGATGGTCCCAGCATGTGGTCTGAGCCTGGTGGCTACAAACAAAAGCATCAATAGCACCAGCATCTATACCACCCACCCACCCTCACACACAGGTGTGCACACCACTCAGTGACAGGTTGGATGCAAAAAGCTGCAGGATTCAAGGGTGAACCCAAGATGCCAAAGCCCAAGGGTTCACCTTTACCCAGGTAGAATCTTGAGATCTTGAGATGAGTAGGAGAAAAACTGAACTGGATGGAGGAATCCCAACAGAGTGACAAGGACAGGTAGCAAAAAGACAGGAGAGGGAGGGGGGTGGGCAGGTAACTGACCCGCTTCTGATTCAGATGGTCACTCACTTGATGTAGTAGGGAACTTTATTGGGTGAAATTGCTCTTTCCCAGGGAACCTGGACAGAGGCTGGTAAAGGACAAGAGAAAGAGAAAAAAGCTGGCCACTAATGCTCTTCAGGCCCCCAGCCACTCCCTTGCTCTACCCTCCCAAAGAGGTGGTCAAGCCCAAAAGGGGATGTCTGAATTTCATTGCCAGCTCTTAACAGCCTCTGAGGGGTGGGGAAAACACTTCTAATTAACACGCTTCTCTCCCTGATGTTAGGGCAAGGCAAGGAGAAGAGGTTGTCACCAATATCCCAACATACCAGAGATGTGGGAAGGACATGAACAGGAATACTTGGCCTTGGCCACCCTGACAATCTTCTCCCTGAACAGACTACCATTTCTACCCCATCAGCTGCAGGCAGCTGGATTATTCCTATGGATACGAAGCAGACTCCTTTTCCTCTCTAGGGCTCAAAGCCCTTCCCCTGAGAAGGTGAGGCTTCTCGGTCCTGTAGGACTGTGGGGAATAGTACTGCCCATTTCTCTCTCTCTCATGAGGAACTCTGGAAACTCAGGCCTCTCTCTGCCTGTGTCTTTATCTTTTGGATCTTCCAGCGATGGCTCAGGTTACATGATCAACCTACTCACTTCAGTTTTCCTGGGTACAAGAATCCTCTGCCTGCAGGTATAGCTGTATGTCAATGATTATAATAGCAACAACTTTAACCACAGTTAACATTTACTGAGCTCCTACTATGTGGCAGATACTATGCTCCTTGCTTTGTGTGCATATCTCATTTTCCTCTCTGTATATTCTCACCATCTCCACTGCTACCAGCCCCCCAGTCTGGGCCACTACAATCCCTCACCTGGATTATTGCAATGTACCTCCAAACAGGCCTCCCTGTTCCCACTCTTGCTCCCCCAGTAGTCTCTTCTCAACACCCTGACTCTGTTGAAACATAAGGAAGATCATGCCATCCCTTTGCTCAAACCCTACCAATGGTTCTCCATTGTATTGAAAATAAAATCTGAAGTTCCTCCCATCGTCTACAAGACCTTACATGCTCCGGCCTACCCTACTCCTCTGCTCTCTGCTCTCCTTGCTGTTACTCGGGCATATCCTTTCCTTAAGGGTGTGGCATATGGTGTTGCCTTTGCCTGGTATGTTCTTCCCTCAACTATCATCCACACAGTTCATCCCTTCACTTCCTTTACACCTCTGCTCAATTGCCACCTTCTCAGTGAGACCTCTGCTAACCACCCTGTTCAAAATTGCAACACCTCCCCCACTTAAGTCCAGTACTCCCTATCCACACCTTCCCTGCTTTATTTTTTCCCATAGCCCTTGTCACCAAGTAACCTTAGATGTATTTTACTTATTTGTTTGTGGTCTGGTTTCCCCAGCTAGAATATAAGCTGTCTAAGGATTTCTGTGTGTTTTGTTAACTGATGCAGCCCCAGTGCCTAGAACAGTATCTGGGCCATAGAAGGCCCTCGATAAATATTATTGAAAAAATAAAGTCATTAATTCCCATAACCTGATGAGCTAGGTAACATTTTTTCCTTCTTTTTAAAGATGGGAAATCGAGGCTCAGAAACAGTAAGCTATTTTTTTGAGCTTGCACAACTCAAAAAAATAGGTTGAGATGTTGTGCCTCAGACCCAGATCTCTCTGATTTGACACAGTTTTTTGTTTTGTTCTGTTTTGTTTTTTTGAGATGGAGTTTCACTCTTGTTGCCCACGCTGCAACCTCTACTTCCCAGGTTCAAGCGATTCTTCTGCCTCAGCCTCCTGAGTAGCTGGGATTACAGGTGCCCACCATCACGCCCAGCTAATTTTTGTATTTTTAGTAGATGGAGTTTTGCCATCTTGGCCAGGCTGGTCTTGAACTCCTGAGCTCAGGTGATCTGCCCACCTCAGCCTCCCAAAGTGCTGGGATTACAGGCGTGAGCCACCACATTTGGCCGACAGACTGTTCTTTTAACTGCTATACCACACTGTTTTATCCTTACTGCTTCTCAGATGTCAAGGTATACTGGGCTCCCACCAGGGCCCCAGGGGATAACAATAGACTCTCCAGGAAGATGGCTGAGGTTCTGCTAAGTGGAGTCCAGTTTGGTTCACGTACAGGAGAGAAAGTGCTGTGACCCAGGCCCAAAGTCCCGATGGGCATCCTGGAGCTGCTTAAGCCTCTCACTAACTGACGCCTATGGAAAGAACAGGGTGAGGTCAGTAGATTCATTCCAGCTATTTAGAGTGGGGATCCCCAGGTGCCTCCAGGAATCTTTATGAGCTCCCTCAGAGACTGGCTTTTCTCTGGTTCCAGCCTCTCCCCACCGTCACCCAACTCCTAGCCATCCCCCAGAACTCCCAAGGGTCACAGCAGAGCATCCCTAATTCCAGGCCATAGTCACTCTTCCCCTGCCCCTGTCTACCCTGAGTGCCCAAATCCAGAAAGAATCCTCTTCATTTCAATCATTCCCTGCAGCTTAAAGGTTGAAAAGCCCATTCCCTAGCCCCACATTCTCCATTCCTCTTTTCCCATGCAGATCCCATTTCAATACCCCTGAAGACGTTCCCCCAAGCCTAGTTATATGGAGGCACCTCCCCATGGTTCACTCCAGGCTGCTCTTTCTACCTGTAGTTGTTTCCATCGGATGTTGATCTGTTCCAGGGCCTGGGAATTCTCCATTGACAAGTGCACATCAGAAATGGCCAGTTGGTGGGCCAGATTATTCACCAACTTTACTCCATCTTTCATGGGGGAGAATTCTTCTTTGAATAGCTGGAGAACCAGGACCCAAGTCCCACAGCAGACAGAGTGGAAAGAGAACCATTAGTCACTCACCTTTACTCTTCCCTCTTCACCTACAGGTTTGGTTTCAATAACACAGCTAGTGCTTGCCTATTAGGGCAACCAGACTAAGGTGTGGGTGGCCACTGTCCTTATCCTCTTCTTCTCCTCCTCTCAGAAACACCAGGAAAAGCAGAAAGTAGAAAAACAGAAGATACTCCCCCCAGCCAAACCAACCCCAAATCTAGCACATAACTACAGACAGCTCAGTTGTAGTCCAGGCCAACAATGGAGTCTCAGCAGCAGAAACATTGCCAGGGTCTGGGGAGAGTGTCAGGTCTTAGGATGGACTTTAGCCAGTGGAGGGGGGGCTGCATACCTTAAGAGCCTGGATGTGCTCTGGGAGTGAATCAATGAAGAGATCCCCAATGGGCTCCCAAGTGGCTCGGACTCCCTCAGCTTGGGTCAGAGTAGTGCTTAGTTCCTCCATTGCCCTTGGATTTCCAAGAGCTGCTCCAGAGTGCGCTCAATGTGACGGTGCTGGTCCACACAGCGGGCTGTAGCTTCTCCCATAGTTCACTGGCCACCGTCGCCTGCTCCACACAAAGCGGCTGAGATTCTGGATCCGCTGTTTAGGGGAGGTATCTCCAAGAAGAGGCAGGAAGCCAGGATGGGCCAACCAGGCAGGGTCAGCCCAAGAGAAAGAGACAGAGACAGCCCTTTATAAAATGTGTGTGCGTGTGTGTGTGCA
This sequence comes from Ateles fusciceps, assembly GCA_036589455.1. Taxonomy (NCBI): domain Eukaryota; kingdom Metazoa; phylum Chordata; class Mammalia; order Primates; family Atelidae; genus Ateles; species Ateles fusciceps. The sequence continues at coordinate 397,409 of JAZHEH010002518.1, read as the reverse complement.
CATGTGGGCATGTTTGTGCATATATTCATATACACACAAATACATATTTTTCCCATGGTTAAGTTCTTTAATACATTCGTGTTTTCAAAAAAGCTGTTTATTTTTAAATCATAAGCAGCTGTAAGTAATAACACAGAGATTTCATGTACCCTTACCCAGTTTCCCCAAATGATAACATCTTGCAAAACTACATACAATATCACAATCAGGATATCGACATTGACATAATCTGCCAATTTTGTCAGGGGTTCCCCAGTTTTACTTGTATTCATTTGTGCACGTGTGTGTGTGTACACATGTGTTTAGTTCTATGTGATTTTATCACATACGTTGGTTTACATATCCACCACCGCAGCCAAGAGACCATATTGTTTTTTTCCACTACTATATCATAAAGGATTTCCTTAGATTTTAAAACAGTAGGAAATGAAAAGGTAAGACATTTTAAGAGGCATAGTGAGGCGAACCATCTAGAGCCCTACTCATCTGAGCATGGAATGTGACTTTGCATTAGTTTCTGTTGCCCACTTCCATCCAAAGGGAGGCATGTTATGAAGGCCCAGCCCAGGAGAAGTTGGTATGAAGTCCCTCAGCTTTTCCACCTAGGCTCCTAATCTGTAGATTTCTTCTTCCCCTCAGATCTCTCCTCAGAGATCCAGAGCCCCATAGCCCCAGGCTAACTAGAATTGTGCTGCTCTCTCTAGAGCTTGTCCTATCTGAGGCCCACTGGGCATCAAATTAAGTACTAGCCGTCCCATTGAGGGGCCAAGAAGTAAACTGAGAGGGCATATGGCATTGATAAAGGGCTTAATTCAGGAAGGGGCCTTTCAGGCTATTCACAATCTATCTCAGAGGGTTGAGGATTCTTTTGGAGAAAAGGGCTTGCTGGACCACCACTCAGATCTAGTCACTACGAATCCCACCCTGCTGCCCTATTTGAATCTAGACCAGAGTGGCCCTCTCTACCAAGAGAAGGGGCTAGAAGTCATTGGAGTCACTATCAAACAGTCACAGTTGGCTAGGCACAGTGGCTCACATCTGTAATTCTAACACTTTGGGAGGCCAAGGAAGGCAGACCGCTTAAGCCCAACAGTTCAAGACCAGCCTGTCCAACATGGCAAAACCTGGTCCCTACAAAAAATACAAAACTTAGCTGGGTGTGCATATAGTCCCAGCTACTCAGGAGGCTGAGGCAGGAGGATCCCTTGGGCCTGGGAGGCCAAGGCTACAGTAAGCCATGATCACACCACTGCACTCTAGCCTGGGTTACAGGGTGAGAGGCTGTCTCAATAACAAAGACAAAAACCAAAAAAAAACCCAAAGAGTCATAGTCAATTTTCCTTTCAAAGGCAATCATCCCCTAACTTTTTAGATTTTATAAAGGTTTATTATTCGCTTGTTTGCATGTCCCTCGATGTTGGAATAAAGCAGTATTTTTTAAAATTATTATTATTTTATTTTATTTATTTTTAGAGTCAGGGTCTTGTTCTGTTGCCCAGGCTGGAACGCAGTGAAGCAATCATAGCTCATTGCAGCCTTAAACTTCTGGGCTCAAATGATCCTCCCACCTCAACCTCTCAAGTAGCTGGGACTACAGGCACATACCACAAAACCTAGCTGATTTTAAAAAATTTTTGTAGAGACGGGGTCTCACTATGTTGCCCAGGCTGGTCTCAAAATCCTGGGCTCAAGTGATCCTCAGCCTCCCAAAGAGCTGGGATTACAGACGTGAGCCACTACACCCAGCTACCACTATGTTTTTAAAGGACATATTGGTACTTTTATTCACTGAGTCAGCTCAATTCGTTTGAGTGGTATTTTTTTTTTTTCTTTTCCAAATCTCATTAAAAGGCCACACATGCTGCTCAAAGAGCCACATACAGCTTTGGGCCACACAACTGTTGACCCTTGCCCCTAGGCTATATTCTCTTGGCTTTTTCCTGCAGTAGGAATCTCGCTTCTCCCCCAGCTTTGAATGGACTTCTGGGGGAAACTATTCTCCTAGATAATAGATCAGAAAATGAGTTTGAGGAAGGCAGGAGGGTGCTTGTTCAGCAGTACATAGCTCAAGAAGAAGCGGGAAAAACAGAAGACCACCTACCTTTGCTCTCAGAATGAGGCTCCTCTTAATTCCTCAAATGGGTGTTGGGACAGGAAGGCCTGAGCTGACTCCAAAACAGAATAGATGTAGGGGCCCGAGACTTGACTTCTTCCATAAAGGCCTATGAAGTTTAACAATACAGTCAAGAGGAAAGGAAAGTCTTTCAATCACTTTACGTTCCATCCTGGCAATTGACAACATTTCTTCTTCTCAGTGCGACTTGATTCTTTGGCATTATCAGGTATCTTTGGGCTACCCAGACAAAAGATGAGCATCCTCCTGATAGGCAGAAAAATAACTCTGACACTGGAAGGTCTGTTTCATATGAAATTTGTCTGTCTATGCCACAGGGTAGAGAAAATTTGGGATCTTGGTTCTCCAGAAGACTCAGAAAGCTTCCTGTAAGGGTCTTAAGGAAATCAAAACCAAGATATGCAGGATTTAATTTTATATTAAAATTATAATTAAATTTTTGGTTGAAATATATACAGAGTACACAAATTAAAAGTGTACATCTTGATGTAACCAGTCCTGAGATTAAGAAACAACTCTACCAGCATCCCCCCGTGGCCCCTCCTGGTCATTATCTCACCTTCACACCCACCCCCTCCCCGCCTCCCACAAAGGTGACCACGATCCTTACTTGTAAAAACTACTGATTAGTTTTGCCTATTTTTAAACTTTGTGTAAGTGGAATCATACAGTATGTACTCTTTTTGTATCTGGCTGTTTTTCCCTCAACATACTGTCTGTAGACTCACCCATGCAAAAAAAAAAAAAAAAAAAAAATTCACCCATGCTGTGGCATGCAGTTATAGTTTATTTTATTGCTATATTATATTTCATTCTGTAGTCATTTTAAGAGTATTTTAACTACAGCAGTAATATATATCACGGAAATACTAGAAATTTGAGAAAGATATGAAGAAGAAATTTAAGAACTCTAATTTTATTACCTAGAGTTAATCATTGTTAACATTTTGATACAGTTCCTTCCTGTGCTGTTATATGTATGTAAACATCACACTACATTTTTATACAATTGAGGTCCACTTGCACTTAGTTTTGTATCCTGTTTTTTCACTTAACATTATATTATGTTCATTTCCCATGTTCCCATTAAAAATCATGGCAGTGTTTTAAGGGAGGCCAGAATTTGATGAGAGGGGGTAGAAAGAAAATATTTGACTTAGGCTGTGGCATGCTAGCCACAGACTAGTAGGACTGCATACAGCCTCCTATTCATTTATGTGTCTAAGCAGAGCTGGGTGTCTGTCAGGGTATTGCAGAAGGGATTCCTCCCAGCTGGGAGGCCATACACCACGGCTTCTCTGATTCTAACCTACCGCATGTGTCTCCTTCTCCTGTTGCACCAGGGCCACATCTCCTTGCAGGGGCAGCTTAGCTGACAACTCCTCATCCTTTTGGCTGAGCCAGTCAATAATCTCTTGAAGAGGGAGCTGAAGCTTTCCACTGTGGTCTGAGAAGGCCTCTAGGCGAGCACTGCACACAATGGGTAAAACCAGTGATGTTTTGTCTTATTAAGTGGCAAAACATTTTTTTTCCAAACTAAGTTATGTGGAACCTTAATATAGAAAACAATTTCAAGAGGAGCTTTTCTGGTTCAAGTGGGAGGAGGCCTGGGGTCTTCCCTCTTTCTCACCCACAGTGGTTCCCAAAGCACCTCCACATGGAGCACAGTACTAAAACCATGGTAGAACCATGGATGTGGAGGCATCCCAAATTTGAATGGCTTAAAATGTCACTTTGTGGATCTCAGTTACTTCAGTTGCATGCCAAATGTCAGGCTGGGAAGGGGAGGAAACTGAGCAAGGGCATTAGAGGTGACAGCTGTCTGGTTCCCCTCTTGCCCTGGTAGAATTCAAGTCACCCCAAACTGCTCATCCATAGAGGCTGTTCTGAACTGCCTTCTGAGCAGAAGAGGATTCAGTAAGTGGAAAGGGCAAGTTGGGTGGTTGAGTTAGTCATACACATGTGCAAGGATGCATACCAATATAACAGCCCGCGCGACCCAAAGGAACACTGGCTAGAGGTCTGAGATATGGAAACAGAAAAATCTGTACTGTATAATTATCTCTGTCTGCCCTCCCAGCCCGCTGCCCTCCATATGAACCACGGTAGGAAGCTGGAGGCTGGCCAAGGATGTCTGTAGTCATCAAGCCATTCCCCTTGGCTGACAATAATAACTATCTTTATTCATTGCCAACCCCCCCCCCCACCACCACCACCTAGGCCAAGATCTTTACCTAAATTATTGCTTCAACTAATTCTTACAACAACCTTATCAGGTAGGCATTCCTATTGCCCAGAAAGGGTAAATAGATTCCCAAAGGTCACACAGTTAAGTCACTGATAGAGCTATGATTTAACTCAGGTTTACCTGACTCCAAAGCCTGCATTCTTTCAACACATTCACAGTGCGTCACCCCTACCAAAGCCCCACAAGAAGCCAGAAATGTGGACTTTGATGATAGAGGGTGGAGAAGAAAAGTGACAGGCATGCACAGACGGCCATGGAAAACTCATCAACTGAGAAAGAGATTGCCTTTAGGCGCTTACAGAGCTACCCTTAGTTTGGGGAGAAACACGTGGGCTGAAAACTTATGGATAGAGCGTAAAAGGATGGGGAAGCGAACAGATGAGATCTACCAAGATGTAGGACAGCTATGAGAGGAAGAGGAGAAGGGAGCAATCATCCCCTTCATTTATACATTGGCACTTTTAAATTTAGAAAGCATTTCCACATCTGATTTGAATCCCCATGCCCATACTATGAGGTAGTTAAAACAGGTATGATTCCTCCACTCATTTTTTTTCCCATATAAAAACAAAAACAAATGGAAGCTAACATTTCAAGAACTCAAACAAGTTATTCAGGGTGACACATCTACTTAAAATTGAGGCTCAGGTCCAAGTCTCCTGACTTCTAAGCAAGGCTCTTTCCCTAGAGCCAGCATAGGAAAGGGAGTAACAGTGGGTGGGCTGAGGAAACGGGGAGGCACAGGCTGAAAGGAGGACAGGCTACAGCAGCAAAAGGAGCCCAACACCATCCAAGCCAATTCCCTAAGGTACCTGTTTCTTACCGGAGGTTGTGAGACTTCTTTTTGATTTCATTCCAACACAGATTCATGGCTGGTGGTTCTAGGGGTCCAGAGGCACCAACAGATCCGTTCAACAGCTTTAGGCTTAGGCAGGGAACCCCAGCACCATCCTGAGGAGGTGCAGGGCTGGTGACAGCAGCTCTAACCTGGACAGAAACACAAACATCCTGTGATCCTTGGATTGTACCCTGGTCTGCTCCAATCCAGAGGGTGAGACAAGTATGAACAAGGGGGAGAGAAGGGCTGCTGCCAGGGTTCAGAAACACTATTTTCTGTGTGTGTGTGTATTCAGGGGCTGAGATGAAGAAAGACCCTGTGGCCCTGTTCATTGCCTGGTCTTCTCTTGGTACATGTCAGTTACATTGAACTGCTGCCTACTATTATTGTTACTCATTATTATAAATTTTGCCCAAACCACTGTCCAAATGGGGTCTTGGAAGTACCTGCATTAGGTAAGAAGCTGCACAGAATTGCCCAAATTCTGGGCAACCATAGCATTCCAGGTGAGCTGTTGACTCATACTTCAGGGTCCTACAGTTTATGCAACCTTCTAGAAAAGCAAGCTGAGGAGTTTCACCATAAAGATTTATAGAGGGAGTAGACTGGCAAGAGAGAACCATCAATGGTCGATGTCTTACTTCCCATACGAACCTTGGCTTTGATGTGTCCACCACTCTTCCCCACCCGTACTTCCCACCACAGTCAGAAAGGCTGGACACAGCCTTCAAGAGCTCTGCTCATAAAGATGAGCAAAGGACCCTGACCAGAGTCAGTGGCCAAGAGGACAAGCCATGGAGCCTGCCAAAGTCTACTCTTGAGCCCCCAGGCACATAGCCTATCGCTTGCTCTCCTGGGCACTGGTAAGGCTCTATGGAGGGAATTGTGAGGTTTGGGAGAATGGTGGTTATCCCAGATAGTCCTAAGGAAGGTAGCCACCTATTGCAGTGCCAGAACTGCCCAGCCAGGGGGCAGGAGCAGGTGGAGGGAAGGGGAATTGGAGGAGGAAATCAGCCTGGGCTGCTCTGCCCCAGACTAGGGAGACCCACACCTGCCTACTAGCTTGTCTACATGCTTGTCTTCATTTGTAAAGAAAACGGCCCTGCTAGTCAGTGGCTGAGACGCTTGTAGTCTCCCCCTCACCCCTAAACCATACTTCCTCCCCCACACAAGGCTCTCCAGGCAATTTAGGAAACCAATCATCCCATTAAAACCATAGCTCATAGCGACACTGGGAAAGGGAAGTGAGTAAGGAGTTAAACTATGGGAAAAGATCAGCACTCAGCCAGCCTGCAGCCCCAGGAGCTGACCTTACCTGTGCTGCCTGGGGGAGTCCGTTGCAGGATCTGGCAGCTCCATGATCATCCCTCCACCAGGAATCCAGACCTAGTGCCTGGTTAGCCGCAGACAGGCAGAAGTCCTGACAGGCTCTGAGCAAGCCCTCTCAGGGAGGCAGGCGGGGCTGAGTCAGGCCAGGAGGCGGGAGCTGTCACCCTGTTTGTTTATTGACCCCCCAGGAATCTGGAGGGGGCGGCTATGTCAGGGCCTGGCTGGTGAATCAGAGCTTTGTCTCTGGGGAATTCCAGCATGCTCCCAACTGTGAGGGCCTGCCACACCGGGGCTGTGATGGCCCTCTCAGGCTGGCAAGGATGGTGGGAGTGGGACTGGGCATTCCATGGTGTTGAGGAGGGGCATGCAGAGGGTAGCTTCTGTTGATTTATTTTCTTTTCCATGGAAGACACAAAGGACTCACGCTGCCTCTAGGCCAACCCCTCCCCTGAGGTGCAGCATAGGAGCGGATCACTTTGGTGGCAAACTTCTGGTAAGCAATTTCCCCAAGACATGACTAGAGGATGGGCTTGGAAAATAAGCCTTGTCTTCGACTAAGTAAGCCTCCTCAGAGACAGTAAGGAAGGTTTGTGGCATATCTGGGACAGAGCCATGGGATGGCAGCATTGGGAAGCATGGGTGGCAGAATCCCTCTGAATGTGATTATCCTTGGGTGAGTGCAGAGGCCAGGAGATTCATCAGAGCCCACTATGAAAATGGAGGGGTGCTCTGCCCTGTCTTTGAGAAGCAGAGAGGAGTGGAGGGAGAGCCACAGCCCTCAGACCTCTCCACTGCACCCTGAGGCCAAAGGGAAATGGAGCTTTGTGGGCATCCCGTTGAACCTTCACAGGGGAGGGAAAGGGGTCATTGGGACCCAGCACTTCCATGTAGGGAGCCGGTGCCAGGGAGGCTCCTGTGCCCTGCCTGTGCTACCCTGGATGAGGGCAGGAGGAAGGCCCTTTCCCATAAGCCACTGGCCTGCCACTCTTCTCCTTTTCCAGCAGACTTGTCTGGGGAAAGGTTAACATTCCCAAGCTGGGCCCCCACCCCTCAGCACTGAGGGAAAACACATCGTTTTTACCAAAAAGGGTTCTGTTCCCATCCTCATTTATCTCCCACAGAGTCTTCTGGGCTTTCCAACAGTTCTACATTGTTTCCATGCTGAGGCCCACCTACAGGAATAGTTGGAACAGCTGCCTGACTCTTTCTGGGGTTCTGGGGTGGAGCCAACCAGGGTGGCTGGGGGATGGCAAGGGATGGCAGGCCAAGAGCAGGGAGTGACTCTAGCTCTGGGCCGTAGCTTCACTTGTGCTGGGTCCTCTGCACTGGGAATGCCCCAGAGTTAGAAACAGCTCCTTGTGACCCAGCTACAACCAAGCTGTCCTGGCTCTGAGAGGAGCACCCATGATGAGCTGGGTTCCACCCATGTTAGCTTTGCATTCCCTGCAGACTTCTTGGTTTCCTAAACCCCCACCCAGCTGCCATACTATTCTCCATCGCCCTGCTCTTCCTCTCCTACTTCCTCGTATACTCTCAAGTCACACTTAGCAGAGCCTGACACACAATAGGTAAATGATGAATAGTAATGTTTCCTTCCCTTTCCCTGTCAGTTGCCTTCTACTTCTGGCTTTTGTAAGATATTTGCTTCTTGCACTCCACTCCCTGCAGGGCTCTCTATCCTTCCCTTGAATCTTTGAGGAAAAGGCTGCAGGAAAGGAAGAGAAACTGGATTGTGGCAGAAGAGAGAAGTTGAGCCATGCCATTGGCAATCACAAAATGAAGCCCTCAGTTCCCCCTGCCTACGTGGTGGTGCTTGGAGCGGGTAGACAATGAATAGGGCAAGCCTTTTGGAAGGGCTCAGTTTTCTCAATCCCTAGAGCCTGTGAAAGTCTCACTCTGGGGAAGGGGTAGGTTGAGAGTCTACGTTGACCCTCGCTTTGAGAATATGTTCGAGGCAGCGATTTCTTTCTGGCCGGATGTGGGCAAATAGCTCAAGGGGACCTGAATCTGATGCCTCTCCGGACCTTGACTTTCCTTCACTACTGCCCCCCAAATGGGCTCCCCCAGCATCCATATTCTCCATCTCCACTTCCTTTTTCTCCCTTCCTCCTCCCTGTATATTCAGCTGCTGCCTGTCCCCCTAGCAGTGACTCAGCACTGAAGCCCATCTGTGAGGCTCCAGGAGACACAGCACTTTCTCACAGCCCGATAGCTTCTGGACCCCAAAGCATTGTAGGGCAACCCAAAGTATGCTTATGCATCTCCCTTCTCCAGTCAACTTTCCCCTAGATCTGCCTCATTGTCAGGAAGGGGGCTGCCCTCTTCTGTCTCACATACATACTCTACCCGCCTACCAACATACATAGGCGGCACACACGCCACCACCATCGCACTCCTAGGGGAGCAGAGAGAGAGGAGAGGCAGATATGAAGCTCAGGAGATTCTAAGTGGGGCTCAGCCAGGAGCTATGAAAACGGCTAGGAACTTGAGAGGAAAAGTCAATGGCAGGAGAGAGACACCTGCAGAATATGGAAGGCATGCCACAGAGAAGCCAAGGCAAAGGAAGGTCCTGCCTTGTCCTGGACCATGCTCTGAAGGGTGATACTCTTGTAGGGCATTCCCAGACCTGTAACTCTTAGAAGGTTAACATGGAACCAGCCCCCCTCAGCCACAGTGGGCCCTCTGACTTGCCCAGCCCCACACTCTTCCTTTCCCTATGCACCCCATAAAAGACCTCCTGAGTGATAAAGGAGGGGCCCAATATATTTCTCGTGCTATCCAAGGGGTTGCAAGTATACAGAGTGCCCCTGAGCCTTAGGAAGCATGGGTACCCCAAGCACACACAGATCCTGTGTCTGCTATTTCCCCACAGGTCTTTCTTTTACAATCAGACTCTTACCTGAGGCTGGGGCAGGTACTTCGGAGGCTGCTGCTATGACGGAACTGGTCAGCTGCCTGCCAATCATGACATCGTGGGAGGGTGTAAGGGCATCCCCTGCATGACCATAGGTTGCATAAAAACCAAGGCTCATGCGGGGGTGAGGATAGGCAGTGCACCAACTATTGATCATTAAGCACCTGGAAAAACAATACAGAGAGATTTCAAGTCAAGACCTAGAAAAGCCTATGAATCTAGCATCTACCCAGAGGTGCCTTGACCAGATATACAAATAAATATTCAAAGCTTACTGACCTACCCAGGCCGCCATGTACCATAAAAGACTTTATTTAATTATTGATCAAGGAAGTATTTGTTGTTTACCTACAGTGCTTTGTGCTAGAGACACAAAGATAACTGCTAAGATCTGAAAGCCTAAGGGTGGAGGTGGGGAGATGGGTAGGAGAGGCAGTCATGTATGCTGATAATATAATAAAATGCTTTCATAGCAAATGCTAAAATCAAGCTTTTACCAAAAGACTAAGGGAGCACAGAGTGGGGGAACAGTTAACTCTGAGAATGTGCACAGATTTCAGAAAGACCACACTTGAGATGAGTCTCAAAGGATGAGCAGATGTTTGCTTGTGCAGAGAAGAGGAGAAAAGGAGAATGGCATTCCCAGCAGACGGATCCACCTGTGCAAAGGTGGATGTCATAAAAAGGCCTCACATGTTCACAAGACAGTGTGATCAGTATGGCTGAAGTTTAAGAGACACAGAGATGAAAAAGACATAGGGGCTTCCCCTGAGGAGTTCACATATAAAGAGAACAAATGTGGAGAAAATAATGGTCATAAAGTGTTATTTCAGGTCATAATAGAAGTTTTTATGGGATGAAGTGAAGAGACTGATGAGGGAATGGTGAGTTCTATCTGGTCTTGTCAAGAAAAGTCTCCCTAAAGGAAATGTGCTTGAGGTGAGTCATGAAAGAGAAATTAGGCAGTGAAGGTTAAAAAATATATAAATATGAAAATAAAATGTATGATGTGTTTGGAGTGACCAGAGTACAAGGTAGGTGCCTTGTTGTGAGTAGCAGAAGATGAGGATGTGGCCAGATTGGGCCATGCCTTGAATGACAAGCAGAGGATTGTAGGCCTTATCTTGTAGACAATGGGGGAGGCACTAAAGATTTTAAGCAGGGAGTGACATAACGAGATTTGCATTTTATTTCATTTTTATTTATTTATTTGTTTTTAGACGGAGTTTCACTCTTGTTGCCCAGGCTGGAGTGCAGTGGTGCGATCTCAGCTCACTGAAACCTCTGCTTCCTGGGTTCAAGTGATTCTCCTGCCTCAGCCTCCCAAGTAGCTGGGATTGCAGGTGCCCGTCACCATGCCCTGCTAATTTATTGTATTTTTAGTAGAGATGGGATTTCACCATGTTGGCCAGGCTGGTCTCGATCTCCTGACCTCAGGTGATCCACCCGCCTTGGTCTCCCAAAGTGCTGGGATTACAGGCATGAGCCACCGCACCTGACCAAGATTTGCATTTTAGAAAGAGCCCTCTGCCTTTCGTGTATAGTGATTCTCCAAAGGAAGAACCACTTGAGAAGTTGTTATAATATAGGCAGGCAGTTGCAGTGAGGATGAAGCAGACAGCATGACTCTGAGGTACACTGGAGAGGTAAAATATATTGGGCTTGGTGATCAATTGGATGTGAACAATAAGGGAGTAGAAGGAGTCAAAGATTTCTAAATTGGGAGCTGAGTGGATAATGTGGCCAACAGCAAGAGAGGGAAGACAGGAGAAAGAGTAAATTTGCTGTGGTAGGGGATAAGGGCAGTGTTACATAATAAGCAATGCTTGAGACATATTCAGCTTTAGGTGTCAAGAGCTACGCTTAGTAAAAAGAAATATGGAGACAAATTTTAGATGTACAAACCAATTGAAGGTTTAGAGAATGTACACAAATGTAATGAGAATGGGTGGCAAAGATGATGCTTGCAAATAATAAGGGTGATCTCTTTTAGTGTGGGGCAAAGACACACAAACCCTGATTCAAAGGGCCAGAACTGAGCATCTTTTATTCATGATGCTGATAATTAAATAGCCGCCATTTTTAGACTCTATTCCAGTGGTTCACAACGTTTTAGATATACGAGCCCCTTCTTAAGACTAAAAAAAAAATCTCACTTCACCCACTCTCACCCACAATAGTAGCTGTAGTTTTAGAACTTACCAAGTGAGAAAAACATTTATGCATCTAAAGATATGTGGACTCCTTGCATTAAGTACCCATCCCTCCTCCTCAGGAGACCATAGTCTCAAGACTAGAGACTATCACAAGTCACAAGGGTGCAAGAGGTTGTGGTCTAAAGGGTACTTTATTGTAGTCAAAGTCCTTAGAGATTATATAGCTATGTAGCCACTCATCCCCAAAAAATGACTGGAAAGATGGCTTCTCTGAGATCAAACACCACAAAGAATTAATCACTTAGATTACAAAATGAAGTATTGCTATGGATGTGTTATAAGCATAAAGGCTACAAGAGGCTTGCTTTCAGACCTCTTTTTTATGTTAACATTTTTATTTTTGCTGATTATACAAGTAATACGTGTTCTTTATAGAAAAACTGGGAAATACAAAACATAATAGGGATGAAAATAAAAATAATCTGTAATATTACTACCCAGAGATAATCATTACTAACAGGTATGAAGCCTTATAGTTTTTCTTTGAATGAAAAATATATACACACACTTTTAAAATAAAATCGCCATCATATGCTATCATTTCGTATCCTGCTTTTTTCACTTGCCATTATATCATAGTCATTTTAGAATGTCATTAACTATTCCTTTAAAACATGATTTTTGGGGGGACAGGGTCCTCACTCTGTCACCCAGGGTAGAGTGCACTGGCGTGATCTTGGCTCACTGTAACCTCCCAGGCTCAAGCGATCTTCCCGCCTCAGCGTCCCCAAGTAGCTGGGACTAGGTGTGTACCACCATGTCTGGCTAATTTTTTTATATTTTTGGTAGAGATGGGATTTTGCCATGCTGCCAGGCTGGTCTCAAACTCCTGAGCTCAAGTGATCCGCCTGCCTCAGCCTCCCAAAATGCTGATATTACAGGTTTGAGCCACCAGCCCAGCCTAAAACATGATTTTTGGCAGCCGCATAGGAAGTACAGCACTGTGATTGAGGCCATGGGCCCTGGCATCAGACAGACCTACAGTCAAATCCACACTATTCAACCTATTAGCAGTGTGGCCCAGGACAAGTTAGCCTCTCTGAGCCTCAGTGTCCTCATCTGTAAAATGGAGATAAATAATGATAGCAACCTCACAGAATTATTCTAATGTTTAAAATTAATAATTTAAATAACTTAGCAACAATGCACAACTTCAATAAGTGTTAGCTATAATCATTGTATAGTATTCCACTCAACAGATACACCGTAATTTAACAATTAGACATATGTTTATAGTTCTTCTTTTATAAATCAAAGTGCAATAAACAACCTCGTGCATATTTGTGATTCTTTCCATGGCATAGTTGCCTAGAAGGGGGAATTCCTGGATCAAAGTGTTTATGATACATATTTCTAAATTGCCCTAGAAAAAGTTATATTATTTTATACTACTACTAGCAATGTATGAGAGTGTCAGTTTCCCAGCACACCTGCCACACCAACAGTATGTATCCTTATTTTATGTGCCACCTTTGTGAGTGAAAATGGCATTTTGAGGATTCCTTTGTATTTCCTTAATTGCTAAAGATATTTAGCTTTTCCTTCACACTTTTAGTGGTCATTTGTATCTCTTCTTTCATCAACTATCTCTCTCTCTCTCTGCTTTGAGATTCATTTCTCTCCAGATTAACTTCCTTCTTTCTTATTCCTCTACTGACCTGATGCTAGGTTGAGGCTTCACACAATAAAACTAAGATAAACCCAGAAGTCTGAGAATTCAGAACTTCTCTGTCCCAACACAGGCAGAAAAGGAATAGGTTTCTTCTGATCCTAAAATGACTATCCTCTGCCCCCCTTTTCAGACTTAGTCCCTGACTGTGACCTCAAGTCATATTGCCTCTCTAGGACTTAGTTTGCTAATGTGTCAAATGTTAATGTTTAAGGGCTGCTAAGCACCAAATACTACCATTCCCTGTATTCGTATAACATGGCTTTTTAGTCTGTTGTGTTGCATTTCATGATCCTCAGCACAACCTAGTAAAGTTGTCCCAGCCAGAGTTAAGATCCTACTTTACAGATGAAGATGCTGAGACACAGAGAACCAGGGCCTCCTGATTCCTGGGCGAGGACTCTTTCTTATACACATGCTTCTGTCTCCATCTAGCTCCATCCTATCCCAAATCACCATCTGCACATACTGATTCTTTTCCTGTTCCTCTTTTTAATTTGCAAAGGCTATGAGGGATTAAAGATGAATCAGACTTGGTCCTCAACTGGTCAAATGTAGGAAACAAGATATATAAACAAAAAAAGTATAATTTTAGGGAGGAAAATTATTCATACCCTACATGAGTGCTGTGGTTTGAATATTTGTCCCAAATGTGACAGTATTAAGAGCTGGGGCCTTTAAGAGGTGATGAGGGCTTTGCCTTCATGAATGGATTAAACCACTCATGGATTAATGAATAAGTTATCATGGGAGGAGAATTCATGGCTTTATGAAAATAGGAAGAGAGATCTGAGCTAGCACACTAAGCCTTCTAGCCATGTGATACTCCATGCCATCTTGGGATACTTCAGAGAGTTTCTACCAGCAAGAAGACATTCACCAGATGCAGCCCCTCAACCTTCAACTTTTCAGCTTCCATAATGTAAGAAATACATGTCTTTTCTTATAAATTACTCAGTTTCAGGTATTCTGTTATAAGCCACAGAAAATGGACTAAGACAGCAGGACACAGAAATCATGCTATAAGAGGTCACAGAGGAGGAAGTGTTCATTTCTAGTTGGAGGGATTTAGGATGTATTTATGGAAAAGAAGCTTTTGAGCTAAGGCGAAAGAGAAGATTTTGACATATACAGGTGTGGAGGATGCTTTTTGGGTGGCAATAACTGTTCTGTGCCCTCCCCTAGGGATTCTGCTGGATACCAAACTATGGCTTTTTGCCACTATGAATACTCTTTCCTGGTTCTAAAAGCCACACACAGGCTGTTTCAGGAGGGCTCAGTGAGAAGGCATTGTTTCTCCTGAGCAGAGATAAAAAGCTTTAAAAACATGGGGAAGATTAGGATTTCAGCATGAAAGCAAGGTTGTTGGCTCATGGAGGACAAAGCCCACACCTGATATTTATTTATATCCCATATATTTTTAACCCCACTGCTAGGCACCTGAAAACTAGAGATGTCTAGGAAATATGCTCCTTAAATTTGTGTGGAATAAGGTACCATGTTAGCATTTGAAACAAGTACAATAATAAGTACAATGTTCACATTTGAAATAAGGCTTGAAATGGCAAAAAATTGCAACAATTTAAACGTCTGTCACTAGGGGACAAATTAAATAATTATGCATACATACAATGGAATTCTTATACAGCTACTTTAAAAAGAGTTAAGAACTCTATGTGCCAATACAAAATATCTCTTATGATATACTTTAAGTAAAAAGAAACGAGAAAAATCAAGCTGGTAGTTCATCTTTATTTGTATACTAAAAATATGTGCTTATAGATGCAATAAAATATCTTTGGAAGTATACAAAAGAGCCTGTTACCATTGGAGAAGGGAACGGAGCAGGAAAATTCTCCCCATCTCTTTGGAATTTCTACTATTTCTGCCCTTTTTGAAAATGAGAAATATACCTACAAAAGTACATAAAGCATATATGTAAAGTATGTTAAATTATTATAAAGTAAATTCTCCATACAATCACTTCCCAGGTTGAGAAATAGAATTATTACTCACACCACGTAAGCCCCATGTTACCAATAGGAGATAAAATTTTTTACTAAATATCATTTTGTACTTTTTCAATTTTGACCCATGTGAACACATTACCTATTTAAAAACAGCTAACTCTTTGCCCCCTTTCACTCTCCACCAAAATGCAAGGAGGTCATCAACTATTTTATGGAAAGATTGGCGTGGCAAGCTTTTCCATACCCACGTTCAAGTTGTTGCAATTTTTTGCCATTTCAAGCCTTATTTCAAATGTGAACATTGTACTTATTATTGTACTTGTTTCAAATGCTAACATCGTATGTTATTCAACACAAATTTAAGTAGCATACATTCCTAAACATCTCCAGTTTTTAGGTGCCTAGCACTGGGTTAAAAATATGTGGGATATAAATAAATATCAGGTGTGGGCTTTATCCTCCATGAGCCAACAATCTTGCTTTCATGCTGAAATCCTAATATTTCCCCCGTGTTTTAAAGCTTTTTGTCTCTGCTCGAGAAAAAAAAATGTATTCTGTGTTTTATATATATTAACTAAGCAGTCTACATATATTAACCCATTTATTCCTTACGACAACCCTATAAAGTAGTTATATTGCTATACTCATTGTGTGGATGAGGAAATTGAGGCACAGAGATGGTAAGTAACTTGTTCGGAGTCATATTGTGGATACATCGTGAAGAGCTGGGATTTGTACCCAGGCAGTTGTGTCACAGAATATAAGTTATTTACCATTATGCTATTCTGCCTCTGTAAATTCTAGAACCCAGGCTCTGAGGCATTGTAATCACTGATACCTGGCAAGTGGAGACGATTTTTGGCTATGGACCACCACGTGGGAGCCCAAGCATTGACTCAGTTATGCCACTATCCAGGCAAAGACGCAAGCAATTAAAAACAGACAGGATGCAGTGAGTCTAGGGTCTGGGGCAGCACCAGGCTGGCAAACCATGAAAAGCACTTAAGTGACCTTTATAGGACATCTGAGAAGTGAAATTCTGGTCAAGTCTTCTGTTTTGAGCTCAGAGCCTCTCCAATGCCTAGAGCTCAATAAATACTTTTTGAATAAATAAATAAGCTCTTTCCACCTAGAAACTGGAGAAATCTAAGAACCTATGTTACAGAAAGACCTGCAGAAGTGGACAAAGATGTCTGCTGCAGTATTGCTTGCAATAGCAAAAATCTGCAATTCACTCAAATGTCCACCAACAGGGGACTGGCGAGTAGACTATGTCTGAGACATATCACAGCAGGATTGTCTGGGGCTCTGAACCAGGACGCTCTGGTTTGCACCCTGGCCACTTATCAGCACATATATGGACAAGCTCCCCAACCTTACTGTGTTTCAGTCCCCCACATCTGTAAAACAGGGATAACAAAAAGACCCATCTCTTAGCTTTTTTGCAAGGAGTCAATTCATAGTTTCTGGCATTTAGTAAACATTCAAATGTTATCCATTACGATAGCCACTCACAAGGCAGAATATTATGTAGCTATTAAAAATAAAGACATAGATCTATATGCACTAATTTGGACAGATTTCAAAGATATATATTTTAGGCCAAAGAAAACAAATGTCAGAATAGCATGTTTAGTGGAACTCCAGTTTTGTAAAAACATTTTCAAAAAATCTACTGTGTGTATGTGCAGAAAGGAAGACTGGACATCTGTTGTTCATTGACATTACTTTTAGAGAGTTGTATTAAGGGAATTCTCCTTTTTGCTTTATATTCTTTGCTTTTTTTTTTTTCAGACAGAGTCTCTCTCCCTTGCCCAGGCTGGAGTGCAGTGGTGTGATCTCGGCTCACTGCAATCTCCCCCTCCCAGGTTCAAGCAATTCTCTTGCCTCAGTCTCCCAAGTAGTTCGGATTACAGGCATACGCCACCACGCCCGGCTAATTTTTGTATTTTTAGTAGAGATGAGGTTTTGCCATGTTGGTCAGGCTGGTCTCGAACTCCTGACCTCAAGTCATCTGCCCTCCTCGACCTCCCAAAGTGCTGGGATTACAGGCATGAGCCACTGCACCCGGACTGCTTTAAAAAAAAAAAAATAGCAAACATTTATTATTCTTGGGAGAAAAAATTCAAGAGATAGGGAAGACTTCTAAGATGAAGAGGTTCTGTAAAGAACAGGGCAATAGGAAGGAGACCCCCTTCCCATGGGCTACAGACTCCTCTCCCTAATCCAAGGTAACACTGTGTAGCTGCCTTTCCTCTCACACCACTTCCTTTATACCCAACAGTATGTCAGTAAGAGAAGAGAAACACATTTCACTGGTAACATACTTTGTTATAGTTCCTAAAATAATTCCTGCAATGCAGCCAAAATACCAAGGTTCTGCTTCAGATGTACCCCATTTAATGAATAAATCATAGAAACTCAGATTTTCAAGCTAGAAAGGACCTTTGAGATCATCTAGGCCAATCCCCTGACTTACAAATGAAAACAAGGAAATGTATTCCTGAGAAGTTTAGCTGTCAAGCAATTTTGAGAAATAAAATTTATTGTCCAATTTAAAAATCAGAGCTGCATCCTCATGGGGGAAAATTGTAAGAGCCCATTAATGCAATAAATCTGAAACCTTTATACACTGCTGGTAGGAGTATAAGTTAGTAAACTATTTTGCATAGTGATTTGACAATATCTCCCAAAGGTGACAATGCACATACCCTGTAAGGGGACAATTCTACCCAGATATTTACCCAATAGAAATTGTCACCTAGGAATAGCTACACAAGGATTATCACAGTACCTCTGTGAGTGCTCAAAACTAGAAATAGCCTAAATGTCCATCAACAGCAGAATGGATAAAGTGTGGTATAGTCATTAGATGAGTATACAATAGTGAAAAAAAATGAGTAAACTAGAGCCCCATGTTACAACATGGATGCATTTCACAAATATAACATTGAAAAGAAAAAATAAGTTTCAAGCTAGGTGCAGTGGCTCATGGCTGAAACCCCAACACTTTGGGAGGCTGAGGCAAGAGGACTACATGAGGCCAGGAGTTTGAGACCAGCCTGGACAACATAGCAGGACCCTGTCTCTATGAAGGAAAAAAAAAAATTAGCTGGTCATAGTGGTGCCACCTGGGGGGCTGTGAGGCTGGAAGATTGCTCGAGCCCAGGAGTTCGAGACTGCAGTGAGCTATGATCACACCACTTCACTCCAGCCTGGGAAACACTGCAAGATCTTGTCTCTTGGGGGGGGAAAAGAAAAGAAAAATCAAGTTGCAGAAGAATACATAAAATACAATATAAACTTTTAAAACATATAAAGCAGTAGTATACAGTGTTTAAAAATATGTACACATGTAGTAGAAGTATAAATCAATACCTAGGAATAATAAACACCAACTCCAGGATAGTGGTTACTTTGAAAGGAAATAGAGAACTTTAATCATGGAGAATAGACAAGAAGGTTTCAACTCTACTGGTAATGTTTCTTTATTAAGCTGGGCAGTGAATAGCCTGATTTTCACCGTTTTATGTTTATACCTTTTTGAATGTACAAAGGTATTTTATAACACATTGTTTAAAAGAATGCAACAAAGCCCATGCTGAAAAGAAAGTTGACAATTTTTGCATTTAACAAAATACTAGAAAAAATGTATTAAATGTAAATGTTGCACTCAAAATCAAAGGATTATTCCTTAAATCTGCTTCATTTTCCTTGGACTAATTTCACAAGAGGGAACCTGCTAGAGAAGCAGCAGTTGGGTACAGTGGGCTGGGGAGTCAGGAGATAATCCCAGATTCTCATCTATGGGAAGGAAAACAATATGATCAACTGCTTGGGTTTTTCATATTTAGAAATGCATTGTCAAACTAGATTATTTTACAAGTGTTATCCGTGTGATGATTTTTTATAGTTTTTTGTTTTTCTGGTTTTTTTTTTCTCTTCTTTTTTTGGAGCAGCAATTCCCCAAAACGTAAGAGGCAAAAATGTTTTCCGTACAGAAAAGTGTTCCCTGGTCAAACTAGTCTGGGATGTACTGGGTTAAACAAAATTAAACAGATTCATTTACAGCAGTATTTCTCAGAGTCTTTAATATGCGTTATATACACTGTGACTCTCCAAAATGGGAATTCGGTTAAGACGCATTTCCAAAAAAGTACTGAACCGCAGAATACATGCACACACACACACACACCACTTATTTTAAAACAGAATCTATTAACATTCTCCCAGGATGATGCACTATAGAACATTGGTTTGGTAAATGCTATCCTAGAAGGATTTATCTCACTTGCTATTTTTGTTGCTGATGCATATTTAGAATCTTTCGTAAGGGAGGAATGTCATTTCATAGTGTAATTTCCACTGAATGGGTTTCCTCTGAGTGTGTATCCCTGAGAAGTTTAGAAGGCTATCTTCTCAGCCTTCATTAGTGAGACCCCATCCTAGTTGGCATGGTGGCAGATCCAACATCAGAAACTTGTGAGCATCTATAGTTAGAAGGGCTGAATCCCAGATGTGCTCTCCACATCTGGCTCGGGGCTTTTGCTAAATTCACTGCTTAAAGCTATGCTCCCCTCCTTTCTGGTGGAGTTGAAGGGTAATTCGACCTGGAGCACAGAGCTAGTTAGCTAAGGCTGAATGCCTAGAAGTACAAATCTCACAGGAAGAGGAGCTCTTTCCATGTGCCTTCATCCCCCAGCACCGGTTTACAGAAAGCAAGACTATAGGGCAGAGGCCTGCCCACCCAGAGACAGAGGGGCTTGGTCTTCTTTCAGAGACAAGACACAATACTGCCACTTCAACGCTGCCTTTTCACGGAGGTTTTCCTTAAAAGGCCCTGAGATTCTCTGGATCATCTCCCCCATGCAAACCTTAGAAGGAAGATCTCCTGAGGCTTGTGGTTCCCACCAGCCTTTTAAAAGGTGATTTACCTGAGGGCCTTTCATCTAGAAACAAGGATTCCTTTGGAAAAGTCAGGAGTTAAGATGAACTAGACATAGAGCTTTTTTAAGGCTTTTGTTCTTTTGACAATCAAAAGAAAACGTTTTTTAAAAGTATGTTCTTTTCCAGACAGCATGCACCATGCTTTCAACGGAAGAAGGTGGCAGCTGCTGCTGACGTCCTCCTCTACCCCACTCCACCCCACCCCAGCCTTGCCACCTGCTTATACCCAACACCCGTGAGGCCTGGCTCGACCTGCCTACTAAAGGAAGGATAAATCATAACTACCCATTACAGTCTTAGGCCCACTTACTAGGCTGGGGCACTTGGCCTGATGCTGGGAAAGGCAGTGAGAGCAGAAGGTGATGGGGTGTTAGACTCCAGGAGAAACAAGCCCTATTTGAAACCACTCCAAGCTATGCTTTCAAGAGTGGAAAGATGCCTCCTGATTACAGGGTGTAGAAAGGAAACCAGGGGAAGAAAACAAGGGGGAAAAATTGTAACAGGAAAAACAATAGAGCCAGGAAGTAAATACATAGATGAGACGAGACCTTCAGTTCCAGGCTCTTAGGTCAGAGCCTGGTTTACTTCAGGGAAGACTCCTGTGTCCCGTCTGCTGGCCAGAATACTCATTTGTTCAGGGAACCTGCTCCAAGGTCCCATGTTCCTCCCCTCCTCCCTTGTTAGCGAATGCTTTCCACACACCTTCCCTTCCCTCCTGCCAAGAAATATACTCTCGGACAAAAGCATGCCATTAAGAACCTAAAATAAATAAACAAATGCCCCTCTCTTCTCAAAGAAGCAAACTGTGTACCTCCTTCTTATTCATATTTAGACCTTAGTTGCTCAAATTGGCTTGAGTTTCTATTCTTGGGCATCTTTTTTTTCTTCATGAATCTAAATGGTGACTACTTTATTGAGGGCATTTTTTAATGCAAGTTTTCCAGACAGGCAGGCAGGCACGCGTGCACACACACACACACACACACATACACACACTCTCACACTCATCCTCCCCCCCCCGCCCCGCCCCACCGCGCCACACAGTACCTCTGGAGCTTCCCCCTTCCTCAGTCATTTCCCCCTCACCCAGCTGAACAAGGACAAGGCTTGGAAATAATTTTTCTGTGGCCTACCTTTCTATTCCGTCCGGTCTAAGAAGCAGGCGGCAGCTGTAAGCTGGGAGGCCGGGGCTGGGCTGCCTCTGTGAATCAGCGAAGAAGTCCCTGAGACAGGGATGCCGACAGCTGCTGTATGCACACTCTCCCTCTGTCTCTCCCACCTCCCTGTCTTCCTTCTCCTTCTCCTCCTCCCTCCCCTCTCAGAGCTGCTCTGTGTTGCTATGCAATCATATCACCAGGACTAACAGCATCATTCCGACCTCAGGCAAAAATACCCTTGACTGGGCAAATGCAGGAAGAGCAAGGACAGTTTTGTAAAACTACCAGAGATGTGGTGGCTCTTGGAGATTTCAATTCATTAAAAGCAGAGGAGGAAAGCGGAAGAGCCTGAGAGGCAGAGGGGGAGATGGGGGAGAGGGGGAAAGGAGGAAAGGGGGAGAGGGGGAAGAGGGCGGAGAGGGGAAAAGGGGGAGAGGGAGAGAGGAGAAAAAGGGGGAGAGGGGGAGAGGAGAAAAGGGGCAGAGGGGGAAGAGGCTTCCACTGGGGGAGGAGGAGACAAAAGAGCGCTGGAGATCAATCAAGCTGCTTAGCTGAGCGAGAAGCCTCGACCCCCAACTTACACTGATCTAGCCCACAGACAAAACCAACTTCGGAGCCAGCAGCTGGCAGGGGCCCCTCAGTAGCCAGTCCAGGATTCTGTTTCTGTGTTGAGGGTTGAAACATTGTGCTCTAGAATCATCACTGATACTTAAGGTACAGTCTTGGGCTCAGGACACTCTGCCAGTCACCCATAAGTCTCATCTTTATCCCCTCTTAGAGCTTACATGTAGAAAAAGCCGCAACAAATGGGGGGGGAAACAAAATGGATCTCGAATAATTTGGGAAAATACAGCTCCTCCGTGACTCCCCTCCATGACTACCCAGGCACTTCCCTGCTTTTGTCCGTACCAGCCCTTACTCTTTTAACCGTCACCCGTGTTAAAGAGAAGAGGTTATGAGCTCCAAACACCCTGAGAGACCTGGAAGAAGCCACTAGCAGGATAGAGATTACATCCCTTTACCGAGTGCCCAGTACACAGTAGGTTACTTAATAAATATATGTTGAATGAGTAAATTGAATGAATAGGTGGATTAATAGCAGTCAGAGAGCCCCCATCCTCATCCTCCTACACAAACATACTAAGACTTAAAGCCACAGCAGCCCCAGACCACGGCAAAGGATAAAAGCAGCTTTCTTCTTTCCTCCCCTCCATCTCTGGGAACAGGGTGTATATAAGAGAGAAAGAAAGATTGGTTGGGAGTGGCTTGCCTAACTTCACTGATTTGCCTCTAAAAACTTTATAAGCTCTGATGGCATTGGAACTTAGAAAATACTTCCTAGGACTAGTATTTACATAGGATCTAGGACTAGAGTTTACAAAGTGTCGAAAGGACCCAGAATTATTGTTTTTTTAGAGTTGCATTTTAGAATTATTATGTGATCTTTTTATGAAATATTTTTATCATTTACTTTTAATTGACAAATAATTGTATATATTTATGGGCTCCAGTGTGATGTTTTGATCTATGTATGTGATGTAGAAAACTTCAGCCCAGCTAATTAACATATTTATTATCCCACCAACTTATCATTTTTTTGTAGCGAGAACATTACAAATCTATTCTTTTAGCAA
The DNA here is from genome assembly GCA_036589455.1 of Ateles fusciceps. NCBI lineage: Eukaryota > Metazoa > Chordata > Mammalia > Primates > Atelidae > Ateles > Ateles fusciceps. Next base: position 374,353 of record JAZHEH010002518.1, on the reverse strand, counting down.
TTTTGATGTATCATTACTATTATTGAAAATCTTCAGCTAGAAAATAGTGTGTATATGTGTGTATGTTTTCTTTGAAGTTAAATTTTAAAAACTTAAGTTGCTAGCTTCATTAAAAGGCTAGAAATATGGCCCGATCTCCTCTTCAAAATAAGCAACATACGAACCAGTTGCCCCCTTCATCAAGCTTTCGGAGTTGTATAAGTAGCCCTTTTCTATCTGGTCCAAACAGCAGAAGGCAGGCCCCTATGCAGGTGCAGAAAAGGCCTTTGATTTCTGAAGGGGCTTTTGAAAACACATCTGGCTCTCAACCTATGCATCTGCAACAGAACATTTCTCTGCTTTTTTTTTTTTTTTTTTTTTTTTTTTTGATACGGAGTCTTGCTCTGTCACCAGGCCGGAGTGCAGTGGTGTGATCCCGGCTCTGCCTCCTGGGTTCAAGTGATTCTCGTGCCTCAGCCTCTCAAGTAGCTGGGATTCAGGCACGTGCCACCACACCAAGCTAATTTTTGTATTTTTAGTAGAGATGGTGTTTCACCATGTTGGTCAGGATGGTCTCAATCTCCTGACCTTGTGATCTGCCCACCTCGGCCTCCCAAAGTGCTGGGATTACAGGTGTGAGCCACCATGGCAGCCTGTTTCTCAGCTACTTAGCCTAGCCCAGCCCTGACCCTGTGTCTTGGCCTCCATCTTAGCCCTGGAAGTTTACAGGGTTTGTCAATATGATCTAGAACCAGGGCTCTCAGAGTCCTTTACAACAGACTTGCAATGAGTTGGAGAGGGGGAGCTGGCTAGAAGAAAGACCAGACTGAACATTCTGAGAAATAGTTTGGGATGGCACATACAGAACAACTGTGACAGACATATACCAAACACACGGGAACCTGACTCACTGCTCACCCTCGGCACCAGCTCACCACATGCCAACAAGCACATAGGCTAGGCTCAACTATTTCTTGCAAGAGGGAAAAGCACAATAAAAGTAGGTCAGGCCACAAGCTTTAACTTTTAGTTTCACCTTGGTAACTGGCAGAAGGATGTTGAAGGTTAGCCCTGGTATCACCGCGCAGGACTTTGCTAGGGTATTTCAGGTAGGGAGAAAGCATGTGTAAAAGCACAAAGGTTAGAGCACACAGCTTGCTAAGGAACTTCAAGTCCTAGTTAAGTATGATTAACTTAAGACAGGGATGTGGGTGGGAAAAGGGGAGAAAGGGGCAGGAGATGAAACTATGGAAACACATGGGATCAGCCCTTGTGGGTGCTGGAGTATCATGCTAAGGATCATTTAAAATGTGAAGGCAGGCAAGTGGCATGATCAGGTTTATGTTTTAGAAATATCACTCCAGTAGTTTTCATTCAAAGAACCGTTACTGAGTGTCTACTACACTCCAGATTCTGTGCTAGACCCCAGGGGCACAGAGAAGACTGGAAGACTGCCTTTAAGTTGCTCATAGCCCAATGGGTGAGACAGTTAATTAAACACAAATACAATAAAGTGATAAGTGAAATGAAGGATGAATCTGAGGGGAGAGAGGTTGGAAGCCTGGGTGCCTGGTAGGAAGCAGTTGCATTACTCATCCAATAAGAGCCTGACGTAGGGCAGTTGGTAGTGAGGGTGGAAGAAACAGACAACTTGGTTCTATATTGGAAGAGTGGGCCTCATCCCCCAAATGGATCTTCTTCATATTGGCCTTTCCTTGTATTGATTCTTCCTAGTCTAACTACTTGCTGTGCTTCTAAAGGAGAAATAAACTGTATTTTTGTCCTTTGTGGGTGGGAGAGGTGGTGCAGCTTATTCTCATTGCTGTTTTGCCATTCCACAGCCTTATTTACTGGTCCCCGACCATGTTTACCAAAACAACTACTTCAGTTCATCTCTACTCTTACCAGACACCCAACCCCAGCCACCTACCTCAGCAAACAACTTCCATTCTCTTGCTTTACTGAAAAGGTAGATGTTCTCCCTGCAAACTTCTCTATCTCAGAATGTCTTCCAGTCTTTCCCCTCCCATCATCTCCAGAAAAAATGAAATCATTTATTACCTCCCTAAGGTCGACACCTCTTCCCATGACCTCAGGCCATTTTCTCTATCCCCTCTGGGAACTTCTTTATACATTGTCTTCCCCTCTGGCTTTCATCTTCAATCTTTTGCTTGCCTACCTTTCCCTGCTGTGGAAACATGTGAGGAACAGGAAGTTTGTTGGCTCCTGTGAGCTGGGAAGTGGGAAGAATGTTTCCTCACTATTGAAAGCCCCACCTCCTTGGGCTGGGCACAGTGGCTTACATCTGTAATCCCAGCACTTTGGAGGGCCGAGGCAGGATTTCTTGAGCTCAGGAGTTTGAGACCAGCCTGGGCAATATAGTGAGACCTTGTATCCAAATAAAGTTTTTAAAAAGAAAGTCCCATCCCATGTACACACACACAACCAGATTAAGACTACATTATGGACAAACTGGAGCAAGTTTAGAGGGAAGCAGCATCATCAGGGCAAAGAATACCCAGGTTTCAGTAAGGTTGGAAAGTAAAAATATCCCCCAGAAAATGCAGAATAATAATAAATCTTTGCCAGCTATTATTTGCAGAGTATCTTCTGCCATATTATTTGATTTACATAGCAGAGATTGCTTCCAATGAATTGAGATTCCATGCAGAAAAACCAAAAAGGTTAGTAGAAGAACAGATAGAGGCAAATGTCTCAGGACAAACAAGATTAATATGAACTGGGATGAGAGAATGAGTCAGATAGTAGAAGGGAGGGATTTTCACCATGTATGACAAGATGCAGGAGGCTGGGAGATAAGTTGGAAGAACAGGTTAAGTTGGAGGAACAGGTTAAAAAATGTAGGGTCACAACGTTGAAAAGGCTAGAATTTGTCATTGGAGTTGATAAGGAATAATGCAAAGCCATGAAAGACTAAGGGCTGAAGAATCAGTATTGTCCCAATCGATGGTCTGAGCACTCCCCGTTGCTTTTATTGAACATCTGAAAATTCGGAACTCATTTTACACACTTGGTTACCTCCCCACCCTCTTCTGCTGTTCTTCAAGCTTCTGCTATACCAGACCCAGCAGCTGGGATGTTATATAACATAACTTCTATTTATGTTTTCTAATATATTCCATTTAGGCCAAAACCATTCAAGCTACAGTTAAAGTGGTACAGTGGAAAGAATGTTGAATTAGGAGTCAAAAAACAAAGGCTACAATCCCAATTTTGCTACTAAATTGTCACTGACCTTTTTGAGTTTTGATATTTTTCCTTCACCAGAAAGAAGACACTATCTGCCCTGTTTACTTCACTCAATTGAATTGAGACTCAAATGGGATAATGGATGTGAATATATATTGAAACTATAAAGTGTTATTCAAATGTAAGAGATTATTATTTCCATTGCTTTAAGGTCCTGGTGGTTTTCCTATATGCAGAGGACAAATCTCTTAGAGTAGATTATAGCAACTAAGGACATCATGCCAGGAATGTAATTAGCTCCGAGTTTCCATGCTAGATCAGATACCATATTTATTTAAGTAGACATACCAACCACGCAGTTCAGGTTTATTCACTATCTTTCACATTATCAACCTTTCCATCCTCCTTCCAGCCCCAGACTGCTAGACATATGCACATTCACTAGCAACCTTTCACATATGAGCTTCCAGGAAAATATATACAATTCAATAAGAACTAGTGATTTTCCGCTGGGCGTAGTGGCTCACACCTGTAATCCCAGCACTTTGGAAGGCCGAGGAGGGCCGATTGCCTGAGGTCAGGAGTTTGAGACCAGCCTGGCTGACATGGTGAAACCCCATCTCTACTGAAAATACAAAAATCAGCCAGGCATCGTGGTGGGTGACTGTAATCCCAGCTACTTGGGAGGCTGAGGCAGGAGAATCACTTGAACCCGGGACGTGGAGGTTGCAGTGAGCCAAGACCATGCCATTGCACTCCAGCCTAGGCAACAAGAGCAAAACTCCATCTCAAAACAAAACAAAACAAAAACAACACAAAGCTACTGATTTTCTAGGCTAAAGAGAACTGCTATTGATTTGTACTTTCATTGTGTTTAGGATACTGAGGCAAGATGGTCACTTCTTGCTTGTAACTTGGATCGAAGAGGAAGGGAACTAACATTTTTGAGACTGTATTCTGTGCCAAGTAGTATAAGGCACTTGACATCTGTTACCTCCTGCAACGCTCACAATGATTCAGTGAGGTATGAGTTATTATTTCCAACATTACAGACAAGGAAACTGCAGCTCAAAGATGTTAAAAGTAACTTGTCCAAATTCACAAAGCTAATAAAAAATGCAAGCTGGAATTCAATCCCAAATCTACCTGACTCCAAAGCTGATACTCTTCCCACTTCCCCTCCTACTTTAGGCAGGGCCACAAATAGGACACATCCTAGAACTTACCACTTCATAATTCTAGGTGCACTTGAAAGCACATATTGGCATATATGTATGGGTGGCAAGCACCTTGATCACCAACTGGTAGAGACCCCTTTTCAGCGATGCCTTTAAACCCTGAAGTTGCTTTGGAATCTAAAGCAAGCCTGGGCCTAAACAATGAGAGCTGTCTATGTTTTATATCTAGTAGCAAGCTCTATCTGTCTCACAAAAGAAAGGGAAGATATTTATTTGCTTGGTAGAGGCAAAGTGACAATTTCAAGGTAAGACTGTCAGTGATAAAAGGATGCCTCATACAGGTCAATAACCAGTCAAACCCAGAGCTACTATATTGGCCCCCTCCTTAGAGCCAATCTTAAATTCAATCTCACAGGAGTCAGTGGAGTTAGTAGGTACCTACTTGGTATGATTTGAGGAGGACTGAAATGCTATCACTAATAAAAATGACTTCCCCCCACTGGCCCCACCATGGTGCCTGCAATTCCCCTATTAATCACTTCCTTCAGGTTAAAACAGCTGTCAAAATGTAAGTGCTGTCTTCAGTTGCTGTACATTATACTCATTAGTTTCTCTCTTTTCATTCTAATCACCAGACAGGCATGGGACAGAGGGCAAATTATTTTGAAGAGGAAGGCAAAGAAGGAAAGATACAATGTGATGTATGATGCACAGCTAGAGTCCAACAGGGCCAGGTTAAGACATTTTAAAACCCCAAGAACAATGGCGGGCACAGTGGCTCACGCCTGTAATTCCAGCACTTTCGGAGGCTGAGGCGGGTGGATCACGAGGTCAGGAGTTCAAGACCAGCCTGGCCAAAATAGTGAAACCCTGTCTCTACTAAAAATGCAAAAATTAGCTGGGCATGGTGGCGCATGCCTGCAATCCCAACTACTCAGGAGGCTAAGGCAGGAGAATCGCTGGAACCCGGGAGGTGGAGGTTGTGATGAGTTGAGATCGCAACACTGCATGGGTGAGCTTAGATCACACCCCTGCACTCCAGCCTGGGTGACAGAGCAAGACTCCATCTCAAAAAACAAACAAACAAAAAAAACCCAGAACAAAAGAGATGGATAATGGTACAAACCCTAAATGCCCATATAGAATTCAAGATATAAATAATAGTAACCTGTAAAATAACCATGAGAAAATTCAACAAAATCTGAAACTTTTTCATAATTATAATTCTTTCTTATTATCATACAGTTCACTTTTTTAAAAGTGTACATTTCAGCCGGGTGTGGTATAATCTGAGCACTTTGGGAAGCTAAAGCAGGAGGATTGCTTGAGCCCGGGAGATCAAGACCAACCTGGGTAACACAGTGAGACTTTGTCTCTACTGAAAAAAATTTAAAAATCAGCCAGGGGTGGTGGCTTGTGCCTTTAGTTCCAGCTATTCGGGAGGCTGAGTGGGGAGGCCAGGAGTTCCAGGTTGCAGTTAACTATAATTGTGCCACTGTACTCCAGCCTGGGCAATAGAGTGAAACTCTGTCTCAAACTAAAAACTCCATACCCATTACTCAGTTACCCCCCATATCTCCCCCAGTCCCTTCTCAGGCCTAGGCAGCCACTAATCTACTTTCCGTCTCTATAGAGTTTTCTATTCTGGGCCATTCCACACAAATTACATCATACAACATGTGGTTTTTGTGTCTGGATTCTTTTCACGTGGCATATTATCATCAAGCTTCACTACATCATTCCTATGTATGGCTGAATAATACTCCATTGTATAAATATACCACATTTTATTTATCCATCCATCAACTGATGGACATTTGGGTGTTTCCACCCTTTGGTTATTATGAATATTACTGCTATGAACATTTGTGTACAAGTTTTCATATGAACATATGTTTTAATTCTATTAAGTATGTACCTAGGAATGGAATTGCTGTGTTATATGGTAACTCTACATTTAACTTTTTGAGGAACTGTCAGACTGTTCATCAAAGTGGCAACTCCACCAGCAATGTACAAGGGTTCCCATTTCTGCATATTCTTCCCAATACTTGTCTTTAGTATAGTCATCCTAGAGGGTATGAAGTGGTATCTCATCGTGCTACCACCCAATTGATCCTTTTTAAAAATATTTCCAATACTCAATTCTTTACAAAAAAATCTTCAATGCCTCTATTTAGCTGGTTTTCTAAGCATGTGCTTGATCTACCTATTTTTAGGCCATTGCAGACTGGGATCAGTTGAATCGATTAGGTTCCTGGGGTTGAGGCAGCACATAAGGGAGGGCCTGCTCGTGTAAAACATTTCCAACATCAAACCAAGATTCAAAAATGACTAAGTCACAATTGCTGTCTAATAAGAGAGGCAGACACCTACTCAAACAACTATTAAACAATGTAGAATGAGAGAGTGCTATAATAAGGCAGTGGAAGTGCAGAGGGGTGTTAAGGGAAACTAGATGCAATTCTTCCAAAGTACAGTGCTAAGCAGCCACAAACATCATCAAACAGCCTAGATTCCTATCCCTAGCAGATACCACATTAAGCCAGAATCTTTCTTGGAAACAGCTATAAGAGCAAGGAATAAGGCTCTTGGAGATATACTCTGCTGCACCTGAGAAGTATATTTGTCATTTTCTCATTTCAATGACTATTCGTACTTACTACCCACTGGGTGACCTTTCAGGCCTGGCCTCATTAGTTTTAGTCTTACATCAATTTGTAGGAATGTACTGAAGAATAGCTGTAAAGTGCTTTGTAATTCTGTGGTGTTTATAAATAATAATCTCTCATTGCAATCATCTTACCAATAATAAGCAAATCCTACTCCAGGCTGCTCCCACATTGTCCCCTCTCCAATCTACTCTACTACCTGAATTGCTCCCATTACACTTCTTTGTATAAGTAAACTCCAGCTTCTGGAGATAATGCTTATAAGCAGCTAAACCTTTGGAGAGCCTTTGTGCTCTAGAACCAGTTTGATTAGGCTTTTGCTTCGGAAATAGAAAGCAAGCCAGGGAGATTGCTCCCATTTCATAAATGGAGACACTGAGGTACATAGAGATTAAGTGACCCAATAATTAAAAAGGAAATCATATTACCAGACTGAAGTTCCATGTGTCTCCTCTATCTTATCCTCACCTTGCCCCCCAAGAAAACTACAGCTATTAAGGTTGTGGGCTTGGGGTGCTGATTCCCCAGGTCCAAGTCTTTCTTCTAAGAAGTAGCTAAGAGTAAGCAGGCTGCCAGAGCACAGCTAACTCATATTCAACAGACCAGAGAAGGCAATTTCACTTTTGAACTGCTCTCTACTTTCCTGAAGTGGGGACTCAATTATGCTTGAAAATGCAAGCACAACCTAATTGCCCTCAACCATCTGTCTAAACTCTATTCACAGCAATGGGCCAAAAACATGTGACCCTGCCTAAGGGAGACCTTGGGGAAGCCCTTTAGAAATTAGAGCCCTCTAATCATTTATTTATTCAAATATTTATTGAGCACATACTCATTTTAACACTTCAGAGCAGTACTAGCATAGTAGTCCCCAGCATGAGATCTGAAGGCTGACTGCCTGAGCTCAAATCCTGACTCTGCTATCTGCTTATTGATTTTAGTTTCCCTCTTGGTAAAATGAAAAGACTAAAATTGCCAGAGGGTAGGTATGAGGATGAAATGAGATACATATATGAAATGCCTAGCACATTGCCTGGTACATGGTAAGTATTCAGTGAATGTTAGCTAGTATTGTTATTCATGCTGAATCAGAGTAAACCTGTCAGGAATCAATGAACAATACATAATAGATAATGGAGAACATTTTAGGGGACCTTCCACCAGTTTTCATGGGCCCATTGCTGGAAGTGCTCTGGAGAAGAAGAATGTGCTATGAAGAGCAGTAGAGAAGGTGTCGTGATTCAAGGAGGTAAAGTAGAAATTACACTTGGATGCCAGAGAATGACTTGTTGCATTACTGAAGTTTCAGAAAAATATAAACGCCAAAGAGGACATTATTGTACATCAGTACATTCCATTCTAGAGGAAATGATTCCTGCTAACAAGCCCAGCCCGCAGCGCCAATGTTTTCCATCACCCTACAAAGCATAGAATTAAGGCAGTGATTCTTAGGTTCAAAGCCCAGAACCTAACAAATTACCCCTAATTTCTCCCAGCTACACTATTTCTGGAATTAGTTCTGTGAGTTGGGGTACTTAACTCACCCTGAGGAAAGGAAATAGTGGCTGGGCATGGTGGCTCACGCCTTTAATCTTAGCACTTTGGGAGGCCAAGGCAGGTGGATCAACTGAGGTCAGGAGTTCGAGACTAGGCTGGTCAACATGGAGAAATCCCATCTCTACTAAAAATACAAAAAATTAGAAGGGTGTGGTGGCATCTGCCTGTGATCCCAGCTACTTAGGAGGCTGAGGCAGGAGAACTGCTTGAACCTGGGAGGTGGAGGTTGCAGTGAGCCAAGATCGCACCACTGCACTCTACAGTGAGACTGTGTCAAAAAAGAAAGGAAAGGGAAAGGGAAAGGAAAGGAAAGGAAATAGTGGCAGAGAGAAAAGCCACCTGATGAGCCTATTAAGAGGATGAATTAGGACTACCTTGAGGGGCTTGGGGGGCCTCCCGCTGGGCAATGCTCAAAAGAAATGTAGGGAGAGTGGGGAGTGACAGACTCTATTTTGACTATACTAATGACTGTCAAGCAGGGATCTTTAACCTCGTTCCTAGCTTTCATGTTTATTTAGTGTCTATTCTGTGCACAGCAGAGCCAAACATTGTAAGGGATACAAAAGAAGCAACAAATAAGCTTCCAAACTGCTTCCAAACTGTGATTAAATTGAAGTGGGAAAAATATTCTGTATTTTCTGCCCGTAACTTAATTCCAGATTGCAGAATACAATGTAACAGCTGCACTAATTGCTTTTATTTTACATACAGCACTTAGATTTAGGGCCTCTTGAACTCAATTCACAAACTGACATAAAACCATGTGTGAGTACTTCTGTTTGTTATAGGATTGCAGCCAGAATTGTATAAAATTCTATGTTTATATTCTTTGCTGCACTGGTCTCTCGTTGGACTGGTATTCCATAATCTTTAAACAATAACTAACCCACTGAAATATTCTGGTCCTTCCAGGGACCCCATATACACAGTGGGTTAACACCATCGGACATTCCTCGGCTGTTTTCTGCTGTTTTCTCTCAAGTACCTTTGCCATTTGGAGGTCCTATTTTTGTTTTCTGCTCTCAATGGGCTGAATCTCAGGAACAGTGGGCTGGTGAACAATCATTTGTGAACAATCTAATTGTGAGAGATGCAGGACAATGGCAGACTGAGCAGAATGAACCCTAAGCATCAACAAGCTATGAACCCAGGCATCGGTACACTCTCCAGATTCCTCAGAGTTCCACACACCTCCCACTTAGGGTAAGAAGGCTCACAGTGAGGAGGAGGTATGAAGCAGAGGCAAGTAATTTTCCGATTATTTTTCTTTCTGCAAGGCATGCTCAAAGAGTTCTCCTTTGATAATGTGGGACGGGTTAGGTGTAGTTCATCTTGAAAGCAAAGAGCCTTTCTCACCCATGTGAATCTGATTATACTTCCTGACTCCCACAGAGATGAGCCAAGTTAAGCACCCATGCTGTCTACTCTTTCCTTCTGTCCAAGCTAGCCAAAAGGTCTCCTCCTATTGAAAGTTTTCGGCTACTGCTATTACTATTACTACTACTTTTTATCACTATCTCATGCTCTTGGAAAAGCTCAGCCTGATAGCACAGGAACTGAGAAATTAATTCTGACCTCAAAAGGGGATAGCATCTGTGAGACTTGCAAAAGGGACTGATATTTAAACCAGTCACTAGGCAGAGAAGAGCATTCCAGGCTGAGCAAAGAGCATGAGCAAGTGTGCAGAGGTATGCAGGGGCATTGTTCTCATATTCAAGTTCAGGAAAGTGAACGGCCTAGTGGGGCTACAGGGAAGTCCATCAGAGCAGTGAGAGTGATCCCAAAGACCGGAACAAGGTAGAATGGGGCAAATTTGTGAAGCACATTGAATGCCCTGCTAAGGGAATTGAACTTACTTTTTTAGGCAATGAGCAGATGAAACACAATCCAATTCACGTTTCCAAAGAACTCTGGCAGGAGTATGGAAGTTTGATTGGCAGAGATAAGGAGATCATTTAGGAGGCCATAGCAATGGTCTAGATGAGAAATCAGAACCACATCTAGGGTAGTGGTAGTGGGAACTAAAAGGTGGCAGGTTTAAAAAACACTAAGAAATAGTAGTATGTTGCTAAAATTTAAAAAAAACCTAGCTCTCTGGAAAAGCCAGGAAGAGACTTCACAAGGAACAAAATTGGCCAGCACCCTGATTTTGGACTTCCCACTGTACAGAACTGTGAGGAAATAAACTTTGTTGTTTAAGCCACCCAGTCTGTGGCATTTTGTTATGGCAGCCTGAGCACACTAATACACATTGTATAAGATTGTTAAATACTTGTTGAATGAATATTCGAGTGTTAGGACTGATCCTAACATTTGTATTGGAATTAGTGTTTTTTTAGAGATAAGACCTATTAAAACATAATGAGAAAGTAGAACTAGTTCTGTGGCTCCCGCCTCTAATCCCAGCACTTTGGGAGGCCGAGGCGGGCGGATCATGAGGTCAGGAGTTCGAGACCAGCCTGACCAATATGGTGAAACCCTGTCTCCACTAAACATACAAAAAAAAAAAAAAAAAGTAGGCAGGCGTGGTGGCAAGCGCCTGTAGTCCCAGCTACTCGGGAGCCTAAGGCAGAAGAATCGCTTGAACCCAGGAGGTGGAGGTTGCAGTGAGCAGAGATCGCACCATTGCTCTCCAGCCTGGTAATAGAGTGAGACTCCGTCTCAAGAAGAAAAAAGAAGGAAATGGAAGAGTTAGAAAGGTATTTATTAACTAAACAAATATATATTGAGTATCTACTGTGGTATACAATATGCCAATTATTTATTTTTTACCCCAAGGCTTAGAGGCAGTTAATATTACTCCCATTTTGAAATAAATAAATTGAGGCTGGTACAGGCTAAGTAACTTGCTCAAGTTCATCTTATAAGTGGTATCTAACCTTTAAACTCATGTCTGACTTTTTAAAAAATGATCTTTTCCCTTTCCTTACCCCTACCAACCAGCAGGGTGCGTTCTCTTCTCAATAGATCTCTTGGCTTCTGCTTCTTTTCACACGGGGGTACTGTGCTGATTGCTCTACATGCATTCTCTTATTTCATTGTCATGACAACGCTAAGCATCTAGTGCAGTTTCTGGCAAATAGTATTCAATAAAGTTTTTAACAGATCAGCTGTGTAACAATAATAGTAACTAATATTTAGTTTGTCTCCTATGGGTCAGCATCCATTCTAAACACTTCACATGCATTAACTCATTTAATCTCAACCACACAAAGAGGTAGTGACCATTATTATCAGTTTTAGGGATGCTTACCAATTATAATTTTTCAGTGTTTTCGGCTCTAATGGTTGTCAGTTGCTGGCAGGAGTTGTAGTGGTTAGCCCTAATCAAAATGGTAATACTTTGGCAAATCTAGACTGATAGTGATAATGTTTCTAACAGTGCAACAAAAGTTACAAGCTTGTGGGCCTTACCCCAGGACTATCAGTTTCTGATTTTGGGGTATCACTCTTCTTCCTTTTGTCCCACACCCTTTCTCCCTTTTACTATGCCATGTATCCAAAATCTTTTTAACTTAATTTTATTTCAATAGTTTTTGGTTACATGGATGAGATTTTTAGTGGTGAATTCTGGGATTTCAGTGCACCCATCACCCAAGCAGTGTACATTGTACCCAATATGTAACCAGTTATTTTAAGAGTTGGGGGTCTCCCTCTGTTACCCAGGCTGGAGTGCAATGGCATAATCACAGCTCACTGCAGCCCCAAATGCCTGGGCTCAAGCTATCCTCCCACCTCAGCTTCCCGAGTAGCTGGGACTACAGGCACGCACCACCACTCCTGGCTAATTTTTTAAAATGTTTTTGTAGAGATAGAGCCTCGTTATGTTGCCTAGGCTGGTGTCAAACTCCTGGCCTTAGGCAATCCTTCTGCTTTGCCTCCCAAAACGTTGGGATTACAGGTAAACCATTGTGCCCAGCCTGTAACTAATTCTTTTTTTTAAAAAAATTTTTAGGGGGCCGGCGTCTCATTTTGTTGCCCAGGCTGGAGTGAAGTGGTGCAATCGCGGCTCACTAAACTCCGCCTTCCAGGTTTAAGCGATTCTCCTGCCTCAGCCTCCCAAGTAGCTGGGATTACAGGTGCGTGCCACCATGCCCAGCTAATTTTTGTATTTTTAGTAGAGATGAGGTTTCATCACATTGGTCAGGCTGGTCTCAAACTCCTGACCTCAGGTGATCTGCCCACCTCGGCCTACCAGAGTTCTGGGATTACAGTTGTGAGCCACCACACCCAGCCAACTAATTATTTTTATTAAATTTCCTATTTGAAACACCAAGAGTAATTTTATCTTTACGTAGCCTAAGGACCTGACTAAGATCTAAAAGAACTTAAAGATGAAACTACTTATTCTCTATTGACAATTCTTTGAAAAACAGTGATGATTACAAGAATAGCAACAGACGATTAAAAACATCAAAGCATTGTACTTTTTTAAAGCTTTTTTTTTTTTTTTAAGACAGAGTCTCTCTCTGTCACCCAGGCTGGAGTGTAGTGGCATGATCACGGCTCACTGCAACCTCCACCTCCTGGGTTCAAGCGATTCTCATGCCTCAGCCTCCTCAGTAGCTGGGATTACATGCATGTGCTACACACCCAGCTAATTTTTTGCATTTTTAGTAGAGACGAGGTCTCACTATGTTGGCCAGGCTGGTCTCGAACTCCTGAGCTAAACTGACCTGCAACTCAGCCTCCCAAAATGCTGGGATTACAGGTGTGACCCGCCGTACCTGGCCTTTAAACCTTTTATATTCTAAAGAATAACACGTACAGAAAAAGTGAGCACTCGAATATATATAACTCAATGGTTTACCAGGAATCAAACAGCCATGTAACCAACACAGAGGTCATGAAACAGAACATCGCCAGCAGCCCAGGAATCCCCTGCCACCACTAAGGCCTTTCTCTTCCACAAAAGTTATCACTAACCTGAGTTTTAGGAGAATCATGTCCTTATTTTTCTTTATAAGCTTTACCACCTAAACATGTATCCCTGAACATTAGTGGCTTGAGTTTTACTGGTTGTTTTTTTTTTTTTGGGAGATGGAGTCTCACTCTGTAGCCCAGGCTGGAGTGCAATGGCACAGCCTCGGCTCACTGCAACCTCTGCCTCAGCCTCCTGAGTAGCTGGGATTACAGGCACCCGCCACCACGCCCAGTTAATTTTTGTATTTTTAGTAGAGACCGGGGTTTCACAATGTTGGCCAGGCTGGTCTCAAACTCCTGAACTCAGGTGATCTGCCCGCCTCAGCCTCCCAAAGTGTTTGGATTACAGGCATGAGCCACCGCACCCAGCCTGATTTTTGTTTTTAATACTGAGACAGGGTCTTGCTTCTGTTGCCCAGGCATGAACCAATATGCCCTGCCTTAGTTTTGCTGTTTTTCGAACTTTTACATATATGTAATCAACAAGATATATTCTTGTATGTCTGGCTCTTTCACTCAACTTATATCGGTGAGATTCACCCATTCCTATGCAAGAAACTTTATTTCTAGTACATTTTATTGCTGTATAATATTCCATTGTATGAACAAACATGGCTACTGAACAAGGTCTGATTTTGAGGATCTATTTCAAAAGTAGATAACATCAGGCACAATAATAGATGGCTTGCTGAGGATGATCAAGATAGAAAGATCTAGTTGCTTACACTAGAAACAGAGAAGGCTTGGGCAAAGAAGTCACTGCTGCCTTAAAGCTTCTAAGAGCTATTATGTAGAAGAGGAAACGATTCTCTGCACTTTTAGAGGGTAGAGTTAGAGCCACAGGGTAGAGGGTATAAGAAGACACATCTCAGCCATGGCTTACCACTATAATCTCTGTCCTTATCATCCTAGAACTCTAGTAGGCCGAGGTGGGCAATATCACCCGAGGTCAGGAGTTTGAGACCAGCCTGACCAACGTGATGAAACCTCATCTCTACTAAAAATACAAAAATTAGCTGGGCATGGTGGCACGCACCTGTAATCCCAGCTACTTGGGAGGCTGAGGCAGGAGAATCGCTTAAACCTGGAAGGCGGAGTTCTAGTGAGCCGCGATTGCACCACTTCACTCCAGCCTGGGTGACAAAATGAGACACCGTCCCCATAAAATATTCAAGTTGGAGATAATCTGGTCAGATAGGTATGCTGTAGCAGCACTAAATATAGATAAACTAAAATGATCTGCATGACTAGTTGCCTGAGCCAAAGGCTTCCAAACACAATATAACAGTTCTAGAAATAATCCTTAGCATTCTCTGCACACTTTCCTTAGAGAAACTTTTCAGTTGGAGCAAGCAGTAGGCTAGAGACCGTAGTAGATACTGGCTAGTGTCAAGAGAACTAAAAATGTGGAGACCTCTTGAACTGCAAAATTAGGATGCCATTTGAGTTAAACACTAAATCTTAAAAATTATTCCCTATACCAGATAATGCTGGGAACCTTTCTAACAAAAAGGTGACCTTGAATATATAAAGTCTGAGAAAAAAAGACAACAGAAATTTCTTAGAACTTGTGTGTGTGTCCACACCTGCATGTGCGCATGTGCATGCTCTCTGCCTTAGGGAGTTATAAAGTTCAAACCAGATAAAGTAAATATAAACACTTCATAAACTCTTAGGTGCATTAAACTAGAAGAGATAAACTTAATGAAAAACAGTAAAGTTTCAAAGAACTCTCAGAAGAATCAGCCGAAGGTTCAAAACCAGGGTTTAGGCTGAATGATTTTTCAGATATGAAGTCTCCTCAAAATTTCCTAATGAAATTCTTGAACGGAATTAAAGACATAAGAAGAATCCACCTCTAGAGAAGGAGTTAATTTTATGTATAATGAATAAACGGTAAAGGGTATACCATTACACTGAGACCCTCAGGTCAAAATTTTGCTAAGAAAATAGCCTCTTCTAGTCTACTACCTCTTTAAATATACCGGCAGAGCTTTTCCTTTATAGGCTCACCAAAGCACTAAATGGGTTGCCTGAGTGGTAATTGCAGAAACGGCTGATAACCAAAGTAGGTTTTGCTAACATTTCTTCCCCTAATCTAAGTGTACTGAAGAAAAAGGTGTGGAACCTAGTGTTAATAGTGAGTGGTAGGATGAATAAGCTCTCCTAGAGCCTTCAAATTCTTAAGATTTGGTGGTGAATTTGTAATAATATGAGTACACTGATTTTAATTATCACTGTTTCAAATTTACTATCAGCCATAATATGATGCTTTATTATGCTTTTGTGGTAGGGGGGAATGGGAGACTTAAAAAGGACACAATATTGGCCAGGCGAGGTGGTGCACGCCTATGAGCCCAGCACTTTAGGAGGCCAGGGTGGGTGGATCACCGGGTCAGGAGATCAAGACCATCCTGCCAGCATGGTGAAACCCCGTCTCTACTAAAAATATAAAAATTAGCTGGGTGTGGCGCCGCACATCTGTAATCCCAGTTACTTGGGAGGCTGAGGCAGGAGAACTGCTTAAACCTGGGAGGTGGAGGTTGCAGTGAGCCGAGCCGAGATTGCGCCACTGCACTCTAGCCTGGCGACAGAGCGAGATTCCATCTCAAAAAAAAAAAATAAAAAAAAAAAATGGATATGTCTTTCTAGCAATGTGTAAGAATTAAAAAAAAGGACACAATATTTAAGAAAAATTCATATCTAACAGAAAAACAAAGTAGGTGTGATTGGGTGGGTTTTTTTTTAAGGTTGGAGAAAATGAAAAGACAGTAAAAAATTGTAAATGTTATTAAGTAGCTGCATAAGACACAAAATTACAAAATATTTCTTTAATTTTTTAAAATCCAAATAAATAAATACATTATGCTTATTGGTTAGCAAACTCATTATTTTAACGTTAATTTTATCCAAATTCATATATAGGTCCAACACAATCGCAATAGAAATACCAGCACACTCTTTGTTGTGGAAATTAACAAGATGATTGGCCTGATTTAATCATTCCACATTGTATACATATACCAAAACAACACATTATACACCATAAAAATATACATTATGATTTGTCAATTAAAAATAATATCAATAAAGTTTAAATTTATATGAAAACACAAAGGTCCTAGAAAAGCCAATCTTAAAACAACAACAGGCCAGGCGAGGTGGCTCATGCCTGTAATCCCAGCACCTTGGAAGGCCGAGGTGGGCGGATCACAGGTCAGGAGTTCAAGACCAGCCTGGCCAACATGGTGAAAGCTTATCTCTACTAAAAATACAAAAATTACCCAGGTGTGGTGGCTGGTGCCTGTCATCTCAGCTATTCAGGAAGCCGAGGCAGGAGAATCGCTTGAACCTGGGAGGCGGGGATTGCAGTGAGCCAAGACCACACAATTGCACTCCAGTCTGGGTGACAGAGCAAGACTCCATCTCAAAAAAAAAAAAAAAAGCTGGAGGACTTACACTATCAGATATCAAGACTTCTTATAATGCTACTGTGATTAAGATCATGGCATTTATGCAATGATAGTCAAATACACCAATGGAGCACTATAGAGAATACAGAAAGAGAACCACCCATTTCCAGATATACGGTGAAGGCACCATTACAATTCAGTGGGAAAAGGGTTAGACTTTTTTTTAAATAGTGATGGGTTAACTGGATATCTGTATAGAAAAAAATGAACTATCTTAAACCACACACAAAAATTGATTTGAGATAGATAATAGACCTAAGTAATCTAGAACAACAGAGGTTGGCAAACATTTTCTATAAAGGGCCAGATAGAAAATATTTTAGGCTTTGTGGCTCATATGGTCTTTGTCACACTGACTTTGATGCTGAAGTGTGAAAGCAACCATAGACGATACATAAATAAATGGATGTAGCCATGTTTCCATAAAACATTATCTGGGCCACATTTGATCTTTGGGTTGTAGTTTGTTGACTCCTGTTCTAGCAAAACACATGGAAGTGTATCTTCTTGATCTCAGGAATAGGCAAGGATTATTTTTTTTTTCTGTTTAGATGCTCTGAATCACCAGCAAGGATTATTTAAGTAAGGCATCAAACTACTAACTATATAAAAATGATAAATTGGACTTAATTAAAATTAAGAAACTTCTGGTCAAATGATACCATTAAGAATATGAAAATTCAAGCCAGAGACTGGGAGATTTTTGTAATTCATATGACTAAGGACTTGTATTTAGAATATGTAAAGAACTGGGCCAGGTGTAGTGGCTCACACCTGCAGCCCCAGCACTTTGGGAAGCTGAGGTGGAAGGATTGCTTGAGGCCGGGAGTTCAAGACCAACCTGGGAAACATAGCAAGACCCCATCTCTAAAAAAAAAAGTAAAAACAAAAAATTAGCCAAGTGTGGTAGCACACGCCTGTAGTCCCAGCTACTTGAGAGGCTGAGGCAGGAAGATCACTTGAGCTCAGGAGTTTGAGACTACAGTGAGCTAGGTTTGCACCATTATACTCCAGCTTAGGCAACAGAGTGATACTTTGTCTCTAAAAAATAAAGAATATATACAGAAATCTTATGAAACAATAGAAAGACAAAAACTCAGTAATAAAATAGGTAAAATACCTGAACAGGCATTTTACAAAAGAAGATGTCCATATGGTCAATAAACCTATGAAGAGATGCTCACCATCATTAATCATCAGGAAAACACAAATTAAAATGACATTGTGATACTACCATACATCCAACATAATGGTTAAATTAAACAGACAGACAAAATCAAGTGCTGACGAAGATACAGAGCTATTGAGACTGTCATACATTGCTGGTAGTGATGTAAATAAACATGATCACTTTGGCAGTTTTTTTTTTTTTTTTAAGAGATGAGATTTCTCCATGTTGGTCAGCCTGGTCTCAAACTCCCAACCTCAGGTAATCCGCCCACCTCGGCCTTCCAAAGTGCTGGGATTACAGGCGTGAGCCACCACGCCCAGCCCACTTTGGCAGTTTTTACAACCCAACATACATCTCATTCTATGACCAAGAAATTCCACTCCTGCATATGAACTCAACCAAAATGAGTGCTTATATTCTGTGAAAGATATGTACAAGACTGTTCATATCCGTTTTGTTCATAATTCAAAAACTTGGAAACACAAATGTTTTTCTACTCTAGAATGAATAAAACAATTGTGGTAAATTGACACAATGGAATTAGCACATAGCAGCTGAAAAAAAAAGGAACTTCTAGAATGTACAGTGACATCAATAAATCCAAGAAAATAATGTTGGCTGGGTACGGTGGCTTACCTCTGTAATCCCAGCACTGTGGGAGGCTAAGGCAGACCACCTGAGATCAGGAGTTCAAGACAGCCTTGCCAACATGGCAAAACCCCGTTTCTACTAAAAGTACAAAAAATTAGCTAGGCATGGTGGCGGGTGCCTGTAATCCCAGTTACTCAAGAGGCTGAGGCAGGAGAATAACTTGAACCTGGGAGGCAGAGGTTGCAGTGAGCCAAGATCATGCCACTGTACTCCAGCCTAGGCAACAGAGTGAGACTCTGTCTCAAAAAAAAAAAAAAAAAAAAAAAAGAAAGAAAGTAAAAGATAAAGAAAATAATAATGAGCAAAAGTCAAATACACAAATACATAGTTTGATTCCATTTAAGTGAAGTTTTAAAACAGGCACAATAAACCTATGGTGATAGAGGTTAAAACAGTGGTTACCTTCAAGAGTATCGAGTGGGACGGGGCATGAAAAAGTCTTCTGAGGTATTGGAAATGGTTCTACATCTTGATCTAGATGGTAGGTAGTTAAATGATTGTGTGTGTGTGTGTGTGTGTGTGAGAGAGAGAGAGAAAGAGATGTGTGTGTGAGAGAGAAACAGAGAGAGAGATAGAATTAAGTGAGCTACACTTAAGATCTGTGAACTTCACTGTAGAAAAGAAAAAAAATATTTATTAGCTAAGCACAGTGGTACATGCCTGTAGTCCCAGTTACTTGGGAGGCTGAGGCAGGAGGATTGCTTAAGCCCAAGAGTGCAAGACCAGCCTGAACAATATAACAAGACCTTATCTCAAAAAAAAAAAAAAAGAAAAGAAAAGAAATGTTTAAAAAGAGAATATCAATTTAAAAGAAAAAATGGTCAATGGTCCCATTGAGCACTTCAAGAAAGTATGTTATCCTAGCATTCAAATTTAATAAGTAAAATAATTGCTTCTCTCTCAAATTGATAGTTGCAGGAAAGGCTGTTACTGCCCATTAAATCTTCCTTTAAACAGATTATTTTGCCTTTCTTTTGCTCACTTAGATCTTTTTGCTTTGGATGTGGTATACAAGTATAATAAAGCAGAAGAGAATTTTCTTCCTACTCCCAAATATTAGTTTATGCCATATAGACATCATATATTCTTCAGAACATTTGCTCTGACCCAATTCAGGATGCCTTGTTTTTGGCAAATAATCTGAGTAAAAATGTCATTCCTCACTCTGTGAGTGTGTGTATATTTATACGGTTTTTAATTTTCCTGGGAGTACTCATACCCAATTTGAAAAGCATGCCTTTGAATAGCCAATCTAGTCACAATGGCTAATTGACAGGAAAAGCCTTGAAGCGCTCAAAGGGATCATTGATCCTTTTATTTCGTGATGAGCAAAGAGATCCTTAGAGCTAATTAAATTATGATCCTAACATTCTTCCCTTTCATTATTAGCAGTATTTGGCCTTGATTTTTTTCCCGGAGCATGTGTACTTAATTAGGGGTAAGGGGAACACATGTTTTATAAAACATAAGTGGTCATCATTCTCTGCTCCAATTAGAGTGTGTTTTATCTTTTTCTTTCTCCCCGAGACGGAGTCTCGCTCTTGTTGCCCAGTCTGCCAGTCTGGAGTGCAATGGCGCAATCTTGGCTTACCACAACCTCTGCCTCCCGGGTTCAAGTGGTTCTCCTGCCTCAGCCTCCTGAGTAGCTGGGATTACAGGCATGTGCCACCACGCCTGGCTAATTTTGTATTTTTAGTAGAGACCGAGTTTCTCCATGTTGGTCAGGCTGGTCTCGAACTCCCGACATCAGGTGATCCGCCCGCCTCAGCCTCCCAAATTGCTGGTGAGCCACCTCGCCCAGCTGGGTGTGTTTTATCTTTTATCATTAAAAGAGGAATCGCTATTTTTACCAGGAGTTTTCAAATACAATTTTCTTTAAAGAAAGTTCTGGTGTGTTTCAATTGTTCTAAACTAAGATTAAGCTCAGGGCTACAATTCAAAATGTTTAAATTATATATAGTGCTTGGTTTTAATTTTCAGTGTGGAAAAGTGGTAACTGAAGACAACATTAATTTGGTAATGCTAAAGCATTAAGTGGAGAACAAGCTTTCAATTTTCCTCACCCTGGTGTGATTATATTATAGCCCATACTTGCAGAATCTATATTTTCTCCCTCAAGGTATTAGATCTTATGATGCTAATAATCTTTAAAAGGAGATATTTTTCTTAAGAGAGTACAAGGCACCGGGTATGGTGGCTCAAGCCTGTGATCCCAGCACTTTGAGAGGCCAAGGTGGTGGATCACCTGAGGTCAGGGGTTTGAGACTAGCCTGGCCAACATAGGGAAATCCCCGTCTCTACTGAAAATAAAAAAATTAGCTGGGTTGGTGGCACATGCCTGTAATCTCAGCTACTTGGGAGGCTGAGGCAGGAGAATCGCTTGAACCCAGGAGGTGGCGGTTTCAGTGAGCCAAGATCGTGCCACTGCACTCCAGCCTGGGTGACAGAGCGAGACTCTAGCTCAAAAAAAAAAAAAAAAAAACTTTGCGCAGTGGCAGTATTGTAGCCAATGAGGTTTATCCGAGGCGTGATTATTGCTAATTGAAAACTTTTCCCAATACCCCGCCATGACGACTTGAAATATAGTCGGCATTGGCAATTTTTGACAGTCTCTACAGAGACTGAATTATAGAAAAAAATAAAAAATAAATAAATTTAAAAAAAAGAGTACAAAAAATAAATACATTTAAAAAAAAGAGTACAAGGAGCAGTTTGCAATGCCATATGATTTTATTCTCAACATGGTATGTTGAAAAAAAACAAAACAAAACATAGAATCTGGTGTTAGTAAACCAAAAGGTAGACCTGACTCATTATGAATGACTTTGTATCAATTATTCAATCTTTCAGAGCTTATGGTTTCTTCACCTGTAAAATGAGACTACTATAATAATGTCTCCCACACTGAAGTATCTGGATGAAAATCATCCACAAAATATCTTAGAATGTGAACTGGATATAATGTATGACAATATATATTTTTTTAGACTCTGTCACCCAGGCTGGAGTGCAGTGGTGTGATCATGGCTCACTGTAGCCTCAACTTCCCAGGCTCAATCAATCCTCCCTCATCAGCCTTCTGAGTGACTGGGACTCTAGCTGTGTGCCACCATATCCCACTAATTTTTAGATTTTTTGTACAGATGGGGTTTCGCTATGTTGCCCAGGCTGGTTTTGAACTCCTAGGTTCAAGTGATTATCTCACCTCAGGCCCCGCAAAGTGTTGGGATTACAAGCAAGAGCCACTGCACCCAGCCTGATACTATTTTTTAAATTCCAGTACAATTAGGCTGACAAAGGTTTAGGTTTGATGTTTAAAAATCTAAAAATACTAAATAGTAAAAAATGCACTATAAAGATTTTAATAATGGTCGTGGTAATCTAAGACTGACAGAAGCCAGTATTTTAAAGGGAAAGGTTACTTTTCAATTCCTAGAAATAAACATTTAATTACTGAGAGGATAAGTATATATCTGTTTGGGAAGGAGGGAGTGTACAGAAGGAAGAGATTATAGGTAAGCCTCTATATTCTATTTTTTATTTATTTATTTATTTATTTATTGAGACAGTGTCTCGCTCTGTCACCCAGGCTGGAGTGCAGTGGTGCGATCTTGGCTCACTGCAACCTCCACCTCCCGGGTTCAACTGATTATTCTGCCTCAGCCTCCCAAGTAGCTGGGATTACAGGTACGTACCACCACGCCCAGCTAATTTTTGTATTTTTAGTAGAGAAGGGGTTTCACCATGTTGGCCAGGCTGGTCTCGACCTCCTGACCTCAGGTGATCCACCCACCTTGGCCTCCCAAAGTGCTGGAATTACAGGTGTGAGCCACTGCGCCCAGCCTAAGCCTCTATGTTGTAATCCACTTGTAGGGCCCTGATATGGGCATCCAAATATAGCTTTAAAATATAAGGAGAATGACAGAAGTTAACAATAGTATACATGAAATACTCTTACCAAAAGATAAAATCTATTCTAATTAAGCCTGTAGGGAAAAAAAGAGACAAAGGAACATGTTAAACAATATCACGAGAATAGAATCAGCAAACTCTAGAATGTGGGAAACTTAGGAAGACAAACACCCAGTTTCTTCAAGAAATAAATTGCAAAACTAAAAAGGAGCAAGGAGAATCTATAGATTAAATGAGGCATTAAAGACATATCAATCAAATGTAATCTGGGGACCATTTAAAATATCTAAATCAAACAAATGGTTATAAAACACTTTGAGACAATCAGGGAAATAAAAATAGACATATATTAAGGAAGTATTGTTAATGTTTTTAGATATAATTATATTAACAAGCTTTTTTTTAAAGATTCCTTGAAGCAATATCAGCGAAAATGGAAAAGTAACAGCCCCCAAACTCAGTCCTCCATAAAATTTTTTAAAGGCCTGACAAAACTAGTCAGAATCAACATTTTCAGAACTCTAGAAATTAACCAAAGGCTTGCAACAACCTGGGGAATGTATTTTAAAGAAAAACACCTGAATCTCTGTAAGGAAAGTGAGCTTTATGTCATTTTAACTTGTCCTAGTTCCATCTCCCACTCTCTAGCTCTTCAGTAGCCTTAAAAAATTACAGCCCACATTTATGAAGAAAACCAGCAGCCTGGCTGACACATGAGGGAGCAGAAAGGATGGGAGCTTATTCGAAGCTTCATTCCTAAACAACCGTCATTATTATATACGTCTGGTGGTTCCCTGCGAAACACCACTTGCAAGGCTGTCTGTATTTGATCTGATTCAGAGATAACACAGTGCAAAAAGCCTTCTCCAGGGGGAGTATCCGTCAAGAACAAAAACAGGCGAGTGATTTAGCTTTGCAGCTGCCTAAGGCTGTGAATAACAGTTAAAGTAAACAATAGATTAACAAAAAATGTAAACAGAAAAATTGGGGAAGAAAATATCTATAAGCACTTTGAAAACCTCCATTTTTCAGAAAATCTAGAAGAGCGTAAGCATGTATAGGACTGTACATATGCTCTGAAAAGACTAAAGAAGGCCCCACACTGTCATGTCTAGCTAACCTTGAGCCTTTGCACAATCAGGAAGTGAAAGCTAAGGCAGAGTTGTTAATGGCCTAGCTGACTGTTGAAAGTACACGCCAGCATACACATTCTTTGACAAAGACTAGGAGATTTGCTGGTTCTGGCCATTTAAGAAGCTCTCTGTCCAATCATGAACTAATCTCTAAGATAGCTGAGTAGAGAATTCAGTGGTCACATATGACAAAGAATACAGACTAGTTACTAGTTCAGAGAAATCACTAAAACAACCACCCACCCACATTAGCAAAAACAAGTCAAAACAACAATAAACCTTGGTGAAGGGAGAGCATCTGATTTCCCAGATTGTCACGTTAGATTATTCAAAAGGCCAGTTTTCAGCCAAAAACGATGAGTGATGCAAATAAGTAAGTATGGCCAGGCACAATGGCTCATGCCTGTAATCTCAGCAGTTCAGGAAGCAAAGGTGGGCAGATCACTTGAGACCAGGAGTTCGAGACCAGCCCGGTCAACATGGCGAAACCCCGTCTCTACTAAAAATATAAAAATTAGCCAGGTGTGGTGGTGCATGTCTCTGGTCTCATCTACTTGGGAGGCTGCGGTGGGAGGATCATTTGAATCCAGGAGATTGAGGCTGTAGTGAGCCGAGATTGTACCACTGCACTCCAGCCTGGATGACAGAGTAAGACCCTGTCTCAAAAATTAATAATAAAATAAAATACAGTAAAAATGTGTTTTTTGTTTATAATGCTTTTTCTTGCCTGTCTTATTTAAAAGACAACTGCATAAAACAAGAAGTATGAATCTGTGTTAAAAGACACCCGATGTATACGCATGTAATTTGTGATAACAACAGCATAAAGGAGGGTTAGGATGGAGCTACTAAAGAACGAAATCTTCATATACTGTTGAAATCAAGTTACTGTTCATCCAAATTAGATTGTTATAAGTTAAAATGGTAATTGCAATACTCAGGGCAATCACTAAAAATTAATTTTTAAAAACACAGTAAATGAAATAACAAGGGAATGATGTTACACTAGAAAATAGCTATGTTCTATATGAGATTTTAAAAGCATTATCCAACTATATGCTGTCTATAACAACAAAAAAACTTTAGATTCAAAGATACAAATAGGTAGAAAAGTAAGGAAAAAAATATATATATATACACACACACACACATATATATATATTTTTTTTTTTTTTTGAGACTCTGTTGCCTAGGATGGAGTGCAGTGGCTCAATCTCTGCTCACTGTAACCTCCACCTCCCAGGTTCAAGCAATTCTTGTGCCTCGGCCTCCCAAGTAGCTGGGATTACAGACATACGCCACCATGCCTGGCTAATTTTTGTATTTTTAGTAGAAACAGGGTCTCACCATGTTGGCCAGGCTGGTCTTGAACTCTTGAACTCAAGTGATCCACCCACCTTGGCCTCCCAAAGTGCTAGGATTACTGGTGTGAGCCACTGTGCCCAGCCAAAAAAAAATTTTTTTATGCAAACTAACCAGAAGAGAGTTGGAGCGGCTATACTAACAGCAGAGAAAACAAACTTTATGATAAAAGTTGTTGCTAGAGACAAAAAAGGAGTGTGTGTATGAGTGAATCCATCAAGATGTAACATTTATAAATATATATGCATCTAACAATAAAGGTCCAAAATACAGGAAAAAGTCTTGACAAAATGGAAGAAGGAAATATATGATTCAACCACAAGAGGTGGAGACTTCAATTCCCCCACTTCAAAAAAAAAACAAATACCCCACTTCAAATAATGTGGGACTTGAACAACAAAATAAACCAGACAGAAATAACAAATATTTATAGAACACTCCATCCAAGAGCAAAATACAAATTCTTCTCAAGTGTATATAAAACATTCTTCAGAATGACCATATATTGTGACATAAAACAAGCTGCAATAGATTTTAAAGGATTCACGTCCTACAAAGTATGTTTTTGGACAAGAATGGAACTAAATTAGATATAAAAGAAGAAAATTTGGAAAAGCAACAAATACGTGTAAATTAACACACTCCTAAATAATCAATGAATCAAAGAATAAAAAGAAAATTAGAACACATAAGAAAATGTGTAATTGAGAAAATTTGTAATGAGTTACATCAAAAGTAAAACATAACAAAACTTTTGCAATGCATAAGTTTTTTATACCCACAAAAACCTGTATTTAAAAAGAAATTTCCTAAATCAATAATATAACCTTATACCTTAAGACACTAGAGCAAGAAGAGCAAATTAAATCCAAAGCAAGAAGAGAAAGCAAATAATAAAGATTAAAGCAGAAATAAATGGAATAGAGAATGAAAAATGATGGAGAAAATCAATAAAACCAAAGGCTGGTTCTTTGAAAACATCGACAACATTGATAAACATTTAGCTAGACTAAACAAGGACAAAAAACACAAATAACTAAATTCAGGAATAAAAGAGGGTACATTACTACCAACCTTACAGAAATAAAAATGATTACTTAGGAATACAATAAACAATTATGTCAATAAATTAGATAACATAGCTAAAATGGAAAAATTCCAACTGACGTCTGCAAGACAGCCAACTAGAGTCAACCTGGCACTCATTCCCCTCACAAAAAGAAACCAAAACAATAAATAAATAACTATATTTCAACAGGAGTGACTGAGTAAGTACACTGGAAAGGACGAGGGGGAGAGCAAAATTCCTGTGGAGCATGAAGCACAGAATGGCACCACTGAGAGGGAAGCAAGGCGCTCTGCCTCTGCTACACTGTCTCCTCCTCCACCAGAATTGCATCAAATACAAGGAGAAGACTTCTTACAGAGAAAAAGTAAACTAGAGACTCCCACCAGTCCCCATTGCCACCACAGATGTCAGCAGTCCTTGCTATACATCTGACAAAGGATTAATATCTAGAACACTAAGAAACTTAAACAACTCAAGAGCAAAAAAAAAAAAATCAAACAACCCAATTAAAAAATAGGCAAAGGACCTTAACAGGCATTTTTCAAAAGAAGACATACAAATGGCCAACTTATATATGAAAAAATGCTCAACGTCACTAATCATCAAGGAAATGCAAATGAAAACCCCAATGAAATATGGCTTCACTCCAGTTAGAATAGCTATTATCAAAAGACAAAACAAAATGATTGTTGGCAAGGATGTAGAGAAAGGAAAACACTTATATGCTGTTGGTGGGATTGTAAATCAGTACAGCCATTATAGAAAATAGTATGGACGTTCCTCAAAATATTAAAAATAGAACTGCCATAAGAGCCAGAAGTCCCACTACCGGGTATTAGTCAAAAGAAATAAAAACAATATGTTGAAGAGATCTCTGCACTCCCATGTTTATTTATAATAACCAAGATATGGAGTCAACCTAATGTCCAACAATGGATAAAGAAATGTGGTGTGTGTGTGTGTGTGTGTATATATATATATATACAATGCATGAATACACACACACTACACACACGTGGTGTATGTGTGATATATATATACACACACACACGTGGTGTATGTGTGTGATGTGTGTGTGTATATATATATCACACACATAATGGAATACTACCCAGCTATAAAAAAGAATGAAAACCTGTCATGTGCAACAACATGCACGAGCCTTGAGGACATCAAGTTAAGTGAAATAAGCCAGACACCGAAAGACAAATAACACATGATCTCCCTCATATGTGGAATCCATTTTTTTTAAAAAGCTGATATCAAACGGTCGCTTCTATCTTGGGCTGGCCAGGCGGGGAGGAGGGTGCGGCCGGGGCTCGGGCTCCCAGCGCGGACCCTCCGCGACGCCCCCGCCTCCTCGCTCCGCAGGCCGCGGCCTCCCCCAGGCACCCCAGCCGGGCAGGGGCGGGGGAAGAGGGAAATTCAGGCAGCCTCGCTTGCCGGAGACAATAGCAGAACGGCGGGCCCCTTGGTCTGACGGCACTCCCCTCCCTGCTTTTTGTTCTGGCCTCGCCGCCCCGCCCCTCAGCAACTCTCGAGGCTCCTCCCGCTCCGGGTTGGCAGCTCGCCCTCGCTCTCCTCCGCCCTCCGCCCCCCCCCGCCCCGGTCCACCCCGTGCCTGCCAAGGAGAAGACGAGCTGATCCAGAAGGCCAAGCTGGCGGAGCAGGCGAAACTGCGAGGACATGGCCATCTGTATGAAGGCCATGACCAAGCAGGGCGCTGAGCTGTCCAACGAGGAGCACAACCTGCTCTCCATGGCCTACAAGAACGTGGTCAGGTGTCGCAGGTCTGCCTGGAGGGTCCTCTCAAGCATGCAGCAGAAGACCAACACTTCTGACAATAAGTTGCAGTTGATTAAGGACTATTGGGAGAAAGTGGAGTCTGAGCTGAGATCCATCTGCACCACGGTCGTGGAACTGTTGGATAAATATTTAATAGCCAATGCAACTAATCCAGAGAGTAAGGTCTTCTATCTGAAAATGAAGGGTGATTACTTCCGGTACCTTGCTGAAGTTGCATGTGATGATGATCGAATACAAACGATAGATAATTCCCAAGGAGCTTACCAAGAGGCATTTGATAGAAGCAAGAAAGAGGTGCAACCCACACACCCAAATCACCTGGGGCTTGCTCCTAACTTCCTGTATTTTACTATGAGATTCTTAATAACCCAGAGCTTGCCTGCATGCTGGCTAAAATGGCTTTTGACAAGGCCATAGCTGAACTTGATACACTAAATGAAGACTCATACAAAGACAGCACCCCCATCATGCAGTTGCTTAGAGACAACCTAACTAACACTTTGGACATCAAACAGTGCAGAAGAAGAATGTGATGCGGCAGAAGGGGCTGAAAACTAAATCCATATAGGGTGTCATCCTTTCCTTCAAGAAACTTTTTTACACATCTCCATTTCTTATTCCACCTGGATTTCCGATAGCAAAGAAACCCATTCATGTGTATGGAATCAACTGTTTATAGTCTTTTCACACTGAAGCTTTGGGAAAACTTCATTCCTTGATTCATGTCTGTCTTGGCCTTCCTGGTGTGCAGTTACTGCTGTAGAAAAGTATTAATAGCTTCATTTCATATAAACATAAGCAAGTTCCAAACACTTATGTAGAGGACTAGAAATGTATCTGGTATTTAGGTAATCTGAACCAGTTCTGCAAGTGACTGTGTTTTGTATTACTGTGAAGGTATGAAAATGTAGTTAATTACCATTTAAAGAGTGTTCCACAAAACTTCTTAATTTCTACATTCCCTCCCTCACTCTTCAGGGGTTTCCTTTCAATAAGCAACTTTTCCATGCTCTTAATGTATTCCTTTTTAGTAGGAATCCATAAGTATTAGATTGAATGGAAAAGTATTTGCCATCTCTGGCTAGAGGTCACAAATCGAAATGCCTCCTATGTCACATAAGGAGGTCATGTATATATGTGGCAACAGGGAGTTTCCTTATTCACTCTTTATTTGCTGCTGTTTAAGTTGACAACCTCCCTTCCCAATAAAAATTCACTTACACCTCAAAAAAAAAAAAAAAAGATACCATTGAAGCATAGAGTAGAATGATGGTTACCAGAGATTGAGAAAGCGAGGGAAGAGGAGAAGGAGAGAAAGGAGATTGGTCAATGGATATAAAGTTACAATTAGGAGGAATAATTTCTAGTGTTCTATTGTATAGTAGGGTGACAATGGTTAACAATAAGGTATTGCATATTACAAAATAGCTAGAAGAGAAACTTTTGAATGTTCTCACCACAAAGAAATGATTAAATGCATGACATGATGGATAGGCTAAACACCCTGATTTGATCAGTATATATAATATATATATTGAAACATCAAATTATACCCTGTAAATATGCACAAACTGTCAATTAAAACTACAAAATCATCCAATTACAAAAAATAAAATGAAAAAAAAAATCCTAGAAAGACACAAACTACCAAAACTGACTCAAGAAAAAGGAGAAAATGTAAAGAAATATATAACAACTAAAGAGATTGAATTAGTTATTTTGAAAACCCTTCCACAATTAAAAGTCTAGAACCAGATGGCTTCACTGATGGATTCTACAAAATAGTTAAAGAAGAACTGATGCCAGCCTTCACAAACTCTTCCAAAAACAGAAGAGGCGGGAGCATTTCCTAACTAATTCTATGAGGCCAACATTACCTCAATACTAAAACCGGACAAAATAATCACAAGCAAAGGAAACTACAGATCAATATTACTTATGAATACAGAGCATAGTAAATTCTCAACAAAAAACTAGCAAATCAAATCCAGCCATATATAAACAGTACTACATGCCATGACCAAGTGGGATTTATCCCAGGAATGTAATGTTGAGTCAACATACAATAATCAATTAATGTGGGGGCCGGGCATGGTGGCTCATGCCTATAATCCCAGCACTTTGGGAGGCCAAGGCAGGTAGATAACAAGGTCAGATCAAGACCATCCTGACCAACATGGTGAAACCCCATTTCTACTAAAAATACAAAGATTAGCCAGGCGTGGTGGCGTTGTGCTTGTAGTCTCAGCTACTCAGGAGTCTAAGGCAGGAGAATCGCTTGAACCCAGGAGGCGGAGGTTGCAGTGAGCCGAGATCACACCACAGCACTCCAGCCTGGGTGACAGAGTGAGAGAGACTCTGTCTCAGAAAAAATAATAATAATGTAATACATCATATTAATAAAGGACAAAACCAAATTATCACATGTCAATAGACACAGAAAAACCATTTCAGAAAATTCAACAACCTTTCACAACAAAAGCACTCAGCAAACAAAGAATAAAAGGAAACTTGGGCTGGGTGCCATGACTCACACCCATAATCCCAGCACTTTGGGAGGCCAAGACAGGTGGATCACTTGAGGTCCGGAGTTCAAGACCAGCCTGGCCAACATGGTGAAACTTCATTTCTTTTTCTTTTTTTTAAAGATTTTTAAAAATTTTTATTTTAAAAAATATTTAGCCTATATCATGCTTTGAAGAAAAAAAATATTGATTGTAGTTTACTCTCTGAGATGGCTGAAAAAATGTCTACTTTGTTCCAGTGCTGAGCGCAGGTTTGACATACAGGAAACACTCATTTATGAATGAGGAAAATACAACTTAACCATTGTCTGGGAGATTTTAAAATCCTTCAATACCTGGGTTTATTTTCCTGAACATCAATTATTATTGCTTTATAATTGCCAGGTTGTGTTTAAAGTTATCAGACTCCACCTTTTAGTTAATATCCAGGAAGTTGAAATTCTCATTTTATCTCCCCATTACTCTTATAAGGAAGGTAGAGTAAGTACTATTACTTCCTTTTTACATAAATTAAAACAAAGGCACAGATTGGCTTAGCCAATTAGATAAAGTTGTATGACTCAGTAATTAGAAGCAAAGGAAGCCTAGAACCCACATCTCCTAACTGAGCAAAGCAGGAGATATGGTGAAACCTCATTTCTACTAAAAATACAAAAATTAGCCGGGCGTGGTGGCATATGCTTGTAATCTCAACTACTTGGGAGGCTGAGGGGGTAGGATCGCTTGAACCTGGGAGGCAGAGGTTGCAGTGAGCCAAGATTGCATCACTGCACAAAGTGAGACTCCACCGAAAAAAAAAAAGAAGAGAAGAAAAGAAAAGAAAGGAAACTGGGCCGGGAGCAGCACTCCCAGCACTTTGGGAGGCCAAGGCAGAAGGATCACTTGAGTTCAAGACCAGCCTGGGCAACCTAATGAGACCCCAACTCAACAAAAAATTTTAAAGATTAGCCAGGCCTAGTGGCACATGCCTGTAGTTCCAGCTACCGGGAAGCTGAGGTGGGAGGATCACTTGAGCCCAGGAGGTCAAGGCTTCAGTGAGCCATGATCGTGACACTGCACTCCAGCCTGGGCAACAAATTGAGACCCTGTATCAAAAATAAACAAACAAACAAATAGAAGAAAATTTCTTAAACCTATAAACAGCATCTACCAAAACCCAACAGCTGATATCATACTGACGATTAAAAGACTGAAAGCTTTCTCCCTGAGTTCAGGGACAATAAAGGGATGTTCACTCTCCTCATTTCCATTCACCATTGTACTGGAGGCTCCAGCCAGGATAATTAGTCAAGAAAATGATATAAAAGACATTCAGATTGAAAAGGAAGAAGTAAAAATATCTCTATTCACAAATGACATGATCTTGTATATAGATAATTCAAATAAATCCACTAGAAAACTATTAAGGCCATGAGAATACAAGTTATAATTTTATCAAGTAAAAAAAAAACTATTAAGGCCATTAAATGAGCTCAGCCAGGTTGTAAGAATCAAGATCAAATTACTAAAATTAGTTGTATTCCTATATGCTTTAATAAAAATGCAAAAATGAAAATATTTCATTTGTAATAGCATCAAAAATAATAAAATACTGAGAAACAAATTCAACAAAATAAGTATAAGACTTGTACACTAGAAACTACAAAACGTTGTTGAAAACCATACCTAAATAAACGGAACGACACCTGGTATTCACGTATTAGAAAACTTAAAATGTTTTAGAGTCAATACTTTCCAAACTGATCTACAGTTTTAGTGTAATTCCTATCAAAATTCTAACTGTCTTTCTTTGCAGAAGTTGACAAGCTAATCCTAAACTTCATATGGAAATGAAAGGGACCCAGAAAAGCCAAAAGCAATATTGAAGAAGAATAAAGTTTGAAAGTCTCATACTTCCCTATTTCAAAATTTATCACAAAGGTACAATAACAAAGAAATTGTGGTACAGACCTAAGAAGAGACATATAGATCACTGCAGTAGAATTGAAAATCCAGAGAAAATAGCCCCACACTTCTATAGTCAATTGATTTTTGACAAAGATCCTAAGAAAATCCAATAGGTTAGAATAGTCTTTTCAACAAATGGTGTTGCAACAAATTTATATCACCATGAAAAATAAATTTAGCCCACTTCATAGCATATTAAAAATTAACTTGATCCCATCTCTACAAAAAAATAAAAATCAGCCATGTGTGGTGGCATGCCCCCATAGTCTCAGCTACTTGCGGGGCTGCAGTGGGAGGATTGCTTGAGCACAAGGAGAGCAAGGCTGCAGTGAGCCATGATCACATCACTGCACTCCAGTCTGGGCAACAGAGCAAGACCCTGTCTCTAAAACAAAAAACAAAACCATTAACTTAACATGGATAAAAGACCTTAAATAAGAGCTAAAACTACAAAACTCTCAGAAGAAAACAATGATGTAAATCTTCATGACCCTGGACTAGGCAACAGTTCCTGAGACATTACACCTAAAGTACAAACAATCAACAACAAAAAATAATTGGACTTCGTCAAAATCTAAATATTTTGTGCATTAAAGGGCACTATGAATAAAGTATAAAGATAACCTGCTATTTGCAAATCATGTCTGAGAAGTGTCTTATATTCAGAATGTATAAAGATGTCTTACAACTCAACAACCAAAAGACAAATAACCCAATTTAAAAATGGGTGGAGGCTAGGTGTGGTGGTTCATGCCTGTAATCCCAGCACTTTGGGAGGGGGAGGTGGGAGGATCACTTGAGCCTAGGAGTTCAAGAACAGCCTGGGAAACATAGTGAGATCTCATCTCTACAAAAAATTAAAAAATTAGCCGGGTGCAGTGGCGCACACCTGTGGTCCCAGCTACTCAGGAGGCTGAGACAGGAGGATCACTTTAGCCCAGGAGGTTGAGATTGCAGTGAGCCATAACGATGCCCCTGCACTCCAGCCTGGGTGGCGGAGAAAGACCCTGTCTCAAAAAAAAATAAAAATAAGTCAAAAACCTTAAGACATTTTTCCAGAAAAGATACACAATGGCCAATAAGACATGAAAATTATGTTCAACACCACTAGTCAGTACGTAAATGCAAATGAAGCTACATGATATTACTTCCTACCCACTGGCATGGCTATAATAAAAAATAACAATAGTTGGCATGGATGTGGAGAAAATAGAAGCTTCATACATTACTGATAGGAATGTAAAATGGTACAGCCACATTGAAAAAGAGTTTAGTGGTTCCTCAATAATTTAAACATAGAATTACCATAAGGTCTAGTAAACCCACTCCAAGGTATATACCCACAAGAATTGAAAAACAGGGATTCAAATAAACATTTGTATATATGAATGTTTACAGCAGCATTATTCACATCAGCCAAAAGTGGAAACAGTCCAAATGTCCATCATTGATGAAGGAATAACAAAATATGCTATATTCATATAAAAGAATATTATTCAGCCATAAAAAAGAATGAAGTTCTGATACAATTTATAACATGGATGAACCTTGGAAACATCATGCTAAGTGAAATAAGCCGGACACAAAAAGCCACATATTGCATGATTCAATTTATAAGAAATATCCAGCACAGGTGAATTCATACAGACCAGAATGCATATTGTGGTTGCCTGAGGCTGGATTAAAATTGCACATACAGGCCGGGCGAGGTGGCTCACGCCTGCAATCCCAGCACTTTGGGAGGCCAAGGTAGACAGATCACCTGAGGTCAGAAGTTCGAGACCAGCCCAGCCAACATAGTGAAACCCCATCTCTACTAAAAACGCAAAAATTAGCTGGGCGTGGTGGCAAGCACCTATAATCCCAGCTACTCAGGAGGCTGAGGTGAGAGAATTGCACTGAGGTCAGGAGTTCAAGACCAGCCTGAACAACATGGAGAAACCCTGTCTCTCCTGAAAATACAAAATTAGCTGGGCATGATGGCACATGCCTATAATCCCAGCTACTTGGGTGGATGAGGCAGGAGAATCACTTGAACCCAGGAGGCAGAGGTTGCAGTAAGCTGAGATCGCACCATTGCACTCCAGCCTGGACAAGAGTGAAACTGTCTCAAAAAAAAATGCACATACATACACAAATACAATGAAATACTACCATCTATAAAAGAATAAAATCTTGGCTGGGCGCGGTGGCTCACGCCTGTAATCCCAGAACTTTGGGAGGCCGAGATGGGTGGATCACCTGAGGTCAGGAGTTCGAGACCAGCCTGGCCAACATGGTGACACCCTATCTCAAAAAAAAAAAAAAAAAAAAAAGAATAAAATCCTACGGCTGGGTGCGGTGGCTCATGCCTGTAATTCCAGTACTTTGGGAGGCGGAGGTGGGTGGATCAGGAGGTCAGGAGTTCGAGACCAGCCTGGCCAATATGGTGAAACCCCACCTCTACTAAAAATACAAAAACTAGCTGGGCCAGGTGGTGTGCGCCTGTAGTCCCAGCTACTTGGGAGGCTAAGGCAGGAAAATTGCTTGAACCCAGGAGGTGAAGCTTGCAGTGAGCTGAGATTGTGCCACTGCACTCCAGCCTGGGCAACAGAAGGAGACTGTCTCCAAAAAAAAAAAAAAAAAAAGAAAAAAATCCTGTCATTTGAAGCAATGTGGATGGAACTGGAGGTCATTATGTTAAGTGAAATAAGCCAGGCCCACAAAGACAAATATCACATATTTTCACTCATATGTGGGAGCTAATAAAGTTGATCTTACGGAGGTAGAGAATAGAATGATAGATACCAGAAACTGGGAAGGGTATGGGTTTGGTGTGGGTTGGGTGAGGATAAAGAGTGATTAATTAATGAGTACATTCAGTTAGATAGAAGGAATAAGTTCTAATGTTTGACAGCACAGGAGGGTAACTATAGTTAATAATGTATTGTATATTTCAATAGCTAGAATAGAGGACTTGAAATGTTCCCAACACAGAAATAAGTACTTGAGATGTTAGACATCCCAAGTACCCTGACTTGATCATTACACAATCTATACATGTAATGATGTATCCCATGCACCCCATAAATATGTACAAATATTATGCATCAACTAAAAACAGACGTGTAGATCTTAGAAAGGCTCAATTACTGTCCAACCTCTAGAAGCTAAGATATAGGCCAAGAATCCTTCAGCTCTTTCCTTCAGCTCAATTCATTTCCAAACACAAGGGAAAATAGTCTTTGAAGTTAGAACAAGAAACTATAATTTTATTCTAACTCCCCCATTCAGCACAACATGCTCATTTTCTTTCCTTTTTATTTTCTTTCTTCCCATCCATGGAAGTGGTAGGATCATTTTCTTTAGCTTTCCCTGCAACTGCAGAGGCTAAATGGCAGAGGCAGAATTCTTACTTCCTTATAGTAAGGTAAATATCCAGCAGGGGTAGGTGGTAGATCTATATAAACTAAAAAGCTGTTGTACAGCAAAGGAAACAATCAACAGAGTAAAGCAATAACACAGAATTCTGAACATTGCTAAGATTTTTTCACACAGAGTATCTTAAAAATGGGGTTGTTACTGAAATAAGCCTAATTGTTACAATCCTCACCTGAAATTAAATAGTTTAATAAATTTTTCTTTTTTAAAATTTCAACTTTTATTTTACATTCAGGTGGTACATGTCCAAGTTTGTTACCTGGGTATATTGTGTGATGCTGAGGTTTGGGGTATGATTGACCCCATCACCCAGGTACTGAGCATAGTATCCAATAGTTTTTCAACTCTTGTTCTCCTTCCTCCCCCCTCTAGTAGTCCCCAGTGTCTTTGTGGCCATCTTTATGTCCCTGAGTACCCAATGTTTAGCTCCCGCTTGTAAGGGCGAACACATGGTATTTGGTTTTCTGTTCCTGCATTAATTTGCTAAGAATAATGGCCTCCAGCTGTTATCTATGTTGCTGAAAGGATATAAGCTTGTCTTTATGGCTATGTAGTATTCTACGGTATATATGTGCCATATTTTTCTTATCCAATTCACCACTGATGGGCACCTAGTTTGATTCCATGTTTTGCGACTGTGAATAGTGCTGCAATGAACACACGAGTGCATTTTTTTTTTTTTTGGCAGAAAAATGTATTTTCTTTTGGCTATGTACCCAGTCATGTGATTGCTAGGTCAAATGGTATCTCATGGGATATCCAGTAAATTCAATATTCACCTTTAAAAATTCCTACAATTGGCCAGGTGTGCTGATGCATGCCTGTAGTCCCAGCTACTTGGGAGAGTGAGGTGGAAGGATCCCCTGAGCCCAGGAGGTTGAGGTTGCAGTGAGATAAGATCACACCCTTGCACTCCAGCCTGGGTGACAGAGTGAGACTCTGTCTCCAAAAAACAGGCCGGGCGCGGTGTCTCACACCTGTAATCCCAGCACTTTGGGGGGCTGAGGGGGGGTGGATCACGAGGTCAAGAGATAGAGACCATCCTGGCCAACAAGGTGAAACCCTGTCTCTACTAAAAGTACAAAAATCAACTGGGCGTGGTGGCGCACGCCTGTAGTCCCAGCTACTCAGGAGGCTGAGGCAGGAGAACCGCTTGAACATGGGAGACAGAGGTTGCAGTGAGCCAAGATCATGCCAGTGCACTCCAGCCTGGCAACAGAGCAAGACTCTGTCTCAAAAAAGGAAAAAAAAAAAAAGAATTTCTACAACTACTTGATAGGTGCACAATGATCACATACAATCCTCTTTGCATATTCCTAACTTCCTAGAGGGCAGGGATTGAGACACAAGATAAGCAAATAATGATTTTATGAGTATAATTTTTCTAAATGTATTATTATACAATTAAGATGATCACTATGCAACTATAAGATCTTTAAGATTACTCACCCTTCTCCAAAGCAGGACTTAAAATAGTCCTTGCAAGTTTTTAAACATTGATATAATTTACATAACAATTTATCCATTTAAAATGTACAATTCAATGGTTTTTATATTTACATAGTTTAAAACACTTTCATTACCTGAAAAAGAAACCTCTTATCCATTAAGAGTCACTCCCCATTACCTGCCAACCTATCCCCCATCAGCCCTAGGCAACTACTTAACTACTTTCTGTCTTTATACATTTATGTATTGTGGACATTTTCATATAAGTAGAACCATAAAATATGTGTTTTGTGATTGGATTATTTCATATAGCATGATGTCTTTGAGATTTGTCCATGTCATAATATGTATGGTTTTTTCCTGCCAAACAGTATTCTGTGAAATGGGTATAGCATACTTTACTCATTCATCAGTTGGACAATTGCATTGTTTCACCTTTTGGCTATTAAAAATAATGCTGCAACGAACAATCTGTGTTCAAGCTTTTGTGAGAACATTTCTTTAGGGATACATCCAGTGGAACTGCAGGTTCATATGGCCACTCTGTTTGAAATTTTGAGTAACTACCCAACTATTACAAACTGGCTGCAACATTTACATTCCAACCAGCAATGTATGAATATTTCAATTCCTCCGCATCCCCCCAACACTAGTTATTGTCTATCTTATTATGCCTGTCTATCCTACAGGGTATGAAGTTGCAGACCATTGTGGTTTTGATTTGAATTTACCTAATGACTCATAATGTTCAGCACTGTTTCATGTTTTTTTTTTTTTCTTTCAGATGGAGTCTTGCTCTGTCACCCAGGCTAGAGTGCAGTGACATGACCTCCTCTCACTGCAACCTCTGCCTCCTAGGTTCAAGTGATTCTCCTGCCTCAGCCTCCTGAGTAGTTGGGATTATAGGCATGTGCCACCACGCTCCGCTAATTTTTGTATTTTCAGTAGAGACAGTGTTTCACCATGTTGGTCAGGCTGGTATCGAACTCCTAACCTCATGATCCATGCACCTCAGCCTCCCAAAGTGCTGGGATTACAGGCATGAGTCACTATGACTGGCTGTTCCGTGTTCTTATTATCCATTCGCATATCCTTCTGGGGAGAAATATTCAGATCTTTGGCCCATTTTTAAATTTTAATTTTAAATTATTTGTATACTTTTAATAACTTTTATCAGGTATATGATTCGCAAATATTTCGTCTCATTTTGTTTCCACCTCCCTTAATGGTGTCATTTGAAGCACAGATGTTTTTAACTACAATAAAATTCTTTTTTTTATTATATATGGCTTTGCTGTCATAGCTATCACTGCCCAAACCAACATCACAAAGATATACTCCTATGTTTTATCTAAAAGTTTTATAGGGCCAGGCATAGTGACACATGCCTGTAATCCCAGCACTTTGGGAAGCTGAGGTGGGATGATCATTTGATCCCAGGAGTTCGAGACCAGCTTGAGCAACAGACTCCATTTCTACAAAAAATCAAAAAACTAGCCAGGCATGGTGGGACATGCCTGTGGTCCCAGCTACTTAGGAGGCTGAGGCAGGAGGATTGCGTGAGCCTGGTCAAGGCTACAGTGAGCCGTGTTTGTGCCACTGCCCTCCAGCCTAGGTGAGAGTGTTACTTTGTCTCAAAAAAAAAAAAGTTATTTGGTTTCCGGCTTTATATTTAGGTTTTTAAATCCGTTTTAATTTTTATGTATGGTGTGATATAGAGGCCCAAATGGATTCTTCTGCATGGAGATATCCAGTTGTCACAGCATCATAATGAAATATTAATAGTCTTTTCATTTAAAATATTGCTTTATAATAATCTTTTCAACTACTGTATTGTCCCAGTACAATGGGGACTATTCTTTTCCCCCATTGAACTGTGTTGGCTCCCTTGTGGAAAAGCACATTGGCCCTAAATGTATGGGTTTATTCCTCAATTCTCAATTCCATCCCATTGACCTATGTCTACCTTTATGCTAGTATCACACTGTCTTGATTAACATAGCGTTGTAGTCTTTGAAATTGAGAAATGTGAGTTTTCCAAGTTTTTTCAATATCATTTTGATTACTAAAATAATATTGATAAAAAAAGAAATAATATTGAAAAATATATTGTTCTGGGGTCCCTCAGTTCCATTTTAATTTTTGGTTAAGCTTGTCAATTTCTGTAAAATGCCAGTTGGGATTTCAACGGAGACTGCACTAGAGGCCAGGTGCAGTGGCTCACATCTGTAATCCCAGAACTTTGGGAGTCTGAGGCAGGCAGATCGCTTGAGCCCAGTAGTTCAAGACCAGCCTGGGCAACATGGCAAAACCCTGTCTCTACAAAAAATACAAAAATTAGCTGGGCATGATGGAACATGTCTGTAGTCCCAGCTATTTGGGAGACTGAAGTGGGAGGCTTGTTTGTGCCCAGGTTGAGGACGCAGTGCCCAGGTTGAGGACTGCACCACCACACTCCACCCTGGGCAACAGAGCACGACCCTGTCTCAGAAAAAAAAAAAAAGAAGACTGCATTGGAAATCTATTGCTATCTTAACAATATTGTCTTCTAATCTATGAACATAGATAGATTTTCATTATTAGACTGTCTACTTTTTTAAAACAATGTTTTGATATGGTGTATTAACTGCCTTTTGGATGTTAAATCAATCTTGCATTCCTGGGATAAACCCCAGTTTGTCATGAAGTATAATCCTTTTTATGTAGTCATGCACCTCTTAACAACAGAGCCATGTTCTGAGAAATGTGTTAGGTGATTTTATTATGTGAACATCACAGAGCATACTTACACAAATCAAGGGTCTATGGCATAGCCTATTACTCCCTTGGCTACAAACCTGAACAGCATGCTCCTGTACTGAATATAATACTGTAGGCAACTGAAACACAATGTATTTGTGTGTCTCAACACATCTAAACACAGAAAAAGTACAGTAAAAATACCATATAAAAGGTACAAAGCAGTACACTTCTATAGAGCATTTAACAAGAATGAAACTTGCAGGACTAGAAGTTGTTCTGGGTAAATCAGTGAGTGACCGTGAAGGTCTAGGACATTACTGCACAATACTGTAGACCTTATAAACACTGCACACTTAGGCTACATTTATAAAAAGCTTTTCTTCAATAAATTAGCCTTAGCTTAGTGTACTTTTTACTTTATAAACTCAAATTTGTTAACTTTTTTCTTTTGTAATAACACTTAGAACACAAACACATTGTACAGCTGTACAAAATATTTTCTTTATATTTTTATAAGTTTATTTCTAACTTTTTCCCCTTAAAAAAAAAAATTAAGCCACAGAAACACATTGGGCTAGGCCTACACCAGGGCAGGACCATCAATATCACTGTCTTCCACCTCCACATCTCATTCTACTGGAAGGTCTTCAGGGGCACTAACAAGCATGGAGCTGTCATCTCGGATTATAAGAATGCCTTCTTCTGGAATACCACCTGAAGGACCTGCCTGAGGTTGTTTTACAAAATATGCCGTTATGGGGTGGTACATGACTGTATATTGCTGGATTTGACTGGCTTATATTTCCTTGAGCTTGTTCGATGTATAGATTGCTTTTCATCAAGTTTGGCGCATTATTAGCCATTATTTGTATTTTTCTGTCTCCTTCTCTCCTCTTCTAGTATTCCCATTATGACCGTATTTTGTGTCCCACATTTCTCTAAGGCTCCATTCATTTTTCTTCACTCTTTTCCAGGTCCAGAATTTCCATTTCTGTGTATAGAAATGGTGTATGTGTGTCCACTATACTTTATTGATATAGTCATTGTCATCATATCTCCCTTTAATTAAACAGTTCCTTTAATTTCTTTGAAGGTACTTGTAATAGCTGCTTTGAAGTCATTGGTCACTAAGTTCAATATCTGGTCCTCATCAAGATAACTTCTAGTCTTTTTTCCTGTGTATGAATCACATGTTCCTCTTTCTTTGCATGCCTCATTTTACTGCACTGAACACTTCAGGTACTATATTGTTGCAGCTCTGGATAATGATACTCTCTGTTCCAGGTTTTGTCGCTGTTTTTTGTTCACTTATTTGGTGACCTGGCTAGACTAATCCTGTGAAGTCCATTCCCCTAGTGTACAGCCTCTAATGACTTCATTTAGATTTTTTTGTTTTTTGTTTTAAATCTGGCTTCCTAAGGGTCATCCTTGGGTCAGTACAGTTTAGCAGTCAGCCACTGATAGATCAGAAGTTGTGCTTAAAGCCCCGAGCCAATAAAGTTTTTTGTTCTGTTGTTTTTGAGACAGAGTCCTGCTCTGTTGCCCAGGCTGCAGTGCAGTGGGCAATCTCAGCTCACTGCAACCTCCGCCTCCTGGGTTCAAGCGATTCTCCTGCGTCAGCCTCCCTAGTAGCTGGGATTACAGGCACATGCCACCATGCCCGGCTATTTTTTGCATTTTTAGTAGAGATGGGTTTCGCCATGTTGACCAG
Source organism: Ateles fusciceps (assembly GCA_036589455.1). Lineage (NCBI taxonomy): Eukaryota > Metazoa > Chordata > Mammalia > Primates > Atelidae > Ateles > Ateles fusciceps. The sequence continues at coordinate 332,463 of JAZHEH010002518.1, read as the reverse complement.
GCTGGTCTCAAACTCCTGACCTCAAGTGATCCACCCGCCTCGGCCTCCCAAAGTGCTGGGATTACAGGCGTGAGACACTGTGCCCAGGCCCAACACGGTTTTCATTCTTTACTGTTTGCTCTGTAGCTTGGAGACTGCTTTCACACTTCAGGGAGTTTACAATTTTGGCCCACATTTAGTGAGGAGCTAATAGCAAAGCAGTTCCTTCTTCAGTTGCTTCTGAGAGAATGCAGATTTATGTATGTGTACATTTTTCCATATCACCAACTATGACCATGATTTTAGCAAGGCCTCCTTTACTCTTTCTCTGCTCTCCCTTTTAAACTTCTGGCTGGTCTTCCTCTATAGGTATTATACCATGCTGCTAGTCTGCACATATTGCTAATTGGTTATCCTATTCATATGAGCAATTCCTAGAGTCATAAGTTGCTACACAGGACAAATAAAGTCAGGTTTCTCAGGAAGGGCCAAGGTCTTGCCAGTCTTTAAGGCTTGCACTGACCCCGCTCCCTTGGCAGAGCCTCTGTATTATGAAGCAGTATCTGAAGGGGATAGGAGTTCCAATTTGGGCCACGCCTGCCGGAATACCTCTTCCACAACAGCTCTTCTGCAACATGAAGTTGGGTGGGAAAATGAATGCAGCTTCTAGCTCAGATGTTATGACCTCCACTATTATTGAGTTCTGAAAAGTTTGAATATATTGAGTTTCAATTTATTGCGAATCCTCTGATCACTCTCCAGAGACTGTGAATGATTGCCTTTGCTAATTTTAACCAATGAAATGGTATTCCTCTGAGAAGAAGTTCCATTGAACTCTTCATAGTGCCACCTAGAGGTCCCCCACATTCCAATTTTCAATTGATAATGTAGAAAGTGGTAATCAAGTTTGGGAACCTAGTCCATGAAGCTGATTATAAATGCAAAAATGATTCATTTCTAATTTTTAGACGCTGGAATTAATGGTTACATTAAAAAAATTATATGCTATGTTCTCTCTTATTACCCCAAGTAGCAGAAAATTGGATACAAACGGATGCAAGGGCAAGGTGGAATGCAAAAAACTCAGTCTTGTTCAATTTCATAGATGTCATTATATCTAAGGCTGGAATACTCATAAATGCCCAGGATGTCAGTCTATTAAATATGTGCTCATTCATTCATACGTTTTGCATTTTGTCCAAAATGGCTCAGGCAATCTGTTTGCCCATGAAGGTAAACTATAATAAAAGCAAATTATCTCAGTAAGAATTACAGAGAGTAACTTTTCTAGTAGACAATTCTACTATGTTAATAAAGTTATGTGTGACACCATTGACTTACTTTTCTTTCCAAATCAACCCCAAGATCAAAAGGAAGGAGAAAGTATAATAAAAAGGAAAACAAATGTTAGAACTCTAATAGCAACTTTAGTATTGAACATTAAGCCAATATTAATAATGCCAACAATTCTACACAAACACTCAGCAAAGAAAAATGCTTTTTGTGAATGCCAAGTGTCTACTTAAAAATAAAAAATAAAAAAAAAGAAAAATACTTTTTGTATAACTGCAATAATAAACCAAATTTTCCATTTCTTTTATCGTCTAGACATGTTTTGCACTGAAGCAAAATAACTATTCTTTATTTAACTATTATGGTTTTTGCCATGAAAAATATCTTTCAGATAACTATTTGGCTTATTTGTACTGCCATATAAATAATCTTAAGCAGGTTAAAAAATTAAAAGAGAAATATGCACAAAAAAGGTATCCAGGTACATCTAAGATTTTTATTTGTGGGGGAAAAAGATATCCAGGGAATCATTATTGAACAAAAAGACAAACCTAAGGGAAAAATTATTTTTCTTCTGGAACACAAATTTAAGTTTAGAAAAGTTTCTTTAATGATAAAATAATCAAATCCCTTCTCACAATGGAAAGTTCTACATAATCTTAAGGACCAAAATATCATGATCTGAAAAGCTACATGGAAAGTTATTTGCAGTACAAACTCTACCACATTTACTTAAAAAGCAGCCGAAGTTGCTTTTTTTCCAGGTATACAGGCAACATTCCACACCATTCAATACTATCTCCCTTTTGTGAAACACTTTCTTCTGATGACTTCCAGAATACCAGTCTCCTGATTTTTCTTCTAGGTCACTGGTGGGTCCTTCTCAGTCTTTTGCTGGTTCCTCTTCTTCTCTACTTCTCAATGATGGCATATCTTAGGTGTCCATCTTTTGCCACCTTCTCTTCTCTAGCTGTACTAGATGATCTCATCCAAAGTATGGTTATTCCCTAAAGACTCTCAAATTAATTTTTCCAGTCCCAAATTGTACCCTGAAGCCAGACTTGGATATCCCATTGCCTACACAGCAGCATTTCTAACCTTACATAGCCAAAACAGAACTTGATTCCACATTCCTCCAAACCTGTCCCTTCTCCAGTACACCTCATCTCTGAATCTCAGAATTCACCCATTCTGTCCCAGTGGAATTCATCCTGGGATGCAGAGATGATTCAACATATACAAATCAGTAAATGTGATATATCATGTTAACAGAATGAAGGACAAAAGCTATATGGCAATCTCAAAATATACAGTAAAAGCATTTGACAAAATTCAACACATTCTATCCCCATTCCCTGCCTTTTCTTTATAGCACTTGATATGTTATATTTCCTTATATTGTTATTGTCTGTCTTCTCCATTGGAATGTAAACTCCATAAAAACAGGTACTTTGGGCTGGGTGCAGTGGCTCACGCCTGTAATCCCAACACTTTGGGAGGCCAAATCGGGTGGATCACTTGAGGTCAAGAGTTCGAGACCACCCTATCCAACATGACAAAACCCTGTCTCTATTAAAAATACAAAAATTAGCTGGCCATGGTGGCAGGCACCTATAATCCCTGCTGCTCGGGAGGCTGAGGCAGGAGAATCACTTGAACCAGAAGGTAGAGGTTGCAGTGAGCCGAGATCATACCACCACACTCCAGCCTGGGCAACAGAGTAAGACTCCATCTCAAAAAAACAAACAAACAAACAAAAAAACGCAGAATACTTTGTACTGGTCACAACTGGATAACCAGCACACAGAATAGTACCTGGCACAGAGTAAGGAGCTCAATAAATATTTATTGAATCAATTAATGAGTCAATGGACGAATGGGATTTCTAGTCTGAACACTATCCAATAATATAATTTAGGGTTTGGTTTTCTTAAGGGGGAAAAAAAGAACCCCAAGTATGCATCCTTAAAGACAAAAATTAATTCAGCTTGATTCTTCTCAAATGATATAAATTTTATTAGAAGGGAGAGTTATTCAGTAGCACTGAGGCAAAGTTTTATAGTAAATTTTCAGCAAGATATTCTAGCTATTATTAATTTTTTTAGACTTCAGATTTCCTTCTGAAAGTAAAATTTCAGTTATTCAGTCCTCAACACTTAAAAACTGAAGCCAGAGAGACACACACATATATATACACACACACACACATATACATATATACACAAACAAAATAGAGCAGTTTCATGAAATGAAACATATACAGGAATGTCTTGATTACCCAACAAATCCTCTCGCCTTCCCTCCCTCATCAAATTGCTATGATTGAAGGCCCAGGCAGTTACCAACTACTTAGGGCTTTTAGAGCCATACATGCTGCATCCTGTTAATTTGGTGCTCGTGCTATTGTTCACAGTAAGAAAAATGGGAATGTCCCCAGAGGCAGTAAAGTCTTTTGCATGTGTATGTCTGTGAATTACCTGTCACCACATATTACCTGCTGTCTTCCATCAATGCTGCTTATAGTACACAAAAATGTGGAAAAAAATCCTATGACAAAACAGATGTGTCTTTTTATATACAATTTGGTAGAATGCAGAGCCTGATGAGGAAGGGGTCATTTTTCACTAGTAGGCTAAAGAATTTACATCTTGAAAAATCAGTTAGCCACGCCAAGGCTCTCCTAAGCCATGAACAAAAGGCCAGTTTGAGTATTCCTTGAGGGTGGCAGTCAGTGAAATGAAAATAGGAACTCGAGATGAACCACTTTGCCTCTAGCATCAAGGAAGGAGTTTAGTCCAGTATGCTCAGTTTATGTTAACATTCATTTAATACTGATTGTTGTAGTTTATGCCCTCTGCTCTGGTAACGGAAGAACGATGAACACTACTTCTTATAAAAAGTTTCAAGCCTTGTAACCCCTGTGAAAATAAATAGTCCAAATACCAGCTCCATTTCTTTCCCTGCAGGCACAGAAAAAGGAAAATTACTTATTGAATATTTTACTGTGTTTTTTCTCTATTTCCTCCTCTTTCCCTAGGAAGAGTTCGCAGGATCCTGCATGCACATATCAAAAGTTAGTTCAAGGGGGAAATAAGCTCAGTCACTAAGTAACATTTAAACCAGAAAGTACCCAATTCCAAGGGCTAAGCATCCATTTTATATGTTGGCAAAAAAAAAAAAAAATTAAGTACTGTGAAATGGAAATGTGTCATTATTCTCACACTCTAGGAGATAACATAGGAGCAGATATTATTACATTACTGCCTATATGAAACATGTAAATAGCAAGAGTTTTTGATGACATAATTATATGGTTTTTTAAAATTTTTTGAGACAGGGTCTTGCTCTGTTGCCCAAGCTGGAATGCAGTAGTGATCACAGCTCACTGCAGCCTCAACCTCCCAGGCTAAAGCAATCCTCCTGTCTCAGCCTCCCGAGTAGCTGGGACCACAGGCATGCACCACTATGCCCGGCTAATTTTTTTAAATTTTAGTAGAGGCAGGTCTCGCTATGTTGCCCAGGCTGGTCTCAAAATCCAGGCCTCTGGGTCCAGTGGCTCACGTCTATAATCTCAGCACTTTGGGAGGCTGAGGTGGGCAGATCACTTAATGTCAGGAGTTCGAGACCAGCTGGCTAACAGGGAGAAACCTCTTCTGTACTAAAAAAGCAAAAATTAGCCAAGTGTGGTGGTACACACCTGTAATCCCAACTATTTGGGAGGATGAGGCAGGAGAACCACTTGAACCTGGGAGGCAATTGCAGTGAGCCGAGATTAAACCACTGCACTCCAGCCTGGGAGACAGAGTGAGACTCCTTCTCAAAAAAAAAAAAAACATCCAGGCCTCAAGAGATCCTCCTGCCTCAATCTCCCCCAAGTGCTGGGATTGTAGGCAAGAGCCACAGTGCCCGGCCTAGGTACGATTTTGTTAAATCAGTCTCATTACAGTCACACTTTATATACATGCAACTGTACTTATATAAAATAAGACAATGTGTGGTCACAACAGCAAGAGTCAAACTATGAAAAGTTATATCCTAGAGAAGACTAGAAAGAGTAAGTGCCAATAAATTCACATTAAAGTCACTGGAATGAATCTGGAAGGCAAACACTTCATTTTGACTTTGTGGAGGCAGCAGGCTTAAGATTTGGAAAAAAGGAAAGGTCTAAATTCTCTTGATGAAATTAAGCTGTATGAAATCCCTCAACATGATGAAAGTAAATTTATTTACCCGAATAGAGCTCACGTTTACTGTCCTTTCTTCTGGGCTTTCCTTAAAAACAAACAAACAAACAAACAAAAAAAGAAGTGGGGGAGACATGGGGATGGAAATACTTGGTTAGCACAAATCACCAGAAAATTAAGATGGCGCTTATTCCAACCATCACTCTTGGATTCCTTTCAAATACACACCTACTATATAACCTTCCATATTTCTTTTTCCTTAGAAGCACAAATAGAGGGGGAAATAAAATCACAGTAGATAAAGTGAGCACCATTTTGCTAATCTATGGCTTCATTTTAAAATTCTGTACTTAGCCACCAGGGTTAGGGATGAAGGGTTTTAGAGGTTTTTCTGAGGAATGCGATCACTGAATTGAGTCTTTTTTTTTTTTTTTAATAAAGACGGGGTTTCACCATGTTGGTCAGGCTGGTCTTGAACTCCCAACCTCAGGTGATCCGCCCACCTTGGCCTCCCAAAGTGCTTGGATTACAGGCATGAGCCACCACGCCCGGCCTGAATTGAGTTTTAAAAGATGAAGAGGAAGTTTGGTGAGGCAGGCTGTGTACATGGTAGATTCTATTAAACTAATTCTTTATAAAATCTCTAAGCCTAGGTAGTCCTGTATTTCCTGGCTTTAACTATCACTTACTGTATTTCACTGAATCTAGATCTATCAGCTCTAAGAAATAACATTTTAAAAATTATTGCTAAGTGAAAACTGCCTATTAAACTATGTATAACAGGCTGGGCGCAATGTCTCATGCCTGTAATCTCAACACTTTGGGAGGCCAAGGTGGGCAGATCTCTTGAGACTAGGAGTTCGAGATCAGCTTGGTCAACATGAGACCTTGTCTCTATTTAAATAAATAAACTATGTATAACACAATGCCTTTTTAACAGAATTGTTATAATGATTGAGAGTTGTTTGCTTATAGCCACTACTGGAAAAATAAAAATAAAAAAATAAAAATAAATTTAAAAAAAGAAAAAAAGTTCAGATGTAGGCAGATTTTTTATCATATATCATTTTTATAAACATAAACATAAACAAAATAAATTGGTGAAAGTACTTCTAAAACTTCAGACTACAACTCCTCTATTCAAAGTACAACTCCTCTGAGTCGTGCAATGTCTATATTTTTTCACACCACATCATTCTCTGTGCCATAGAGCGTTGGTGATGTAGCATTTCTTTTTTCTTTTTACTCACACATAATAGTACATATTTATGGGGTACAATGCAATGTTTCAATATGTGTATATACTGTTTAATGATCAAATCATGGTAATTAGCATATCTATCACCATAAACATTATTTCCTTGCTGTGGGAACATTCAAAGTCCTCTCTTGGCTATTGGAAATATACAATGCATTTCTTAAAAGAACTAATAGCTAATGATGCTGGGGTCTCTATTATGTAAAGCTAACTACTTTTGGCTTCTGCTTCAGGGAATTCCATAACAGGTATGAATCACTGCTTCTGCCTTCCCCTCCCTCCAAATCATTGGGTTTTTGAAGGTTACAACAATGCTCCAATATTGTCTCCAGATTTTTCCCTAAGCTGCTGACATCCATCCTGTAAAGTCTGACTGTGGCAGTCTGCCTGTGCACACTCCCATAGCAAATGACAAATATGTCATGGTTGTTACCTGACCTACAATGATCACAAGATGTATCTGCTCTCTTAGAAGTAGGAAAGTGAAAAAACAGTTTTTGAAATTGATAAATATACTACTCCCTGATGAATTCCATATTTTATTTATTTCTCTAGCTTGAATCTCTCTTTTGAGCACTGCGCGCCTATTTAAAGTTGTCTACTTACATTTTTTTCTTGGATGTTTAACAAGCATGTCAAACTTAAGTAGGTCAAACAGAACTTGATTCTCAAATTGTCCTCCCCAAAACAAAATAACCTCTCCTGTTTTCTCATCAGTATTCCTCTTAATAATAAACAGAACCACCATCAGCCCAAGTATTCAAGTCAAAAAAACAAAAAGTCAGTCAGGCGCAGTGGCACATGCCTGTAATCCCAGCACTTTTGGAGGCCAAGGCAGGTGGATCACCTGAGATCAGGAGTTCAAGACCAGCCTGGCCAACATGGTGAAACCCCATCTCTACTAAAAATACAAAAAAGTAGCTGGGCGTGGTGGCGGGTGCCTGTAATCCCAGCTACTTGGGAGGCTGAGGCAGGAGAATCACTAGAACTAGGGAGGCGGACACTTCAGTGAGTCGAGGTCACACCATTGCACTCCAGCCTGGGCAACAAAAGTGTAACTCTGTCTCAAAATAAACCAACACTGGCTGGGCATGGTGGCTCATGTCTGTAATCCCAGAACTTTGGGAGGCCAAGGTGGGCAGATCACTTGAGGTCAGGAGTTCAAGACCAGCCTGACCAACATGGCAAAACCCTGTCTCTACTAAAAATACATTAGCTGGGTGTGGTGGTGCAAGCCTGCAATCCCAGCTATTAGGGAGGCTGAGGCATGAGAATCACTAGAACCTGGGAGGCAGAGGTTGCTGTGAGCCAAGATCATGCCACTGCACTCCAGCCTGGGCAACAGAGCGAGACCCTGTTTAAAAAAAAAAAAAAAAGTGATCTCCATTAAACATCAACTCAGACCATTTTACAACCCTACTTAAAAATCATTCAGCCAGGCTCAGTGGCTAGCGTCTGTAATCCCAGCACTTTGGGAGGCCGGCGGGCAGATCACCTGAGGTCAGGAGCTCAAGACAAGCCTGGCCAACATGGTGAAACTCCGTCTCTACTAAAAATACAAAAATTAGCCAGGCGTGGTGGCAGGCACCTACAATCTCAGCTACTTGGGAGGCTGAGGCAGGAGAATCACTTGAACCCAGGAGGCGGAGGTTGCAATGAGCCCAGATGGTGCCACTGTACTCCAGCCTGTGCAACAAGAGCGAAACTCTGTCTCAAAAACAAAAATCATTCCATTGTTTCACACTGTACTCTTTTTTTTTTTTTTTTTGAGACTGAGTCTCGCTCTGTCACCAGGCTGGAGTGCAGTGGCGCGATCTTGGCTCACTACAACCTCCACCTCCTGGGTTCAAGCAATTCTCCTGCCTCAGCCTCCCAAATAACTGGGACTACAGGCGTGTGCGACCACGCCCAGCTAATTTTTGTATTTTTTAGTAGAGACGGGGTTTCACCATGTTGGCCCGGATGGATGGTCTCGATCTCTTGACCTTGTGATTCGTCCACCTCGGCCTCCCAAAGTTCAGGGATTACAGGCATGAGCCATTGCGCCTGGCCTCCCACTGTAATCTTAAACAGACCTGTAAGATAGATGGCTCCTGCATCCCTCCAACCTTATTTCACTCCATTCTTCCTCTTGTTCCTTAATGCTAAGCCACACTGGTCTTATTTACTATTCCCATTGCTTACATCACTCTTCTATTTATTTCCAAGCTGGCTGATTCTCATTCTTCAGAAGAAATCTCAGATCGAATATCATCTGCTCAAAAAGACCTTCCGTCCATCCCTGACAACTCTACAGTGACTCTATCTCACCCCACACTGTTTATTTTCTTTGTAGCATTCATCAGAATTTAAAATTATTATGCTTTTTCATTTTATTACTTGTTTATCATTTACCCTCATTAGAATATAAACTCCATTGGGCAGAGATGACATCTGTTTTCTTCAACACTGTATTCCCAGTGCCAGGAGCAGAAGGGACACCAAATAAATATTTGCTGAATGAATAAAAGAAACAACTAGTTGTTAATTCAAAGGCAATTTGTGATAAGAAAACACAGAGCTTCGGAATTGCCCAAAATGTAGGCTCTACACATGTTTAAAATATTTCAACTTATTAAGTGAGCTGAATTCTTTAATAATGAGATCTAATTGGCCAAATTAAAGTTTACTAAATTATCTCTAAAGAATCTGGCTAATTTGAAACATTTTCAATGTAGTAACTCAGTAAAAACTTCAGGCCAATATCCTTGATGAACACTGATGCAAAAATCCTCAACAAAATACTAGCAAACTGAATCCAGCAGCACATCAAAAGCTAGTCCACCAAAATCAAGTGGGCTTTATCCCTGGGATGCAACGTTAGTTCAATATACACAAATCAATAAATATGATTCACCACATAAACAGAACTAAAAACAAAAACCACATGATCAGAACCAACTGATGCAGAAAAGACTTTTGATAAAATTCAGTCTCCCTTCAAGTCAAAACTCTCGATAAACTAGGCATTGAAGGAACATATCTCAGAATGATAAGAGCCACATATGACAAACTCACAGCCATCATCATACTGAACAGACAAAAGCTGGAGGCATTCCCCTTGAAAACTGGGACAAGAAAAGGATGCATTCTCTCACCACTCCTATTCAACATAGTGCTGGAAAGTCCTAGCTAGAGCAATCAGACAAGGAAAAATAAAAGGCATCCAAATAGGAAGAGAACACGACAAACTATCTCTGTTTTCAGATGATAAGCTTCTATACCAAGAAAACCCCAGTCTCTGCCCAAAAGTTCCTAGACCTGAGAAACAACTTCAGCAGTTTCAAGATACAAAATCAATGCACAAAGATCAGTAGCATTTCTATACGCCAACACCACCTAAACTGAGAACCAAATCAAGAACACAAACCCACTCACAATAGCTACAAAAAGAATAAAATATGTAGGAATATGGCTAACCAGGGAGATGAAAGATTTCTAAGAGAGTTAAAAAACACTGTTCAAGGAAATCAGAGATGACACAAATGGAAAAAAAACATTCCATGCTCATGGATAGGAAGAATCAACATTGTAAAAATGGCCATACTGCCCAAAGCAATTGACAGATTCAATGCTATTCCTATTAAACTACCAATAACATATCCATCAACAGATGAATGGATAAAGAAAATGCAGTAGATATACACAATGGGATATTATTCAACCATACAAAATAATGAAATTCTGTCATTTGCGATTACATGGATGGAACTGGAGTACATTATGGTAAATGAAATAAGCCAAGCACAGAAAGACAAATATTGCATGTTCTCACGCATATGTGGGAGCTAAAAAAAGGTGGATCTCATGGAGGTAGAGAGTAGAATGATGGTTACCAGAGGCTGGGAAAAGGGGAGGGGAACAGGTATGAAGAGAGGTTGGTCAATGGGTCCAAAATACAGTTGGATAGGAAGATTAAGTTCTAGTGTTTAATAGCACAGTAGTGTGACTATAAGTAATAATTCATTGTATATTTCAAAATAGCTAGAAGAGATCTGGAATGTTCTTAAATGGAAAAATGGTGTTTGAGTTGATAGATATCCCATTTATTCTAATTTGATCATTATACATTGCATGCATATCAAAATATCACATAAATATCTCCAATTAAAAAAAAAAAACCAAAACAGTGTTTTTTCTTTTTTTGAGACAAAGTCTCACTCTGTCATCCAGGCTAGAGAGTTCAATGGTGCAATCACAGCTCACAGCAACCTTGACCTCCTAGGCTCATGTGGATCCTCACACCTCAACTTCCCAAGCGGCTGAGAACATGCCACCACATCCAGCTAATTTTTTAAAAAATTTTATATAAAAATAGCATCACACAATATTGCCAAGGCTGGTCTCAAACTCCTGGGTTCAAGCGATCCTCCCACCTTGGCCTCCCAAAGTGCTGGGATTACACACATGAATCACAGTGCCCGGCCCCAATGTCCTCTCTTGCTTGTTACTGATCTAGGGTCAATTTATTCTACCTCTTTGAGTTCAAGCTTCCCCTCCTGTAAAACAGGGATAGTGATACCTAGTTTTGAGGCCTAACATATATATGTACATTATAGTCCAAGTCTGGCAAGTCATAAGTCTTCAATACAATAATTGTTATTCCTGGCCGTAATAAAAATAATAATAATAATAATAATAGACGTTGGTGTGGATACAATGAAAAGGGAACCCTTCTACATTGCTGATGGGAATGTAAACTAGTACAACCACTATGGAAAACAGTGTGGAGATTCCTTAAAAAACTAAAAGTAAAACTACCCTTTGATCCACCAATCTCACTACTGAGTATCTACCCAGAAGAAAGAAGTCATTATACAAAAAAGGTACTTGCACATGCATGTGTATAGCAGCACAATTTGCAACTGCAAAAATGTGGAACTAACCCAAATACCTATCAATCAACAAGTGGATAAATAAACTGTGGCATATATACACGATGGAATACTACTCAGCCATAAAACTGAATGAATTAATGGCATTCACAGCAACCTGGATGGAAATGGAGACTATTATTTTAAGTGAAGTAACTCAGGAATGGAAAACAAAACATCGTGGCCGGGCGTGGTGGCTCATGCCTATAATCCCAGCACTTTCAGAGGCCAAGGCCGGCGGGTCACGAGGTCAGGAGTCCAAGACCATCCTGGCTAACAACGTAAAACCCTGTCTCTACTAAAAATACAAAAATTAGCCGGGCGTGGTGGCATGTGCTTGTAGTCCCAGCTACTCAGGAAGCTGAGACAGGAAAATCTCTTGAACCCAGGAGGTGGAGGTTGCAATGAGCCGAGATTGTACCATTGCACTCCAGCCTGGGTGACAGAGACAAGACTCCATCTCAAAAAAAGAAAAAAAAACATCGTATGTTCTCACTCATAAGTGGGGGCTAAGCCATGAGGATGCAAAGACGTAAGATGACACAATGGACTCGAGGGACTCGTGGAAACAGTGAGAAGGGGATGAGGGATAAAGACTACAAATTGGATTCAATGTATACTTCTCGGGTGATGCGTACACCAAAATCTCACAAATCACCACCAAATAACTTACTCATGTAACCAAATACCACCTGTTCCCCAAAAAACCTATGGAAATAAAACATTGAAAAAATAATAAATAGGCCAGGTGTGGTGGCTCACGCTTGTAATCCCAGTACTTCAGGAGGCCAAGGCAGGTGGATCATTTGAAGTCAGGAGTTCAAAACCAGCCTGGCTTACATGGTGAAACCCACCTCTACTAAAAATACAAAATTAGCTGGGCGTGGGGGTGCACACCTGTAATCCCAGCTATTCGGGAGGATGAGGCAGGAGAATTGCTTGAACCTGGAAGGCGGAGGTTGCAGTGAGCCAGGATTGCACCACTGCACTCCAGCCTGGGTAACAGAGTGAGACTCTGTCTCAAAAAAAAAAAAAAAAAAAAAATGGCCAGGTGCAGTGGCTCATGCCTGTAATCCCAGCACTTTGGGAGGCTGAGGTGGGTGGATCATGAGGTCAGGAGTTCAAGACCAGCCTGGCCAAGATGGCAAAACCCCGTCTCTACTAAAAATACAAAAAAAATTAGCAGGGCATGGTGGCGGGCGCCTGTAATCCCACTACTCGGGAGGCTGTGGCAGAGAATTGCTTGAACCTGGGAGGCAGAGGCTGCAGTGAGCCAAAATTGTGCCAGTGCACTCCAGCCTAAACTCCATCTCAAAATAATAATAAGAAAAAATAAATAAATAAATAATTGTTCATTACTTTCCCCTTTTAGCAATAAATCAACCTTCCTAAGGCTATTCCTTTACCTTTCAGATGGGAATAATGGTGCCTAACCTTACAACCTCACAAGACTGCTTTGCTAATCAAAGAGTCAATGTATATTGTGGCACTTAAAAGAGGATAAGGCCAGGAGTGGTGGCTCATGCCTGTTACCCCAGCACTTTGGGAGGCCAAGTCAGGAGTTTGAGACCAACATGGTGAAACCCCATCTCTACTAAAAATATAAAAATTAGCTAGGTGTTGTGGCAGGTGCCTGTAATCCCAGCTACCCAGGAGGCTGAGACAGGAGAATCACTTGAACCCAGGAGGCAGAGGTTGCAGTGAGCCAAGACTGTACCATTGTACTCCAACCTGGGCGATGAGAGTAAAACTCTGCCTCAAAAAAAAGAGGATAAGTTATTAAACAAAGGCAAGGTAAAACATTAGCATCGTCATCATCATCATAATTATTATTACAAATATTTATGACTGTACTTGACTTACTTGTCTTTATTAAGTTCAACATTACATCATAGAAGTCTTACATGACAATCTAGTCTGAGCTATTTTCCAAACTAAACTGGTCATTTATATGCTTTAACATTTTTTCTTCAATAATCGAATCTGTTTGTCTCCAAGAATCTAAAGACTTAACAGAAGAGTTTTTGGTTGCCCTTCCTGAATTTCGTAAGCCTGTACTATAAAGGGTTACCCAAAAAGCACCCAGTAATGTGTAAAAGGGAATTCTATCCATTACCAAACAGGATTTATTCTAGGAATGCAAGTTTGGTTAAGCATCTGAACCTCAATTAATGTAATACACCATATCAGTAGAATAGAGGACAAAAAACACAAAACCATGTTTATAGATGCAGAAAAGCGTTTCACAACATCTAACACCCATTCATAATAAAAAAACATTTGGCGCAGCAGTGGCTCATGCCTGTAATCCCAGTACTTTGGGAGGCCGAGGCAGGCGAATCACCTGAAGCCAGGAGTTCAAGACCAGCTTGGCCAACATGGTAAAATCCCATCTCTACTAAAAATACAAAAATTAGCCGGGCATGGTGGCGGGCGCCTGTAATCCCAGCTACTTGGGAGGCTGAGGCAAGAGAATCGCTTGAACCCAGGAGGCAGAGGTTGCAGTGAGCCAAGACTGCACCACTGTACTCCAGCCTGGGCAACAAGAGCAAGAGTCCGTCTCAAAAAAAATAAAAATTAAAATAAAAAAAATTCAACAACAAAAATTTATTTAAAAAACCAAAACAGAAAAAAAAATTCAACAAACTAGAAATAGAAGGGCAGTTCCTCAACCTGACAAACGACAAAGTGAAATGTTTCTCCCTATAATTAAGTGGCCATTCTTGTCATTTTTTTTTTTGACATAGTACCTGAGGTTCTAGGCAGTACAATTAGGCAAGACAAAGAAAAGGCATCCCAAATTTGTAAGGAAAAAAACAAAACTATAATCATTTGCAGAAGACATAATCTTGTATATGGAAAATCCTAAGGAATATAACGAAAAGCTGTAAGAACTAATAATTGAGTTCAACAACATTATGAGATATAAGATCAATATACAGATGCAGATCAATTGCATTTCTATATAATAGCAATAAGCAATCCAAAACTAAAATTAAGAAGAATATTCCATTAACAATAATATCAAAAAAAAAAAAAACCAATGCTTAGGAATACATTTAACAAAAGAAGTATAAAATTTATAATCTGAAAACTGCAAAACATTGTTGAAAAAACCTGAAGACCTACATAAATGAAAAGACATGATGTTTATGCATTGGAAGACAATATTGTTAAGATGGCAATACGACCCAAATTTCTTTTTTTTTTTTGAAGTATTCTATTTACTCCATCTTTCCGAACAAGTCTTTCCCAAAACCTTCCCACTTGCTCTAACCCTAGTTTGCCCTCCTTGCATGGGACACAGCTGTTATCCTGGATTTGCCTTCATTATACTGGGAGGCCCTCTCATCTTCTGCCCATGTTGTTGGATCTCTTGTTTTCTGTAAATGCCTTACTGTCTCTAGGGTTTTTTTTTGGTTTTGTTTTTTATTATTATTATACTTTAAGTTCTGGGGTACATATGCAGAGCATGCAAGTTTGTTACGTAAGTGTACACATGCCATGGTGGTTTGCTGCCTCCATCACCCCGTCATCTATATTAGAATACTACCTAAATTTCTACAGATTACAAGCCATTATCTATCAGAATCGCAGCTGGATCCTTTTTTCTTTTTTTTTTTTTTTGAGACAGAGTTTTGCTCTTTGCGTGGGATGGATGGAGTGAAGTGGCACAATCTTGGTTCATTGCAACCTCCACACCCCCGGTTTCAAGCGATTCTACTGCCTCAGCCTCTCAGAGTAGTTGGGATTACGGGTGCATGCCACCACACCTGACTAATTTTTGTATTTTTAGTAGAGACAGATTTCACCATGTTGGCCAGGCTGATCCCGAACTCTTGATCTCAGGTGATCCCCCCGCCTTGGCCTCCCAAAGTGCTAGGATTACAGGCATCAGCCACCGCACCCTGCCTGGATTCTTTATAGAAATTGATAAGCTGGCTCTAAAATTCATATGGAATTTCAAAGAATCAAGAATAGCCAAAACAATCTTGAAAAATAAGAACAAGTTGGAGAACTCATATTTTCTGATTTCAAAGCTTACTACAAAGCTATACTAATCAAGACAACATTTACTGGCATGAGGATAGACACATAGATCCATAAAACAGAAGTAAGAGTCCATACATCTATGGTCCATTGATTTTAGACAAGGGTGCCAAAACATTTTAATGGGAAAGAGTAGCCTTTTCAACAAATGATGTGGGTACATTTGTGTGCTCACACACACAAAAATGAAGTTGTATACTTAAATCACAACATACACAAGAGATAAAATTGATTTTAAAAAACCAAATATAAGAGTAAAAAACTATAAAATTCTCAGACAAAACAGGAGTAAATCTTTGTAATCTTGGATCAGGCAGTGATTTCTTAAGCTCTGACAACAAAAGCATAAGCAATAGAAAAAAAAGTGAAATCACATTTCATTAAAATTAAAAACCTTTGTAAATCAAAAGACACTAACAAAAAAGTGAAGACGGCCCACAAAATTGGAGAAAACTTTTGCAAATTACATATTTGATAAAGGATTTGTATCTAGAAAATAAAAAGAACTATTATAACTCAATAATAAAATCGCAAGTAAACTCATTAAAAAATGAGCAAAGGGCCAGGCATGGTAGCTCACACCTGTAATCCCAGCACTCTGGGAGGCCAACTCAGAGTCGAGCCCAGGAGTTCCAGACCAGCCTGGGCAACACGGGTAAAACCCTGTCTACAAAAGTGAGCCAGTAGTGGTGGCGTGCGCTTGTAGTCCCAGCTACTCAGGAGGCTGAGGTGGGAATATCAATTGAGATCTGGAGTTAAAGGCTGCAGTAAGCTGTGATTGTGCCACTGCCCTCTAGCCTGAGCTACAGAACGACAGTCTTAAATATATATATATATATATATATATATATATATATATAAAAACTAAAAAACTTAAAAAAAAATTTTTTTTAAGTGAGCAAAGATCTAAATAGACATTTCTCCAAAGAAAATATATAAATGATCGATAAGCACACTGAAAAGATGATAAACATCAATAGCTACCATGGAAATGCAAATCAATACCACAATGAAATATCACTTCACACCTCCAAGATGGCTAGGAAGAAAAAAAAAACAGATAACAAGTGTTAGGAAAGAGGTGGAAAAAATGGAACCCTTACATACTGCTGATGGGAATGTGAAACGGTGCTGCTACTTTGGAAAACAGTCTGGAAGTTCTTCCAGTGGTTAAACACTGAGTTACCATATGATCTAGTATTCCACTCTTAAGTATATATATCCAAGAGAAATGAAAAACTGAAAATAACCAAAATGTCCATCAATTGACAAATGAATAAAATGTGTCATATCTCACAAAGAAATATTACTTAGCAGTGAAAACAAATAACGTACTGATACATACCATAAGATAGCTGAACACTGAACATATTATGCTAAGTGAAAGAAGCCAGGTCAGGCACTGTGGCTCACGCATGTAATCCCAGCACTATGGGAGGCCGAGGCGGGACTCCCATAGTGAGGTCAGGAGTTAGAGAGTCAGTAGTTAGAGACCAGCCTGGCCAACATGGTGAAACCCCATCTCTACTAAAAATACAAAAAATTAGCTGGGAATGGTGGCACATGCATCAGGAGGCTGAGGCAGGAGAAATCGCTTGAACCCAGGAGGCAGAGGTTGTTGCAGTGAGCCAAGATCACCACTGCACTCCAGCCCAGGCGACAGAGCAAGACTCTGTCTCAAAAAAAAAGAAAAAGTACAAAAAATTAGCTGGGCGCCGTGGTGCCGTGCCTGTAGTCCCAGCTACTCAGGAGGCCGAGGCAGGAGAATCGCTTGAACCCAGGAGGCAGAGGTAGCAGTGAGTCGAGATGGCACCACTGCACAGAAGTGGTCACATATTGTATGTCACAGAAAATCACATATTTTATGATTTCACTGATTTGAAATTTCTAGAATAGGCAAATACATACATATACAAAGTAGATTAGTGTTTGCTTAAGACTGAAAGGTGGGAGGCCCTGGGGAATGATGGCTAAGGGGTGTGATGTTTCTTTTTGGGAATAATGAAAATGTCTAAAATTGATGATGGTGATGGATGCACAGCTCTAAGAATAAAAGCCACTGAACCGTATACTTAATTTGTTTTTTTTTATTTTTTTGGTTTTGGTTTTGGTTTGGCTTTTTTCTGAGATGGAGTCTTGCTCTGTCGCCTGGACTAGAGTGCAGTGGTGCCATCCCAGCTCACTGCAACCTCTGCCTCCTGGGTTCAAGTGATTCTCCTGCCTCAGCCTCCTGAGTAGTTAGGACCACAGGCACGTGCCTCCATGCCTGGCTAAGTTTTTGTACTTTTAGTAGAGACTGGGGGTTTCGCCAGTTTCGCTATATTGGCCAGGCTGGTCTCAACTTGTGACCTCAAGTGATCTGCCCGCCTTGGTCTCCCAGAGTGCTGGGATTACAGGGGTGAGCTACTGTGCCTAGCCTTATCATACTATTCTTACCTTTGTTATGTTTGACATTTTCCATAACAAAAGGTAGATTTTTTTTTTAAAGTAAAGTGCTAATGCTATGGTAAGGAATTACAAAGCCAAAATATAGAAAATGAGAACCCAAAGAGGTAAGTCTAATACTCAAAATAACTTTTGGCCTGAGGGAATTTGCTAATCCAGAAGAATTTGCTACTAAAGTGAACTGTACTTCCACAGCCTCAAAGAACTAAGGTAATTAAATTCAGAGCACAGGGTTTGCCAAAATTGGGAACGCTTATTAATCATGCCCCACTTATTTTTTTGGACACAGTCTCGCTCTGTTGCCAGGATGGAATGCAGTGGTGTGATCTTGGCTCACTGCAACCTCCACCTCCCGCATTCAAGTGATTCTCCCGCCTCAGCCTCCCAAAGTGCTGGGATTACAGGCATAAGCCACAGCACCCAGCCATGCCCCACTTTAAACTTGGAAATGGGTTACACCTTCAGAGGTAGACATAACCACAAGTAAATCAGTCCTCTTACAAGCTTGCAGTCTGACCTCCCAGTTCAGGGAATCTCAGACACAGAACTTGGATTTAGGGTAGTGCCAGACAAAGAGCACCACTGGGTACCTGTGACAAGCAAGGAAAATCCTCTGTGCAGAAAGTTATCATTTCAGCGTTCAAATTATTTCTACAAATAATATTCCAAGTATCCAGCACATGGTCAAAGATAACCAGGCACACAAAGAAACTAAGCAGTGAGGAAGAAGCGCGCACACACACACACACACACACACACACACAAAGCACACAACAGAAGCAGACATTCAAAAACTTCAGACATTGGAATTATCAAACACAGATTATAAAACAATGCAAGAAAGGAAACACTGGATGGAAAAAAAAAGCAATGGAAATGGCTATCACAAGGAAGAAGATAGTAAAAGATGGAAGAAGCAAGGGTAGAAATGAGATTTTCATAGTTTAGAATTTAGGGCCAGGCGTGGTAGGTCACGCCTATAATGCCAGCACTTTGGGAGGCTGAGGCAAATGGATCACCTGAGGTCGAAGTTCGAGACCAGCCTGACCAACATGAAGAAACTCTGTCTCTACTAAAAATACAAAATTAGCCAGGGGTGGTGGCGCATGCCTGTAATCCCAGCTACTAGAGAGGCTGAGACAGGAGAATTGCTTGAACCCGGGAGGCAGAGGTTGCGGTGAGCCAAGATCACACCATTGCACTCCAGCCTGGGCAACAAGAGCAAGATTCTCTCTCTCAAAAAAAAAAAAATTGAGATTACATAAATTTACATATTTCAAAATAAAATTAAATCTAAAAAAAGTAGCCAGGCACAGTGGTGCACACCTTTAATCCCAGCTGAGGCTGGGCAGGCATCTCGCTTGAACTCAGGAGTTTGAGACCAGCCTGGGCAACATGGCAAAACTCCATCCTTACAAATACAAAAAAACTAGCTGGGAGCGGTGGCACACACCTGTAGTCCCAGCTACTCAGGAGGTAGAGGTGGGAGGACCACTCGAGCCCCAGAGGTCAAGGCTGTAGTGAGCCAAGGTTGCGCCACTGTACTCCATCCTGGGGGACAAAGAGTGAGAATGAGACCTTGTCTAAAAAAAAAAAAAAAAAAAAAAGGCAATCTGTAAAAACATGAAAACAGATGTACCTAACTGCATGTAAAATACAGTATGTGCACCTTACAATTGTAGAAGGATTTAGTCCAGGGGGAAGAAGACCCGCAAACATTTAAAATTTCATCTAGTAGTCTCATATTAGTAGTAATATTAATATTATTAATTTGACACAGGTTTTTATGTATTGTATGATAAATAAAGCTTTTATGAAGGTAAGAAAGAGAAAAAGACAAGAAAAAGAAATATCAGAAGATCACTATACTGTCTCTGAAATTCTTCTATGTAGTTAAAAAATATAACTCTTATTCAAATATTCAAATCAATCAATATGGTTTTAGAGGCTTACGTATTATTTTTCTCAGCATCTGGTCCTTGACTGCATGTCAAAACCTAATCTCCTACCAGATTATAGTCTAGCCCAGTGGCTCTCAACTCTTGTTGTATATCAGAACTATTTAAAAGGTAGGTTTCGAATGTTGCCCTAGAGTTATTAAATCAGAGTCTCAGCATGGGAGCAGCCAAGGATACACACTTTGAAAAAGCGCTGGGGCGGGGCACAGGGCCAGGCATGGTGGCTCACGCCTGTAATCCCAGCACTTTGGGAGGCTGAGGCAGGTGGATCACTTGAAGTCAGGAGTTTGAGACCAGTCTGATCAACATGGTGAAACCCCGTTTCTACTAAAAATACAAAAATTAGTCAGGTGTGGTGGAGCATGCCAGTATTCCCAGCTACTCAGGAGATTGAGGCAGGAGAATGGCTTGAACCTTGGAGGTTGCAGTGAGCCGAGATCACACCACTGCACTCCAGCCTGGGCTACAGAGCAAGACTCCATCTCAAAACAAAACAAAAAGAAAAAGGAAAAGCACCACTGGCAATTCAGCTGCTCAGTCAGTATAGAATCACTGCTCCAGTCCTACAATTCTACTTCATGTTCCTCGAACATGACAGGCTCTAACATGGAGGTCAGCCAACCATGGCCCAAAGCCCAAACTCCAGCTCAATACCTGGTTTTGTAAATAAATTTTTTACTGGAATACAACTATAGCCATTTGTTTATGATTTGTCTATAGCTGCTTTCATGCTACAATGACAACACTGAGCACTCTGACACAGACCACATGGCCTGTAAAATCTAAAATATTTACAGTCTAGCCCTCTACAAGAAAAGTTTGCTGACTTCTGTTCTGTTTCTGCTCTGCATCTTTGTACTTTCCTCAAACTCTGCTCCTATCTTGGCAAGCTCATCTCCATCCTTCTAATCAGCATCATTTCTGCAAATCCTGAACTTAGGCCCCTTTATATTTTTTCATCACCCTCTGTACTTTCCCCTATTATATGACTCATTATTGTTTCTTCTAAGATGTCTGTTTAATGACTGCCTCCCTGACTAGATGGCCAGCTGTCTCAGGACAACACTCTGAGTGTCTTATTCACTATAGTGTCTGCTTCATTTATGCATATATTAAAATTTACTCGATGAATATCTCCCCCACCCCCCACCACACACCTTTCTCATTTTGTTAGATTTCTCAATGTTTCGGTCTGTTAAGGGAATTCTAGTCCAAATTCTTTCAGGGTATTTTTAATCCCACCCTGTTGTCTCATCCATGCATTTCAGCTACATACAATTTGAGTTCTTCTCCATATCACATACACATAATGTTGAAAGTGACAGGGCTGAGAATAAAGTCCTGAAAGCACACACACAAACACACACCCTCCACCACCTGCCTGCATATTAGTATCAATCCATTAAATCAGCAGTCTTTGACTAAGACTCTAATTGTACTATTATGTAGCCTATATTTTCTATCCTGTCTAGAAGGATTTTATGAGAGCTTCCACTTCTATCAGGCTTTCCTTACATGGCACCACCTCTATCCAGGAAGGACTGAACTAATCACTCCTCCATCTTTCTCACAACTGGACCTTTTCTCATTTTGCTGTATTATAGTAATTTGTTTAGAAGTCTGTCTGTGCTACAAGCCCAAGCTCTCTTAGAGGACAGAAACTTACCTAAATTAACTACAATCCCACAGCCTGGCACAATGCCCAAAATTTAGTTGTTACTTAAAAAAAATTACTAAACACATGTCTTATAATTCAGACACATTAAATTTATGGCATTTCCTATTTCTGCCATCTGAAAATTCTTTTAAAAATACCCTTACCTGTATTCAGTTAGGAAAAAAGGGAAGTCAAATTGTCTCTATTTGCAGATGACATGATTGTATATTTAGAAGACCCCATCTTCCCAGTCCAAAGTCTCCTTAAACTGATAAGCTACTTCAGCAAAGTCTAGGATACAAAATGAATGAGCAGAAATCACAAACATTCCTATATACCAATAATAGACAAATAGCCAAATCAAAAGGAAACTCCCATTCACAATTGCTACAAAGAGAATAAAACACCTAGGAATAAACTAACAAAGGATATAAAGGACCTCTTCAAGGAGAACGACAAACCACTGCTCAACGAAATAAGAGAGGACACAAACAGATGGAAAAACATTCCATGCTCATGGTTGGGAAGAATCAACATCGTTGAAATGGCCATACTGCCCAAAGTAATTTATAGATTCAACACTATCCCCCATCAAGCTACCAATGACCTTCACAGAACTAGAAAAACCACTTCAAACTTTATATGGAGCCAAAATAGAGCCTGCATAGCCAAAACAATCATAAGCAAAAGGAACAAAGCTGGAGGCATCATGCTGCCTGATTCAAACTATACTACAAGGCCACAGTAATCAAACAGCATGGTACTGGTACCAAAACAGAGACACAGACCAATGGAACAGAACAGAGGCCTCAGAGGCAACACCACACATCTACAATTATCTGCTCTTTGACAAACCTGACAAAAACAAGCAATGGGGGAAAGGATCACCTGTTTAATAAATGGTGTTGGGAAAACTGGCTAGCAATGTGCAGAAAGCAGAAACTAGACCCCTTCCTGATAACTTACACTAAAATAAACTCCAGATGGATTAAAGATCTAAACATAAGACCTAACACCATAAAAACTCTAGAAGAAAACCTAGGCAAAATCAATCAGGACATAGGCATAGGCAAGGACTTCATGGCTAAAACACCAAAAGCAATGGCAACAGAAGCCAAAATAGACAAATGGGATCAAATTAAACTTCAGAGCTTCTGTACAGCAAAAAAAAAAAACAATCATTAGAGCAAATCGGCAACCAACAGAATGGGAAAAAATGTTTACAATCTACCCATCTGACAAAGGGCTAATATCCAGAATCTACAAAGAACTAAAACAGATTTACAAGAAAAAAACAAACCCATTCAAAAGTGGGCAAAGGATATGAACAGACACTTCACAAAAGAAGACATAGATGAGGCCAACAAACATATGAAAAAATGCTCATCATCACTGGTCATTAGAGAAATGCAAATCAAAACCACATTTAGATACCATCTCACGCCAGTTAGAATGGAGATCACTAAAAAAAAAAAAAAAAGAATGGTGATCCTTAAAAAATCTGGAGACAACAGATGCTGGAGAGGATGTGGAGAAATAGGAACACTTTTACATTGTTGGTGGGAGTGTAAATTAGTTCAACCATTGTGGAAGACAGTGTGGCACTTCCTCAAGGACCTAGAAATAGAAATTCCATTTGACCCAGCAATCCCATTACTGGTTATATACTCAAAGGATTATAAATTGTTCTATTATAAAGACACACGCATGCGTATGTTCACTGTGGCACTGTTTACAACAGCAAAGACTTGGAACCAACCCAAATGTCCATCAAGGATAGACTGGATAAAGAAAATGTGGCACATGTACACCATGGAATACTATGCAGCCATAAAAAACGATGAGTTCGTGTCCTTCATAGGGACATGGATGAATCTGGAAACCATCATTCTCAGCAGACTGTCACAAGAACAGAAAACCAAACACCGCATGTTCTCACTCATAGGCGGGTGTTGAAGAATGAGGACAAGTGGACACAGGGAGGGGAGCATCACACATTGTAGTCAGTTGGTGGGGGCTGGGGAGGGACAGCAGGGGGTGGGAGGGGTGGGGAGGGAGTAACATGGGGAAAAATACCAGATATATGTGATGAGGGGATGAAGGCAGCAAACCACCTTGCCATGAATGTACCTATGCAACAATCCTGCATGATCTGCACATGTACCCCAGAACCTAAAGTACAATAAAAAGAAATACCCTTACCTGTAGCAAAAAGGAAACAGCATAACTCAAGAAGAAGGATGATGGACTACATTTAAACTCTTTTTATATTCAGCCACTCCAGTATTTTCTAGGATTTCGGGGGTCAAAAGTATTTCCTTTCTCAAAGGGTTTGGAGGTCCACAGGGCAACCAACCATGGATGTCAAATAGTGATTAAATTCTTGATAAGTCTTGCTGCTGAAATTGACTCTGATTTTGTCTAATGGGAAAGAAATAAAAAATTGTCACTATCACCTGTTATCCCTTTCTTTCTTATTCCCATCAGGTCATGTAATATCTAGACTTAATTTTTAAACAACAGTGATTTACAGAGTTTTTTCTCCTCCCTCATTCATACCTTTTGTACCAACTCATTTTTCTTTGCGGCAGTCAAATTTTTATGATACCTAACAGAAAAAACAAACAGAATGAAACATGTAATATGCCTTTGAATATAATGCCTTTGAAGTGGTAAAAATAAACAAAAACACGTATTTTAAATGTAAATATCTACAAATGTGCATATACACAAATATCCAGTTGTGTAGTTAAGGATTTTATCCTTTTGTGATACATTCTCCTCAAGTGAAAATTAATAGAGGCTCAATAAGTGGTTCACTTAAGATGTGCACTTGACTAAGTAAAAAATAAACAATGAAAAATGCTTTCAACGTTTCACTATTAAAAATTTAATAGAGTTCTCACTCATAAGTGGGAGTTAAACAATGAGAACACATGGACACAGGGGAGGAGAACATCACATACTGGGGCCTGTCAGGGGGTGAGGAGCACATTAGGACAAATACCTAATGCATAGAGGACTTAAAACCTAGATGATGGGTTGATGGGTGCAGCAAACCGCCACGGCACATGTATACCTATGTAACAAACCTGCATGTTCTGCACATGTATCCCCAGAACTTAAAGTAAACTTAAAAAAAATTAATAGAGGGTCAAAAGCAGTCAGTCACTGATATAGAACATATTTTCCTAACGTTAAAAAAAAGGTACAGCAGAAAGGATAAAGGGGAAATTTAGAAATATGTTCTTCTTGTCAGAGAACTATTAACAACTAACAAGTTTTTAAACAATTCAACCTTGACATAGTTCTACAAGTGATGCCAACAAGGTGTATACTTAGTTGGGTATGGTGGCTCACACCTGTAATCCCAGCACTTTAGGAGGCCAAGACAGGTGGATCACCTGAGGTCAGGAGTTAAAGACCAGCCTGGCCAACATGGTGAAACCCCATCTCTACAAAAAAGTTCAAAAAATTAGCCAGGTGTGGTGGCAAGTGCTTGTAATCCCAGCTACTGAGGAGGCTGAGGCATGAGAATCACTTGAACCCAGGAGGCGGAGGTTGCACTGAGCCGAGATCACGCCATTGCACTCCAGGGTAACAAGAGCAAAACCCCATCTCAAAAAAAAAAAAAAAGTGTACACTTACGGACTGAAAAGAGTAATTTCAGTCCACATGTGAAATAATTAGAGGAGACTAGAAATAACACAGCTTCACATAATTGGCAATAGCTGCCCTTATCTCCCAGAAAATGTTTTTACCAGAGAAGCTACAAACACTTAAAGCAATTGTCATCAAACGACTAATTTTTCCTGGAGACACAGCAACTAGAAAGAACAATGCTGAGTGCAACAGTACCATTGCACAACAGGTCCTCAACTATGACTTTTTTTATTCCGTAACCACAGCAGTGGAGGATTTAAAAACAACACAACTATCATAGCCCCATACTGGAATGTCATGTCCAAAAGCAAGCCACGTTTCCAATTTCCAGAGGCCCTGGCAGAAAATGAGTATGAATATTTATTGTATTATAGCTGAAAGATGACGAGAGAATTATAGTATTTCATAAAATGGTAAAAAGCTTTTGTACCTGTGCATAATAAAACACAGCTGGTTCAGGATGCTGGCATCCAGGCTGAGGAGTGCAGAATAGAGATCCCAGGAGGAACAACACCACTAATGGAAGGTTGTAATTTATATATATGTCACACACCTTTGAGAAAGAACGATAACATCAGTATATAGAGTATTCCCAAAACTCTTCAACCAAGTTCACCCAAAGAATCATCAGTATAAGATAAGCAATAATATAGCATTAGCTTTGGACATGCCTGACTCCTAAATAAACAGGTAACTACAAGCTTGCTTAAAATACATTTTACCAAATATCAATCATACTATAGAGGATTATTTCTATAAGGCCATTACTTAAATCTTTCATTTTTTCTGGGGAATGGTCTTAAAGTTAGGGGAACAGGGTAGAGGAAGGAAGTATTTCTTTCTCCTTAAGTCCCATAATACTTACTTATCATATGAGTTAGCTGTCAACCTAGAAAACAAAGGAGCATGCTTCTAAGCAAATGCATAATACAAGACAACTAGGTATTAGTAAATAGAGGAAGCTGGGAAAACTGAGGACTATAGTGGATAACTTCATGGACAATATTAAGTTGGCACAAAAGTAACTGCAGTTTTTGCCATTGAAAACAATAGCAAAAACCGCAATTACTTTTGCACCAACCTATAGTTCTGTCCAGGTCATATACTGTAAAACAATAAAAGGGTACTAGGTACCAAGAAAAGTAAGGCAGTTGAAAGGTAGAAATGGACATCTGAAGAAACAAGATATTTTTGGTTTCTGCCAGGGGTTGGGAATGAGATGAACAAAAAATAATGCTAACAATAGACTTCTGTCTAGGGCCAGTATTAACACAGGTCAATGTAGTGGTACCTGGACCTAAAAAACAGCATTTAGTCCAGTCTAGTGCCTTTGGTGATTAAAAAAAAAAATGAAAAAAAAAAACCAGCATTTAGGCCAAGCGTGGTGGCTCACGCCTGTATCCCAGCACTTTGGGAGGCTGAGTCAGGTGGACCACGAGGTCAGGAGTTCAAGACCAGCCTGGCCAACATGGTGAAACCCTGTCTCTACTAAAAATACAAAAATTAGCTGTGCGTGGTGGTGGGCACCTATAATCCCAGCTACTTGGGAGGCTGAGGCAGGGAACTGAACCTGGGAGGTGGGGGTTGCAGTGAGCTGAGATCACGCCACTCCACTCCAGTATAGGGCGACAGAGCGAGACTCTGTCTCGAGGGGAAAAAAAAAAAGCATTTGTTTTTCCACTTTGTTTATGAAAGTCAGCTATTCTGCCGAGAAAATAATCATGAACTTCAAAATGTGAGGTTATTTTAACGATGCTAATAAGATCATAGCCCACCTTAATGGTTTCGCATAAAATTTAAATAGTCAATAAAGTGGACAGCCTTCACAAAAATCCAAATGGGGAAAATGTAATGTGTACTACCTTCTCATAGAAATCCAAAATAAAGTGCAGCAAGAAGTACTGTTGCTCTCCAAGCGCATTGCAGTAGTGGACAGCCACCCTACATAGTGGATCGAGTTTAGACACAGAGTTCATTGATCCACCCAAAGTTGTCTCTCTGCAATAAGAAACCGTTAACATTCAGATATAGAGTAGCAAAAGTGCTCACAATTCCAACGCTAAAGCTGAATAATATAAAGCAATAAGTTGGTGAATATTTTAAACACTTTCAGTGCTCCAATGTATAATTTACTTTTTAGAAAAATCATAGTGATTAATCATAAAATTACACTTAGCCCTCCAGAGAACCATTAAGATAAATTCATAGAACATTCTAAGCAACCAGACTCTACTAGTAAATACCAGAGAAATAAGGTAATATGCTCCAAGCAGATATGAAAATTCTCAAGTAAGAGATATAAAAACCACTAGAAAAATAGGTATTCCATTAATAGTTAAGGGGGGGAAAAAAAGTTCACATAAAAGTGACATGAAAAATTCAGGGCAGGACACAGTGGCTCACACCTGTAATTCCAGCACTTAGGGAGGCCAAAGTGGGCAGATCTCTTGAATCCAGAAGTTTGAGACCAGCCTGGGCAACATGGCAAAAGCCCATCTTTACAAAAAACACAAAAATTAGCTGGGGTGGTGGCACACGCCTGTAGTTCCTGCTACTTAAGAGGCTGAGGTGGGAGGATTGCTTGAGCCCAGGAGGCAAACGCTGCAGTGAGCGAGATTTAGCTCACCACTGCACTTTAGCCTGAGCAACAGAGCAAGATTCTGTTTCCAAAAAAAAAAAAAAATCAGTCCAGATGCAGTGGCTCACGCTTGTAATCCCACCACTTTGGGAGGCCAAGGCCGGCAGATCACTTGAGGTCAGGAGCTCGAGACCAGCCTAGCCAACATGGTGAAACCCCATCTCTACTAAAAATACAAAAATTAGCCAGGCATGGTGGTGGGCACCTATAATCCCAGGTACTCGGGAGGCTGAGGCAGGAGAATTGCTTCAGGAGGTGGAGGCTGCAGTGAGCCGAGATCATGCCACTGCACTCCAGCCTGGACAACAGAGCAAGACCTTGTCTAAAAAAAAATCAGCATAAAATGTGAAAATGGACAAAATTATACAGTAAAGTAGAAAAAATGAGAACTAGTTTATCCCAACCAACTCAAAAGTGGTTTAAAGAAATAAACATTAAAATGACTTTAGGAATCATTTCCTATACTGTCAGTAACATTGCAACACAGATTGAAGGAAACCTATAGTACACAAATCAAAACTCAGTTTTGCCTAAATTCCTTACCCTAAAATGCTGTTAAACATATTTTCACTTGAATTTGACCGGGTGCAATGGCTCATGCCTGTAATCCCAGCACTTTGGGAGGTTGAGGAAGGCAGACCACCTGAGGTCAGGAGTTTAAGACCAGCCTGGCCAATATGGTGAAACCCCATCTCTACTAAAAATACAAAAATTAGCCAGGCATGGTAGTGCACACCTGTAATCCCAGCAACTCGGTAGGCTGAGGGAGGAGAATCCCTTGAGCCCGGGAGGTGGAAGTTGCAGTGAGCCAAGATTGTACCACCGTATTCCAGCCTTGCCTGGGCGACAGAGACTTCGTCTCAAAAAGAAAAGGCAAAAGAAAAAGAAATATATATATTTTCACTTGAATTCAATTCAATCCTAAAAGAGAATTAGCAAATTTTTTGGAATCTTTTATTCTTCTAGTAAAAAACAGATCTGGGTATTTTATATTCTAACTGGATCAACGAATGGAGTCTCTTACAGCACATATTGGTATTAGTTCAATCCATCCACCTACTCACCCCTGTCCTTCAATGCAATGTTAAATGGATTAGGAAAAGACTTAGAAATTTGAATTCATAGCTTTACCCTCCTATCTAGGTTGTCAACAATGGTTATGCACAAGGAAAAGAACATGTATAATCTTAGTTTCAGAGATGATCATGACTCTACTACTGCCCACCACCATGATAGTTCAGTGCCAGGGCAATCAAGGAAGGATCAGACCATTCAAATAGGCAAGCATCTACACATAGCCACCTGGCTATTTGCAAAACTGTATCTTTTTTTTTTTTTTTTTTTGAGATGGAGTCTTGCTCTGTCACCCAGGCTAGAGTGCAGTGGCGTGATCTCGGCTCACTGCAACCTCCTCTCCCAGGTTCAAGCAATTCTCATGCCTCAGCCTCCTGAGTAGCTGGGATTACAGGTGTGTGCCACCATGCCCAGCTAATTTTTATATTTTTACTAGAGACAAGGTTTCACCATGTTGGCCAGGCTGATCTCGAACTCCTGACCTCAAGTGATCCGCTGGCCTCGGCCTCCCAAAGTGGTGGGATTACAGGCGGTAACTGTATCTTAACTATGAATTTTGCTAACACTTGGCAACTGTGTCTGAAATAATTTGAAACAATGACTATTGCTCAGAACAGCCTCTTTTGAAGTGTTTCTCCACAAGACACTATTGGTATTTAGGATGAAACAATTCACTGTTGAGGACTGCCTCCTACTCCCCCACCCACTGGAGCACACTGAGCATCCCCATCTCCCACATACTAAATGATGGTTGTAACCTCTTCCCAGTCACTGTGACAACCAGAAATGCCTCCCTTCGAAAACCACTGTTAAGAAGTTTTCTTCCCCTTCTCTTCTTATGATGTATAACTACAATTTACTCCCTTTTGACAGTGATATGGCATATGGCCACATGATAGAAACAGGGCATTACACCTATATTTACTAAATAAAGAAGTATTGAAAACTTGAGCTATACTATATAATGCCAAATACTGATATGACAAGCAAAATTATCTACATGTATGTCCATCTATTTAAGAATTTTAGAAAGCAGAATTCCTTTTTAAATTGTCTCCCTTAACTTATGACACTAATAAAAGAGGAATCCTAAGATTTTTGGAAAGATAATACAGAAATTGTAAGGCAGCTATTTCAGGGGTACCGGAGACTTACATTGCAAATTGGCCAAGATTATAGATGCAAACATACTATTCTGTTAAATCTCTTGCTTATCTGGGGAATAGGAAATGAATAAACATGAGTCCAGGCTCAGTAGACAGAGGGGAATGCACGTTAGGGAGAACCACAAGTAAAAGAGAGGAATTTCGGGCTGGATGTGGTAGTTCATACCTGTGATCTCAATATTTTGGGAGGCCAAGGCAGGAGGACAGCTTGAGCCTAGGGGTTCAAGACCAACCTGGACAACACAGTAAGACTGTGTCTCTACAAAAAATTAAAAAATTAGCCAGGCGTGGTGGTGCACGCTTGTGGTCACAGCTACTCAGGGGCTGAGGTGGAGAGGATTGCTTGAGCTTGGGAGGTCAAGGCTGCAGTGAGCTAAGACTGCATCACTGTACTCCTGGGAGACAGAGTAAGACCCTTTCTCCAAAAAAAAAAAAAAAAAAAAAAAAAAGGCAGGGGGGAATAATTTCAAACCTACTATTCTTAATGTAATTTAGGTAGAAGAGATTAAATATTTAAGTGGAATTTCTTTATAATAGTGGTTCTCAAACTTCAGCTTGCACCAGAATTATGGTGGTGTTAAAACAGATTACTAGGCCCCAATTCCAGAGTTTAATTCAGTAGATCTAGGGCAAGACCTGAGATTTGCATCTCTAACTAAAGTTTCCAGGTTATACTGATGATCCAAGGACCATATTTTGAGAAGCACAGCTTTACAAGATGTTTACCACCCACTAACACTCCATTTCCTTCTAAAAGTGATCAGATGTATATGGAAACAATGTAATAAGGAATAGGAAGAATTAAAAACAATTTTCCAGGCCTTAAGAAGCTTCTATTCTCTATTCTCCTACCAAAGTAGGAAACCACTATAGGGATAAGAACATACAGAAAAATGAGTCTGGGCTCAACTTTTAACCAAGCTAACCACCAGCTATTTATAACTGAAGCTAGCAGAATTTGAACACTGGTTAGATATTTGAAGATATTAAGAACTATTGGCTGGGCATGGTGGCTCCTGCCTGTGATCCCAGCACTTTGGGAGGCCAAGGAGGGTAGATCACTTGAGGTCACGAGTTCCAGACCAGCCTGGCCAATATGGTGAAACTGTCTACTAAAAACACAAAAATCAGCTGGGTATGGTGGCACACACCGATAGTCCCAGCTACTCGGGGAGGCCAAAACAGGAGAATTGTTTGAACCCAGGAGGCGGAGGTTGCAGTGAGACTCTCCTCACTCCACTGCACTCCAGCCTGGGCAAAAGTGAGATTCTGTCTCAAAAAAAAAGAACTACTAATTTTTTAGGTGTCATAATGGTATCATTTTTTACAGTTGAAACAGGAACTGAGTTTAGCTTAAAAATAATTGAAGAGGGGCACGGTGGCTCACGCCTATAATATCCCAGCACTTTGGGAGGCCCAGGGGGGTGGATCACAAGGTCAAGCGATCGAGACCATCCTGGTCAACAAGGTGAAACACCGTCTCTACTAAAAATACAAAAATTAGCTGGGCATGATGGCGCACACCTGTAGTCCCAGCTACTTAGGAGGCTGAGGCAGGAGAATTGCTTGAACCCAGGAGGCGGAGGTTGCAGTGAGCCAAGATTGCGCCATTGCACTCCAGCCTGGGTAACGAGAGTGAAACTCCGTCTCAAAAAAAAAAATAATAATAATAATAATAATAATAATAATTGAAGAGAGAAATCTTAATGTTTTAGTTAAAAACAAAAAAAAAATTGGAGAGAAAGGTGAAAGGTACTTAGATAAAAAAGGTTAACCAAGAGTTGGTAACTGTTGAAGATGGGTAATGGGCACAGAATGGTAACACTGCAGTATTTTCTCTACTTTTGACTCAATTTGTAATTTTCTATAATACAGTTCTTCAACCGCTGAAAAATAATGTGACTGATAACAGAATTTAGGAGAAGCAGCCAGGCGCAGTGGCTCACACCTGTAATCCCAGCACTTTGGGAGGCCAAGGTGGGTAGATCACCTGAGGCCAGGAGTTTGAGACCAGCCTGCCAAACAAGGTGAAACCCCATCTCTACTAAAAATACAAAAAAAAAAAAACCTTAGCCAGGCATGGTGGCATGTGCCTGTAGTCTCAGCTACTCAGGAGGCTGAAGCAGGAGAATCATTTGAAGCTGGGAGGCAGAGGTTGCAGTGAGCTGACATTGCGTCACTGCACTCTAGCCTGTGTGACAGAGCAAGACTCTGTCTCAAAAAAAAAAAAAAAAGAATATAGGACAAGGCAAATATTTTTGGTAGAAAGAGGCAAAACAACCTGATTATGTAGTGCCTTGAAATTTAGTCTTTTACTTTTTTTATATAAATATAAGTTATAAGTGTCATATACCAGTTAACACAATAGTCTTTTACTTTTATTTTGAAGGTAAAGGACACATTTAACAAAAATTTAGGGCTTATATTTTAAACTCCAAGTTAAGATAAATTAATGGATATAACAAAAATACAGCTTAGAAACATAAAAACAAAGTTGTACAGCAAAATTGCCTTAGAGATTTTTCCAGCAGTCATGAAAATTGGCTTTACATATAAGAATATATTTTATAAAATGAGTTAAACTGAATGGAAGTCAAAGTCTAATCTTAGCTCTCCAGTGTTTTGCTCTATTAACTCTTGAAGTCACTTAGCAAATAAGGGTTGCTTTTGATTTATATAATAGGAACTTAGAGAATTAACCTTCCTCTCAGAATTGTGGGGGAAGAAGAGTGTAAAGTCACAAAAAAGTCTTCTAGAAAGTACTACTAAGCATTTACATGAAAAAATTAGGTTTCATGCCACACTATTAAACATATGCAAACATCTGTATACAGATCATCTCTTGTGGAAGACTGTTAGATAACTCACAGAGGACTGTTTGTAACAGGTTTCATGTGAATGTCCATAGAAAGCCACAACAGCCAATTCTGCAGTAGCTCTTTCAGACTCTGAAGAACACTACACTGAGGAGGACAAAACAAAACAAAACAAAATCATGAAATCATTCAGACATAACAGTGTTCAGAACTAACAGAGGCTTAGAGATGGAAAGGATCACGGAGATGACCACATCCAATTTGGAACTCAACAGCTGCTTCTACAACATCATCAGTCTCCAGGAGACAAATGCCAAGTACAAGTTTATTTTGCCATTTTCTCTACAAGAACATACTTCAGCAGGACTGCCCAACTTATCAGCCTAGGAATAGACTTTTCTCTAAATTACATTCATTTATAACAAATATTACATCATCAAATAAAAACAGCATCTTTATTGTCCCCTCTCAGAGATCTTTTGAAGTTGCTACAGATATGAGTTCCTCTCCCTTTTTACCTTACAGTCTACAATTACAATTTGCCGCCTTTTGGACTGTCACAAAAATTTATCTTATCTTCCGTGACTTTGAAAAACAAGCAATTCTAGTCTTTCTTTTCTTTTCTTTTTTTTTTTTTTTCCAGAGATGGGGTCTCACTTGCCCAGGCTGGAGTGCAGTGGCTATTCACAGGCGCGATCCCACTACTGATCAGCACGGGAGTTTTGACATGCTCCGTTTCTGACCTGGGCCGGTTCACCCCCTCCTTAGGCAACCTGGTGGTCCCCCGCTCCCGGGAGGTCACCATATTGATGCCAAACTTAGTGCAGAAACCCTATCGGCATAGCGCACTACAGCCCAGAACTCCTGGGCTCAAGTGATCCTCCCACCTCAGCCTCCCGAGTAGCTGGGACTACAGGCACGTGCCACCGCGCCCAGCTCTAGTCTTTCTTTCTCAGGCCTTGCCTTGATTTCCCAAGCCTCAGTCACATACAAAAACATACAATGATGACAGAAATTAATCCATGGCATTTATGATGATAAACCATAATATCTATAAATTTGAAAGCAATCCATATCATCCCAAAATCTAATACAGCGAACCTTTCTTAAAAAACATTCTTACTAAATAATGGCCTACTGATTTCAGTATTTCTAGTGATAGAGTGCTCACTGCTACTTCACAGAACAGTTCAATTAATATTTTTTTTTGACAACTTGCATTCAGGTTAGAAATAGTAGTTGAAAGCAACTCTGGAATCATCTAAGACAATAGTCTACTTCAGTGTCAACCAAGGAATTTAATCATTTGAAAAGATATTCAACATTATGTTATATTATCATTTTTTAAATTTTATTTTTAATTTTTGTGGGTACACAGTATATACATACCATGTAATATTTAGAAAACAAAAATCTTGGCCAAACACAGTGGCTCATGCCTGTAATCCCAGCACTTTGGGAGGCTGAGGTGGGCAGATCCCTTGAGCCCAGGAGATTGAGACCAGCCTAGGCAACATGGCAAAACTCTCTCTACTAAAAATACAAAAATTAATGAAGCATGGTGGCACGTGCCTGTAGTCCCAGCTACTCAGGAGGCTGAGCTGAGAGGATAGTTTGAGCTCAGGAAGCAGAGGTTGCAGTGAGCGAAGATCGCACCACTGCACACCAGCCTGAGCAACAGAATGAGATCCCATCTCAAAAAAACAAAAGAAAGGTATGAGGGGGCCAGGTGGGGTGGCTCACACTTGTAATCCCAGCACTTTGGGAGGCTGAGGTGGGTGGATCACTTGAGGCCAGGAGTTCAAGATCAGCTTGGCCAACATGGCAAAACCCCGTCTCTACTAAATATACAAAAATTAGCCAGGCATGGTGGTGGGTGCCTGTAATCCCAGCTACTCAGGAGGCAGAGGCAGGAGAATCACTTGAACCCTCGAGGCAGAGATTGCAGTGAGCAGAAGATCGCCCCATTGCACTCCAGCCTGTGCAACAAGAGTGAAACTCCATCTCAAAAAAGAGAGAGAGAGAGGGATGGAGGGAGGGAGGGAAGGTAGATATGAGGTTTTTATGTTCATGATGATAAGAGCACATAGGTTTTTTTCCTTCTTCTTCTTTTTTTTTTTTTTTTTTTGAGACAGGATCTCACTCCGTTGCCCAAACTGGAGTGCAGTGACGTGATCTTAGCTCACTGCAACCTTTGCCTTCCAGGCTCAAGCAATTCTCGGCCTCAGTCTCCCAAGTAGCTGGAGTTAAAAGTGTGTGTCACTACCGCCAGGCTGATTTTTGTATTTTTAGTAGAGATGGGGTTTCACAATGTTGGACAGGCTGGTCTCGAATTCCTGACCTCAAATGATCCACCCGCCTCAGCCTCCCAAAGTGCTGGGATTACAGGCGTGAGCCACTGCACACGGCCAGTTTTTGCTTTCTAAAAACAAGACTAGAAACACAGCTCTACCCCGACCTGTGAACCTTTTCTACATAAATATCCTGAATAGACAGCCATTAAGCCTCTGCCCGACCTACTTCACTGTTAAGAAATATATCACCTCTGAAAGTCCTTTATTCCATCATGAGTCTGCTCTAACTGTTACGAGATACTGCCCTATATTTGCCTCTGTTTCTTGCAGCTACACAGAGATCTCCTTTCATGTGACAATCCTTCAAATATTGAAAGGGGAACCAGAAAATCTTAGTCTTTTCCTTCAGGCAAAATATCCCAAGTTCATTTACTATCTCAAGTTGGAAAACTTCAAGTCATCTTGCACCACACACCCTTTATCTTCAGTCACCATCATTTTTTTTTTCTTCAAAATGTCCCACTTACTCATTTTCTTCCCCAATTCCCACTATAACTACCCTAGACCGGGCCTTCACATCTTTGAGGTCATTTTATCCTCCTAGCTAGTCTCCTTTATTCTAGTATCATCTCCCAAACCCCAACACTTTCC
The DNA here is from genome assembly GCA_036589455.1 of Ateles fusciceps. Taxonomy (NCBI): domain Eukaryota; kingdom Metazoa; phylum Chordata; class Mammalia; order Primates; family Atelidae; genus Ateles; species Ateles fusciceps. The sequence goes on along the minus strand of JAZHEH010002518.1, from coordinate 296,424 downwards.
CCATGGCTGCTAGACTCTTGTTATTTAAGCACTCCATCCACTGCATCCTCCTTCTTTCCAAGAACTTGCAGTGTACATCCTATTAGCTAAGTAACAGCACCTTTCTTTTCATCCAGTAATCTCACTCCTATATAGGTATGCCAAGGGAAGAGTTTAAAATATATACATATATATATATATTATGAAGATGCTCGAGTCTTATTTGACAAAAGAGACAAATTAGAAATAATAGAGGCCAGGTATAGTGGCTCATGCCTGTAATCCCAACACTTTGAGAGGCTGAGGTGTGAGGATCATTTGAAGCCAGAAGTTCGAGACCAGCCTGAGCAACATAGCAAGACCTTGTCTCTAAAAAAAATTTTAGGCTGGGAGCAGTGGCTCACACCTGTAACCCCAGCATTTTGGGAGGCCGAGGTGGGTGGATCATGAGGTCAAGAGATCGAGACCATCCTGGCCAACAGGCTGAAACCACATCTCTCTAAAAATACAAAATTAGCTGGGCATGATGGCACACACCTGTAGTCCCAGCTACTCAGGAGGCTGAGGCAGGAGAATTGCTTGAACCTGGGAGGCAGAGGTTGCAGTGAGCCAAGATTGCACTACTGCACTCCAGGCTGGTGACAGAGCCAGACTCTGTCTCAAAAAAAAATTTTTTTTAATTAGCCAGGTTTGGTGGCACATGCCTGTAGTCTCAGCTACCTGGGAGCTGAGGTGGGAGAATCCCTTGAGCCCAGGAGTTCAAGGTTACAGTGAGCTATGATCATGCCACTACACTCCAGCCTGGGCAACAGAACAAGATCCCGTCTCTAAAAAACAGAGAGAGAAATAATAATAAATTACTAAATAAATTATGGTGCTAAGGACTATGGTGCCACTATTAACAACATTATGAAGACTATGAGGAAACACGAAAATTATTATGTATTCTGATTTTTAATTATGTATTTTGATTTTTATGTTAATTACGTATTCTGATTTTTAAATTTATGTCTACTATGTTTGCAACTATATGGAAAATCATAAATCAACAAGGACAGATATTGAAAAATTAACATTCCAAAACAAATGTAACAACATTTGTGTGGACTTATGGTGCCTTTCCCATGCAAAATTCTTCAATGAGACCGGGCACAATGGCTCACACCTGTAATCCCAGCACTTTGGGAGGCTGAGGCAGGCAGATCACCTGAGGTCGGGAGCTCGAGACCAGCCTGAACAACATGGGAGAAACCCCGTCTCTACTAAAAATACAAAATTAGCTGGGTGTGGTGGCACATGCCGGTAATCCCAGCTACTCGGGAGGCTGAGGCAGGAGAATCACTTGAACCTGGGAAGCAGAGGTTGTGGTGAGCCAAGATTGCGCCATTGCACTCCAGCCTGGGCAACAAAAGAGCGAAACTCCATCTCAAAAAAAAAAAAAAAAAAATTATTCGATGAAAATAAGTTGTTTGCTCATAGGCATAACTGACCAGGACCAAACAAAACACACTGAAAATGTGAAAATATTTTAATAGACTTTAAAAATACTATTAATTTATTAGACTAAGCTGGGTAATCAAGCTATACAATAAGGCAATAACTAATTACTACAGGCCTTGGAAACTCATGTTTAGCTAATTCTACCATATTTCACATTCCTGTTACCATTAGTCACCTCCCAATATGTAAGCCACTTTAGTCACTTTTTCTTCCTTGTCTCTATGCTTGTCCCTTTCATTCATCCTGTCCTTTCCAAATCTCTCAATGCAGTATCCAGAACCTCTGTTCTGTGGTAACCTAAACATACACCTTCATACTCTACAAAGTATGAGTTCTCTGTCTTCTTACCTTAATCATATCCTAGCTCTCCTTCACCAACAAACCAGGTCACTGCTTCCTCTGAATACATTTCCATATCCCCACCTTAACAACTAGATGTAAGCACTGCCCTATACCAAGCTTCCCACTGCTAATGTGGAACAGAATATAAGCCCCTTCTTTGAGAAGGTAAATATAAAATCAAAAATAAATCCTACTTTAAGAAGGAAATCAGATTTAATTTAATAGATAATATACAGGCCAGGCGCAGTGGCTCACACTTGTAATCCCAGCACTCTGGGAGGCTGAGGTGGGTGGATCACCTCAGGTCAGGAGTTCGTGACCAGCCTGGCCAACATGGCAAAACACTGTCTCTACTAAAAACTACAAAAAATTAGCCGGGCGTGGTAGCAAGCATTTGTAATCCCAGCTACTCAGGAGACTGAGGCAGGAGAATCACTTGAACCCGCTAGGCGGAGGTTGCAGTGAGCTGAGATCATGCCACTGCACTCCAGCTTGGGTGACACAGCGGGACTCCATCTCAAAAAAGAAGAAAGGATAATATACAGAGATCGAATGGATCTTCTATTTAATCAGGTGCCACAGAAAAAAATTGCCTTGTTTAAGTATGTTTACAAATAATCTGTGAGCTACAGAAAGAACCTCATTAGCCAAACTACTGCTAAAAGCTGAATTTGTTAGGCTAAGATCAAAGACACTATTTCTGATTGCATTTTGCTACAGTTTTTCTCATGAGTTTGACTATTCCTTGCTTTTCTGAACACAACATAAAAGATATCTTCAACCCTATTTCCAAACCATTATTCCTCCTTCCTTGTGTAAACCCTTTCTCCTTTGTTCATACTATCTAGCTACACTACCCTCTATTTTTTTTATCTTCTCATATCTTTGCTATCACTTGGAAACTCATCAAGATTCATTGAGAAACTTAGAACTCTGCATCATGTCCTGCCATCAACACCTCAGTTACACCATGTCCATGCAAATGATCTCCCCCAACATTTCAGCTTCATGGTTCCGTTGACTTTTGAATCAAATAACCTTCACCTTCATTCTACCTTAGTTACCTACTCCCACAGCCACATACTAGATTCTGTCATAACCTGAACTGAACCACACAAAAATTTATTATTTTTTCTTTGTTATAACTTCCTATTCCAGCTTTCTTACAGACTCAACTCCAACTATAGTTACTCGTTTCTCAGCATCAGAGATACTCAATCCCTTAATTCCTTTTTTTTTTTTTTTTTTTGAGACGGAGTCTTGTTCTGTCGGCCAGACTGGAGTGCAATGGTGCAATCTCGGCTCACTACAACCTCCGCCTCCCGGGTTCAAGTGATTCTCCTGCCTCAGCCTCCCGAGTAGCTGGGATTACGGGTGTGCACCACCACACTCGGCTAATTTTTGTATTTTTAGTAGAGATGGGGCTTCACCATGTTGGCCAGGCTGGTATCGAACCCCTGATCTCAAATGATCCACCTGTGTTGGTCTCCCAAAATGCTGGGATTACAGGCGTGAGCCACCGCACCTGACCAATTCCTTAATTTTTAACCTCCTTTTCAGGTTTATCAGCTTTCTCCTGGCCTTATTTTCCTATCTAGACTAGACCACAGCTGATCACAACTCTCTTGTACTCCATTCAACTAGCAAAACCCAAACTGATTCAATCTCATAATTTGCTTTCTCTTCTCCAATATCTAAGTGGAAAAAAAACACACAACTGCAAAGACTGGTGCCATTCCAAATTTATGATTGCCAACTTCTGCTGGGTCCTTAATGAGGCTCAATAATCCTTTTACTTGTCTTTAACCAGCTCTTTATACTCACTGGCTGTTTTAAACAGCTAATGCCCTCCTGGAGTGACCTACTTAATTCTATTCTGTCAAGCATGCTTCTCATTTAGAGAAATTTAACATTCTTAGGCACAAAGTACTTCAATGTCTTGCTCTTTCTTCTAACTTTACAAATATATCTACCACCTATTCGTGCATCCTCTCCCCAGTCTTAGAGGATAAATGGTGCCTCCCAATTCCTAACCACCCATTCAAGTAAATCTCCCTACCTAGTTTTAACCCAATACCTTCATATTTCTTCTGGAACCTTGTACCATCAATTATCCCTATCTTTTCTCCATTTTCAACTTCTCCCCTATTCTCCACTGGCTCCTTCAACTCCATCTATAAACACACTCATGTTTATCTCATTTTAGAGGCAACAAACAAACAAACAACTTCCCCTGGTTCACAGTCCCCCTATAGCTCCTCTCTACAACTTTTTTTTGGTCAAACATTTTTAAACATATTCTATACTCATTGTCTTGACTTTTCACTTACTCCTCAACCCATACAATCTAACTTCTACCTCCACACTCCACTGGAACTACTCACAAAGGAAGCCAAAAACCTCTGTATTGTCAATTCTAAAAGAAACTTTTTTTGTCCTTATCTTTCTGGACCTTCCTGGGATACTTGGCAACATTATTCCTTCATTCCTTTTTGATATTCTATATTCCCTTTGTTTCCTTGGAACTATTATTCTCCTGGTTCTTTTTATACCTCTGGCAATTTCTTCTTAAGATTCCTTCAGACTGTTCCTCCTTCCTGGCTTGAGAATTAAATACTGTGTGCATTCCCCTGAGTTCTGTACTTAGCCTACTGTCTGTTCCCTTCCTTCCTTCCTTCCCCTCCCCACCCCTCTCCCTCTCAAATATACGTGTGTATGAATGTGTATATGCATATTAGGTTGAACCACAGCAAATTGCCAATCACTAACCATCTCTGACCTACAAAAAATGGCAATTTCCTATGGTCCAGCCTAATGTTTAAACAGCTCTTTAGCATGGAAGAATAAGAAAAGAAACAAATAACCCAATTAGAAGATTGAGAGAGAATTGCAAAAAAAAAAAATTCAAACTGAAGTCTCTGAAAATTTATTAGCTGGGAGAACTGGTGTGGATGCCACGTGAATGATGATATTGGTCAGGATATACAAATTACAATTAACATAAATAGATCTCAAATCCAAGTTAATATGATAGAAATTAATCAAGTGCCATTCAATTATGACAAACACTAACCAGAACAACATGCTTGCTGTCAATGTGGCCAACAGTAAGTGATTTAAGGTGAAAAAAAAAAGTTACAAAAGAAACATTACTTAATTGTCCCTCTTTTAGGATAGGAATTCTATAAGAAAGTGGCTCTCATCCAGGCACAGTGGCTCACGCCTATAATCCCAGCACTTTGGGAGGCTGAGGCAGGAGGATCAAAAAGTCAGGAGTTTGAGACCATCCTGGCTAACATGGTGAAATCTTGTCTCTACTAAAAATACAAAACTTTGAAGTTTGAGATAGATGGAAAAAAAAAATACAAAACAGCTGGGCGTGGTGGTGTGCACCTGTAGTCCCAGCTACTAGGGAGGCTGAGACCAGGAGAATCGCTTGAACCTGGGAGGTGGAGGTTGGTTGCAGTGAGCCAAGATCGCGCCACTGCACTCCAGCCAGGCAAAAGAGCAAGACTCCGTCTCAAAACAAAATAAAAAAAAAAAAAAAAGAAGGTGGCTCTCAAACTCATTCAGGTAGAACTTCTGGAAGCCATATTGGTCTTCTTGGGGACCACCCCATAATAGTAACATATTATATATAAGGCTGGAACAATTTTATTAGCAGAAAACAACTATTATTATAAATATAAAATATGAATGTCATGGGGAGTTTTGTTTGCTTTGATCACAACTGTATTCCCAGTGTCAAGAGGGTATATAGTAGGTGCTCAAAAAATATTTGTAAAATGAATAAATGTATCTACAAAAATATAAACCATAACAATCAAACTATGTCGCAGTTTGTTTTTATTAGCATGCATTTGCCACTTGTTCGTTCACTATGTCATTTGCTACGAGTGGAAACAGGTCAGGAAAACTATATGCAACACAGCCTTAAAAAGGAACATTCTATGCATTAACTTTGAGTTGAGTGAGGCAGCACCTCAACGCCCAGGTCCAAGAAAATCCTGTTATAAAACCATTGCTGTAATATCAGTTTGGAATTGTGTGCTACTAGCAATAGAATAATACATCCTATGGAATCTAAGCAAGGCAAGTTTTTGTTACCTTAAAATAAATGGTTGATGTAAAGAAGAGCTGTGCTAGACGGTTAAAAAGAAGTGGTTTCACCTCTGGGAATTAAAAAAAAAAAATTATTCAAAATATTTTCAATCACAAGCACATTGAATTAAATGACTCCAAATTTTCATGATACATACCAGAGAAGCTACTAAAAGGAATCCAGCTCACAAGCTGAAGGAACTGTGACCGACAACAGAGGCCATCCCAGAGAGGAAGGCTCTTATACAGGAACGCTTCACAAGAATAAAACCCCTCCTGTAACACAAGTGAATAGTAAATCCCTACATGGAACTCTTCAGTCATAAAATTACGCTCTAAACAACCAGTTTATTTTATGCTATAGTTGTTTCACTCTTAGACTAATTTTTTGTCATCAATATATTAAAAGCCTTAGGTTAGGTGCCAGACTTCGTCAGAAAAAAGGATGAGAAGATCAGTATTTGCATACATTATCATCTCTATCAAATGCTTCTCAAATGCTATAAAACTTCATCAATTGGAAAGAAGATTAAAAGTTATACAATTTTTTTAAATAAAATTTATTATCTTGGGGTACATGCAGTAATTTGAACAGTCAATAAAATGTATATGATGTTATTATGTAACAGGGCTAGAAGTTCATTGGAGGCCATAGACCAAATCCCTACTCTCAGCAGCTCCATCTTTAGAGGCTTAATTATATTTCCACCAGAGTGAGGATCTGGGAATTTCCTTTTTTCCTTTGTCACCTAAGCCTTAAATAGTAACATACACCAGGGCTCTATCCTAAGACCTTCATTTCATGACATGAATTATCTGGACAATCTCATCCATATCACAGCTAAAACCACCGCTTTTAACATGAGGGATCCTAAACCTGTATCTCTAGCCCAAATCTCATTCCTGAGCTCTAGACTCATTATTTTACTGCATACTAGATATGACCGCTTTGATGTCCCATAGGCATCTCTTAAGTTTTGAAACATCTTTCCTTCTAAGCCTGCTCCTCCTATATTCCTTTTCTCAGTGAGTGCCATCCATCTTCCCAAGTAGGAAACATAAAAGTCAACCTAAATTGCTAGCCTCACTACCGTTGTCTGCACCCAACTTCCAATTAAATGGTTTCACACCAAATCCCTAAAACTTGGGCTGGGTGTGGTGGCTCAGGCCTGTAATCTCAGCACTTTGGGAGGCCAAGGCAGAAGGAATGTTTAAGCCCAGGAGTTCGAGACCAGCCTGGGCAACGTGGCAAATCCCCATTTTTACAAAGAATGAAAAAAAAAAAAAAAAAAAAAAAAAACTCGCCAGGAGTGGTGGTGCACACCTGTAGTTCTAGCTACTAGACCAAAGGGGGAGAATCAGGCTATAGTAAGCCATGATTGTGCCAGTGCACTCTAGCCTGGGCAACAGAGCAAGACCTTGTCTCAAAAAAAAAAAAAAACAAAGAATTATTCCACAAACACTTATCAATCAAGCTGAACATCTATACATGAAGAAAAGTTACACATAGTTTCTGCCTGCTGGGAGCTCATAATGTGTGGAAAAATGGGTGCTAAAAGTGTCACGATAGAGGTAAGCACAGGGAGCCATGGGAGCACATAGAACAAGGCGCTAACCCATATTGGGGCAATAAATGAAGGCTTCTTGATAGTGCTAATACCTACGCTGCAGCTTAAAACACAATTCAGGGTTACCCAGACCAAATTGTCCATTGGCTGCAACACATTTTATCCTCGAAAAATGTTGATTATAAGAATATAAGTAGTGGAGGCTGGGCACGGTGGCTCACACCTGTAATCCCAGCACTTTGGGAGGCCAAGATGAGTGGATCACCTGAGGTCAGGAGTTCGAGACCAGCCTGTCCAACAAGGTGACACCCCATCTCTTTATAAAAAAAAAAAAGAAAAAAAGAATATAAGTAGTGACCCTGTGAAATTTCATTACTGGCTGATTCAATTAACTGAATATATTTAATTACATCTTCAGTTTGTTCTCTAATCACAGGCTTTTCCCTTTTATTTGAATATAACATATTCTTTCTTCAAATCCAACAGTGCAAAGATAAAAGTCCAACTCAGCTCTATTTATAATGAGTTTCAAATTGAACAAACATTGTTTACAAAAGATATCAGGTACTATAAAAAGGGGTTGTTTGTTTGTTTTTGAAACAGGATCTCACTCTGTCACCCAGGCTGCAGTGCAGTGGCACAATTATGGCTCACTGCAGCCTCGACCTCCTAAGCTCAAGTAATCCTCCTACCTCATCCTCCTGAGTAGCGGGGACTACAGATGCATGCCATCACACCTGGCTAATTTTTGTATTCTTTGTAGAGATGGGGTTTTGCCATGTTGCCCAAGCTAGTCTTGAACTCCTGGGCTCAAGCGATCCACCCACCTCAGCTACTAAAGTGCTAAGATTACAGGCGTGAGCCACCACACCCAGCCAAGAAAAGGTTTTCAATGGATATCTAAATAAACTTTAGTAAAGAGTGATGGAGTGTGAAAGCAGCAAGTGAAATCTTACTTGTAAGAAGCACTCTGCCCTGATGATAGTATCCAGGAAATTGGTAAATTCTTTTCCATGTGCATAATTATTCACCTTGTACCAAATACATTCTAGAGCAAAAACAGTAAATATAAGCATCTAGTTTTACCACAATAAAAAAGTGCACAAAAAATAATTATCACTAAAGTAACAAATAAGTGACAAAGTAAAAAAGCCATTAAGTTTCATACATCCTAGCTAACTCATGATGTAGACTAGAACGGATACATGGAGGTGATAATGAGCTGTCCCTCAACAACTTGATAATACAGGGAGAAGTTTACAGTGAAAAAAAATAAATGGAGAAAATTCACGTATAATAAATATGGTAAGCTTTATATCACATAGTAATCCAAGAAAGTATAAACATCTGAATTGAAAGTTTTAAAATACCCTAAACTTCAGTTAGGGTAGGCTGGGTATAATGTAAGAGTGACAGAAATTTAGTAAGTGGAAATTTAATAAACTGTATCATATTCTGTTTAAAAGATTCAGAGTACAAGAAGGAGAATTGGCCTGGAACCAACTAAAAGCAACTTTAACCATCAGAAGAGTCAAGAGTTGCTTATCCAGTAAAGAAACATTCAATTTGGTCAAAAGAAATACTATGTCCAGAGAAATATACCCTCTCCTCCCCCACCGTCCCCCACCATTGGAGGAATGAATGCTCAGGCTTTACTCTGGCCTGGATGAAACACTTCTCACTTACCTTTAATTCTATAATTAAGAAACCTTCTAATGACAAATTTGGCTTCCATATATGCTGATAGCAGAGAGGGAATATTCTAGTTGGCAGATATGACCATTTTGCTTACCAGAAATAATTAATTTTATAATAAGCTGACATTCTGGCTTATACATTAGTTTTCTCTGAGTTTCATTACCATTAATGGGAAGACTCTGGGGGCTTAACAGCAAGTTTCTGGACATAAAAAGATGAAGAATCCTTGGATTACAATAGTCACCAAAGTAGAACACCCCACTGAGTTTTGGTGGCCATCCAGCAGTGTTTCCTTAACAAAATCTCTCTCCCTTCTTACGGCCTTAAAATTACAACAACATAAACATTCATGCTTTAAATATATGATTACCAGAGACATAATTACAACATATGAAGGCTCCTCTTGTCTAGGATTTGGCACCCTCATAAAAGAAACCCATTTGTAAACTATCTTGTTCCATCCTCACTAAATTCTTACCTTCTTGTAATGTTTGACTCAACCAGTAATAAAACCTCAGCAAGACGGACTCATCTCTGACACAATTAATATAGTGAAGCAGCAGAGAGTTGTTTAGCACTGAGCCCATCTGAGAAGGCAGCTGGAATGACAGAACAATCCATCAACAATTAAGTAACTGAAAAGTGGATAAGGGAATCATCATATAGAAAATATATAACAAAAACAGGTTTGGCATGATGGCTCATGTCCATAATCCCAACACTTTGGGATGCCGAGGCAGGAAGATCACTTGAGCCTAGGAGTTTGAGACCAGCCTGGGCAACATATTTTTTAAATAATTTTTTTATTTTGAGACAGAGTCTTGCTCTGTTGCCATATGCCAGGCTGGAGTGCAATGGCGTGATCTCAGCTCACTGCAACCTCCGCCTCCTGAGTTCAAGCAATTATCCTGCCTCAGCCTCCGAGTATCTGGGACTACAGGCGCGTGCCACCATGCCCAGCTAACTTTTGTATTTTAGTAGAGACGGGGTTTCACTATGTTGGCCAGGATGGTCTCGATCTCTTGACCTCATGATCCGCCTGCCTTGGCCTCCCAAAGTGCTGGAATTACAGGCATGAGCCACCACATCCGGCTTAAATAATTTTTTTTTAAATGAAGTCTCGCTCTGTCACCCAGGCTGGAGAGCAGTGGCACAATCTTGGCTCACTGCAACCTCTGTCTCCCAGGTTCAAACGATTCTCATGCCTCAGCCTCCTGAGTAGCTGGGAATATAGGCACACACCACCACACTCAGCTAATTTTTGTATTTTTAATAGAGACAGGGTTTCACCATTTTGGCCAGGCTGGTCTTGAACTCCTGACCCCAAGTGATCTGCCCACCTCAGCCTCCCAAAGTGCTGGGATAACTGGCGTGAGCCACCGCGCCCAGCCTGATATAAATTTTTTAAAAAATTAGCCAGGCGTGGTGATGTACATCTATAATCCCAGCTACTTGGAAGGCTGAGATGGGAGGATCACATAAGCCCAGGAGCTGAAGGCAGCAGTGAGCCATGATTATACCACTGCCTGGGTGACAGAATAAGACCCTGTCTCAAAAAAACAAAAAAAAAAAGCCATGAAGTTCAAATAGAAAATGCAAAGAAGCATATGGTCCAGTCACATACCTCTAAGCAATGGATGTTCTGTAAAAGTTGGGGAAGCTTTGAAGCTGTTCTAGTGGAAATGATCTACTTCTATTCAGACAATCAGAAAGACTCATCTCTTTTTCCACATTCTTTAGTGCAGCTACTGGAATTGAGCACTGGTATAACTAGAGAGAATTCCACTTCTAAAGAAAGAAAATAAAACAATCTATTGATGGACTAAACAGACTACAAACCATAGACATAAAAGCAGCTGTTAAGGTGTTTCAATTAAAGGAATCTGAATATAGTTTACACAGAATCCTGGGTAACTGACATGTATTTAAATATCTATAATCTCCTCTAAGATATGAATGGTTATTATTTGGATTTAATAAAAGAAAGCCATGCAAGTTGTTTGGGCTTTAGATACTTACTCTTTTTAGAGGACGAACATTAGCTGGACCTAACATCAATTTCAGAGGTTCTGGAGAAGGTCCCTGGTTTCTCTGCTTCACGGCAAGCAGAGCCGTCTTCCACAGATTCTCTGAATTCTTAAAATAGATCTATAAATTTGGATATAAAGTACAAGAGAGTAGGCACCCATAAATTGGAGCAACATAAAGTCTAAAACTCTTATTAATTGAAAACATATTATGAAATCCTTTACACCCATACAAATAAAGTTTTTTTCTCATCAGCAATCTATTAAATACACTAAATAGGATTAACGCGAAATGCCAATCCCTAAAAAAACTTCCCCAAAACAGTACTACAATACTAGATAGTAAAATAGTAGGCTGTAAACATTTCAGTTGAAATCTGTAAGTTAACCTTACCAAAAATAACATATTTCAATCTCAGTATGATTTCTCTCTCCTTAATCCCTTACCTTCTTCCTTACAGGCAAAGATACAGAAATCAGAGCAGGAGCAAAGAACTTATACAGCGACAACAAAGCCTGGAGATGAGGCTGCATTCCCTGAAATAAAAATAAGTTTTTCATTTTCAATTCTGTGGCTATTAAGAAACTGAGGAAACAAATACCCATAAGAAAGGAAAAAAGTATATTCAGACCATAATTTCACTATGAGATGTATCTATAGAAAGACACTATCGAAAATCAAAAAATGAGTAGCCAGACATTCAAGTCAACCACCATAAAACAACCCTCTCCAAACTGTGATCTCTCTCTTTATGACCTTTTTTGACTTTACTTCTTCCTTCTGTTTTCTCTCTTCTCTTCCTATACTTTAGGCTTACCAGTTATACTTACTAGCATAGCATAGCTTATTTTCACTAGTAGCATACTCAGGACTCAAAGTTTACTTGTCCTTGATTTAGACATCAAAGGGATAGGACCAAAGAGAAGCTAATACCTGATTATCATAATTCTTGGGAAATTATCTAGGAAATTACAGTTGATATGCCACAATCAAGTAGCTTTGATATAACTGAAACAAGTCTTAACAAAGCACTAATCTCACAATGAAAGAAGTCATTACTGCTACAAACCTGTTTTATACATCTGGCTATCTACCACTAAAATGAATTCTAAGAAAGTAATTGAATTGTTTTATTATACTAAAATTTCATTGAATCAAATACTGTAAAAAGTAAGGCAGCAAACGAGGCTTAGAAATACAATTTTTTTTTTTTTTTTGAGACATAGTCTCGCTCTGTCGCCGGGCACCAGGCTGGAGTGCAGTGGCGCGATCTCGGCTCACTGAAACCTCCACCTCCTGGGTTCAAGCAGTTCTCCTGCCTCAGCCTCCTGAGTAGCTGGTACTACAGGCGCACGCCACCACACCCAGCTAATTTTTGTATTTTTAGTAGAGACGGGGTTTCACCATGTTGGCCAGGATGGTCTTGATCCCTTGACCTCATGATCCGCCCGCCTCAGCCTCCCAAAGTGCTGGGATTACAGGCGTGAGCCACCACGCCCGGCCTAATATTTCTATTTTATAACAGCTTCTTGAAATTAAATTTATTAAAACAAAACTAAATTGATCCAGTTTATCTACATTGAAAATATCTTCTAACCTCTGTATACCCATTATCCATGGGTATCAGAGTGTTTGTTTTGAGCCAGAATGCTTTTTATAGAATACTTGGTAGTGCCGAGGCCTTTATAATGTATAGTCTAGTTAATTATAACTATTTTTCTTGTTAAAAAGTTAATGCTAAAAAAGGGGAGGGGGAGATTTCCAGTTAAAAATGGCATATTGAACACATGATTAATTCTGGGTTCTCCTAAAGCCCCATTTAAAAGACAGTAAAAGAATGAAAGGCCGGGCGTGGTGGCTCACGCCTGTAATCCAAGCACTTTGGAGGCCAAGGCGGGCGGATCACCTGAGGTCGGAAGTTCAAGACCAGCCTGACCAACATGGTGAAACCCCGTCTTTAAAAAAAAAAAAAAAAAAAAAAGAATGAAAAAGGTGGCTGGGCGTGGTAGCTCACACCTGTGATCCCAGCACTTTGGAAGGCCGAAGTAAGTGGATCACTTGAGGTCAGGAGTTTGAGACCAGCCTGGAGTTTGAGACCAGCCTGGCCAACATGGTGAAATCCTGACTCTACTAAAAATACAAAAATTAGGCTAGGCATGGTGGTGCACACCTGTAGTCCCTGCTACTCAGGAGGCTGAGGCAGGAGAATGGCTTGAACCTGGGAGGCAGAGGTCACACTGAGCTGAGATCACGTCACTGCACTCCAGCCTGGGTGATAGAGCGAGACTCCATTTCCAAAAAATAAATAAATAAATAAATAAATAGAATAAAAAGGGGATAAAGCAAAGCACAAGTTCAAAGAGAACAGGAGAGGAGACAACAGCAAATGAAAAATCTAAACAAGATTTTGGAACCTAGAATGAAGATGGGCAAATAGTAACCAAGTCAGCAGAACAGATAAAATAAAATCTAAGGTATCAACAGAAAAAGCCTCAAAAAAATCAGATTCATCTTTGACAACTCCCAGAAAGGATCAAGATTTGAGGGACATCTCTAAAAAGTGAGGATGCCAGAGGAACAGAAAACTGGAGTATTGCATGAAAGGCTACATAAGAAGCAGTTAGAACCCCAAATTCCTTCACTATACTGGCAAGACATTAGGCTTTACTCTCTGAAAATGAAGCTGGACTCAGATACAACCAGGCACAGCCAAGGGAGGATAACAAGACCATTTGTCACCCCTTTCTACTGCTTAGGTCTCAGAGTGCCAGTAGCCAAGTTTACACCCTGTGATGATGTATTAGCCCATTCTAACACTGCTATAAAGAACTGCCCAAGACTGAGTAATTTATAAAGGAAAGAGGTTTAACTGACTCACAGTTCTGCATGGCTAGGGAGGCCTCAGGAAAACTTACAATCATAATGGAAAGGGAAGCAAATACATCCTTCTTCACATGATGGCAGGAAGGAAAAGAATGAGAGCAGAGAGAAGCTGGAAGCCCCTCACTATCGCAAGGATAGCATGGAGGAAACCGCCCCATGATTCAATTATCTCCCATCAGGTCCCTCCCACGACATGTGGGGATTATGGGAATTATAATTCAAGATGAGATTTGGGTGGAGATATAGCCAAACCATATCAGATGGTTAATTTTAACTGTTGATTTGGCTGCTCCTCCACAGGCTGCCCAGATATTTGGACAAACATTATTCTGGGTGTTTCTGCGAGGGATTTTTGGATATGATTAACATTTAAATCAGCAGACTTTGAGTAAAGCAAATTGATTGCCCTCTGTAATGTGGATAGGTCTCATCCAATCAGCTGAAGGCCTGAATAGAAGAGGCCCTTAAATAAGAAGAAAATGTCCAACAGACTGCCTTCAGACTTTATCTGCAACAGCAGTTCTTTCTGGTTCTATAGTAGACTGCCACTGAACTCAAACTGGAACATTGGCTCTCCTGGATTTCCAGTCTGCTGGCCCATCCTATAGATTTTGGAATTACCAACCACCATAATTAAATGAGCCAATTCTCATATTATAAATACATACACACACACACACACACACACACACAATTGATTATGTGCAACTATGCAACCCCATAAGATAGGAAACAGGAGAATTCTGCTGAGAAAATTGACATAGTCATCTGGGAGGATCCTCAATGAAACATCAAGATCCTACAATGAACAAGTCCTGCTCATGCACACAAGTTTCCAATCATCGTGTTACTACTTTACTTTTAAATATGAACAAATAAGCTTTACCAAGCATTTGAGAAAAACTACCAGGAAAGACGGGCCAGGTGCAGTGGCTCACACCTGTAATTCCAGCACTTTGGGAGGCCAAGGTGGATGGACTGCTTGAGCCCAAGAGTTCAAGACCAGCATGGGTGACATAAGAGACCCTGTCTCTACAAAAAATTTAAAAATCAGCCAGGCATGGTGGTGCATGCCTGTAGTCCCAGCTACTCTGGAGGCTGAGGCAGGAGGATCACTTGAGCCCAGGAATTCACAGTGGCAATGAGCCATGATCATGCCACTGCACTTCAGTCTGGGTGACAAGAGTGAGACCCCTGTCTCTTAAAAAAAAATTAAAATTAAATTTAAATTTAAAAAGTACCATTAGAGAAAAAATACGCTAAAAAAAAAAAAGAAAAAAGAAAAAGTACCATTAAAGACAGACCAAACAAACTAAAAACATAAACTATGAGAAAACAGAGACAAAGCTTGAAACAGAAAAATATCACAGCCCAAGGTGCATAGACACAGGCTCATGCCTGATAGAGGGAGAATCCCAGAAACCATCCTCATCAACCCTTAAGATAAGACCTAATTCTCTTGACTGATAAGCCTAGGGTAATGTCAGGAAAAAAAAAAAAAAAAAAAAAAAAAAAAACACCTAATTCTCCCTCCTTGTTCCAAAGATTGCTCTGGACAGGGCCTAGTGTATGTAGGAAAATAACATGTCTGCCTCACTTCCTACTATTCATGCCTGCCACCAGAAAGGCAATTTTTGTGGTTTTGTTTCCTTTATAGATTGGGAGTTATGGGGCATGGATGGGGATAGATGGGATATATGCCTTTGCAGGTATCAGAAATTCACATATCCAATGTATTTCCTCACATATGGGGACTGACTATGCCTGTTACTATCATGCATGTTAGGTTACATATGCACATGGCTATGCCTTCTTGGTTTATTATTGGACTTGCCCAAACTCATCAAAATTTAGCTAATCAAAACAATGTTATGTATGCATCTTTTTAAATGAGTATTGATAATGGAATAACTTAATATTGTACTTACAGAGTGTTAGTAATGAAACCATACATTTAGTGTCTTTTAGATTTTTAGACAATCATCTAATAAATCATTTTTTAACTTAAACATACACTATGTTTCAGCTAATACAAATCAGCAAGATCTTTTTTTTTTTTGGATTCAAAAGTCTCGCCCTGTAACCCAGGCTGGAGTGCAATGGCGCGATCTCAGCTCACCGCAACCTCCACCTCCCGGGTTCAATCGATTGTCCTGCCTCAGCCTCCCAAGTAGCTGGGATTACGGGTGCCCACAACCACACCCAGCTATTTTTTGTATTTTTAGTAGAGACAGGGTTTCACCACATTGGCCAGGATGGTCTCTAACTCCTGACCTTGTGATCCACCTGCCTCAGGCTCCCAAAGTGCTGGGATTACAGGCATGAGCCACCGCGCCCACCCAGCAAGATCTTTTATTATGGTAAGAATTTTCTTATTCCATTGAAATGTTTTGCTGTAACATGGGAAAAGGTACATCGTTTTCATAATTTCTACTAATGCGAAATAAAATTTAAATTGGACAAAAACATTACCATTAATATCTTCAGAGAACTAAGAAAAAATAATTGTGCCCATCGAACTAAAACAGAAGGCTATAAAAAAAGAATAATCATTGAACTGCACTAAGAGGAGACCTCACATTGGAGAAGCACAAATGTGTTCTGTGTTTGCGTCTTTCATTCAATAAATGCCTGTAAGCAGGTCATGAAGGCTCCAGTTAGGCATGGCCACTATTACTTCCTATTGTTTCATACCCAAAGCTTCACAGACTTCTGTTACCTGGCAGGTAAAGTGAAAATAACAATGCAAGAGAGCTGTAAAGGACTAGAGATAACAGTCAGAGAATATATTGAAGTTTAAGCATCCAGAAGATAATGTCTTCAAACGCTTTCCTAGGCCTGACTCAGTGGCTCACGCCTGTAATCCCAGCACTTTGGGAGGCCGAGGCAGGTGGATTGCTTGAGGCCAGGAGTTCCAGACCAGCCTGGCCAACACGCTGAAACACTATCTCTACCAAAAAATACAAAAGTTAGCCGGATGTGGTGGCACATGCCTATCATCCCAGCTACTCGGGAGGCTGTAGCAGGAGAATCACTTGAACCTGGGAGGCAGAGGATGCAGTAAGCCAAGATCGTTCCACTGCACTCCAGTCTGGGCAACAGAGTGAGAACCTGTCTCAAAAAAAATAAAAATAAAAAAAAATAAAGATAATGAGTTATTTGATTTTGTATTCCCAAAGTCTGGCTCTGTATCTGGCACATAGTACCTTGGCAGGTCTTAGGTCTTTCGATACTCACCATTTTGGACTGAAGATCAAGCAGTTTCCTCACACGAAATGGTTTGACTAGAAAACGTAAAGGAAAGAGGTAGTATGAATTTGGGTTCAGAATAAAAAGAAACTGGTTATATTTAACCACCATGCAGTTCATACACTTTTTTTCTTACAATGTATCAAGAAAATAAGCACACTGTTCAGTTAAGCCATTAAGCAGATGCTCTTAGATAAAGTACTAAGAATCAATTTCCACAAAATGAATTTTGTCGTATAACTAATGCTAATAGTGATTTTAACTTTAAAAAGGCCAATACAAATGCAAACTCCACGAAGTGTAATATAATTGTAATGAAAATACTCACCATTCTCTTTTTTGGTAAGTAAATACAACAAATGGCAAACATAAGGGCACTGTTAAAACATAAAAAATTTAAGAGAAATGATAACATGTCTTGAACACAGGGGGTAACACATTTTCCTCAAATGTCAATCTTATGCTGATTAAGTAAAAAACCTTCAGGACTTCACTGAACAATAGTTTTACAAAGCGTCTCTTTTTCTACTATACAGTGATTTAAAAAAACAATAGTTTTAATCAGCATCCCATTAGGTCATTTTTTAGTTATTTTTGGAATGTAAAGATATTGCAGACAATTTGAAAAACGGAATTATCTATCATCCTTCTACCTAACAAAAATTCATGCATTTCTTTCAATATTTGTATGTATGTAGTTACTAAATTCATACAAATATTGAAAGAATTGCATGAATTTTTATTTCTTTCAATATTTTTATGTACGTATGTATTGTTAGTTAGTAGAGACAAGGTCTCACTATGTTGCGCAGGCTGGTCTCTAACTCCTGGCCTCGAGTGATTCTCCTGACTCAGCCTCGTAAAGTATAAGGATTACAGGCGTGAGCCACTGAGCTTGGCCCATACTTATTAAAACATAAACTTGAAACTTTTATCCGGATTTCCTATTTAAAACCATATTCCCATGTTGTTTAGTCTCCAAAATCATCATTTTCAATGATGCTTCATATTCCAGTGAGTATATATACAAGAATTTTAATTAACAGCTTGGTCTTCAGTTTGGCAAATAGCATGCACTCAATTTGCTAATTAATTATTGAATGATTGATTCCCTTATACCATTTCATTTTCAGTGTCCATCTGTTGAGGTCTTAGTCTAGACCAGGGGTCAGGAAACTATAGTCTACCTGTTTTTGTAAATAAACTTTTACTGGGACACAGCCACATTCATTCATTCACTTATTGTCTAAAGCTGCTTGCACACCACACCAGCAGAGTTGAATAGCTGCAACAAAGACAATATTCTCAGGCCCAGAATATTTACTACCTGTCCCTTTAAGAAAAATTTGCCAACACCCTCTCTAAATAATAGGCAAGTGAAAAAATATTTAATGGTACTAGAGAAAGCAACAAAAGCAAAGACTTTCTTTAAACAAATTTGTATTTTTGTAGTCATGACTCTAAACTTCAAAGTCTAAAGTACAGCATATTCCATATTGCTTCTTCTGTACTTAGAAATGGTTTCAGAGGCTGGGCATGGTGGCTCATGCCTGTAATCCCAGCACTTTGGGAGGCCAAGGCAGGCGGATCACGAGGCCAGGAGTTCGAGACCAGCCTGACCAAATGGAGAAACATCGTCTCTACTAAAAATACAAAATTAGCCAGGCGTGGTGGCACATGCCTGTAATCCCAGCTACTCGGGAGGCTGAGGCAGGAGAATCACTTGAATCCAGGAGGCGGAGGTTGCGGTGAGCCAAGATCACACCATTGCACTCCAGCCTGGGCAACAAGAGTGAAACTCCGTCTCAAAAAAAAAAAAAAGAAAAAATCTACTCTGTGTGTGTGTGTGTGTGTGTGTGTGTGTGTGTGTGTAAAGGGATGGAGAAAAACAAGCTAGAACTAAAACCAGACAACAGCAGCATATAAGCCAGGAGCAGTGTGATGAGAGTTAAAGCATTCTTCAGTACCATATGACAGGGAGAGAAAAAAAGAAAATTAAAAACAGAGTTAAAGAATCCTAAGGTCTTTGTATCATATCAGATAAAGGTAAAGATGCCAGTCACCTTTATACTTGAAGTATGCATGTTAAATAGGTATGAATACACTTTAAAGAAGAGTCACAGAGTATGTGACTTCCAAACAAGAATAGGAAAAAAACTAGGGTCAATCCAAAAAAAGGAGGATAGAGAATACTTGGGGAAAAAAAACCCAACTCATTTAGAATATCTCAAAATAAGATATCTGAATTTATTTTTAATATATCAGTAATCATTACACCAAGGTAAATAAACTAATTCTCAGCCAGGAAAGGCGACAAAGCAAGATTCCGTCTCAAAAAAAAAAAAAAAAAAATTAGAGGATCCCTTGGCCGGGCACGGTGGCTCACACCTATAATCCCAGCACTTTGGGGAGTCCAAGGCAGGTGGATCACCTGAGGACAGGAGTTAAAAGATCAGCCTGGCCATCATGGTGAAACTCTATCTCTACTAAAAATACAAAAAAATTAGTCAGGCGTGGTGGTGGACACCTGTAATCCCAGCTACTCAGGAGGCTGAGGCAAGAGAATCGCTTGAACCCAGGAGGTGGAGGTTGCCAAGAACTGAGATCACACCATTGTACTCTAGCCTGGGCAACAAGAGCGAAACTCTGTCTCAAAAAATATATATATATATTAGAGAACCGCAAAGAGCTTTTGTTTATCTGGATTATGTCTGTCAATACTCACCATGTTGCAAATAATACTGAGAATTTATTTTTTTGAGACAGGTTCTTGCTCTGTCACCCATGCTGAAATGCAGTGGCACCATCACAACTCACGGCTGCCTCCAACTCCCAAGCTCAAGTGATCCTCCCACCCCAGCCTCCCAAGTAGTTAGGACTACAGGTGCATGCCACTACACCCAGCTTTTTTTTTTTTTTTTAAGTAAAGACAGGGTCTCACTAGGCTGGAATGCAATGGCATGATCTCAGCTCACTGCAACCTCCTCTTCCTGGGCTCAAGCCATCCTCCTGCCTCAGCCTCCCAAGTAGCTGGAACTATAGGTGCATACCACCACACCCAGCTAATTTTTGTATATTATGTAGAGATGGGGTTTCACCATGTTGTCCAAGTTGGTCTAGAACTCCTGAGCTCAAGTGATCTGCCCACCTCAGCCTCGCAAAGTGCTGGATTATAGGCATGAGCCACCATGCCTAGCCCATTTCTACAATTTTCTTTTTTTGAGACAGAGTTTCTGTCTGCCATGCTAGAGTACAGTGGCACGATCTCGGCTCACTGCAACCTTCACCTCCTGGGTTGAAGCAATTCTCTGCCTCAGCTTCCCAAGTAGCTGGGGTTACAGGCACCCACCACAACACCTGGCTAATTTTTGTATTTTTAGTAGAGATGGGGTTTCACCCTCTTGGCCAGGCTGGTCTTGAACTCCTGACCTCATGATCCACCCACCTCAGCCTCCCAAAGTGCTAGGATTACAGGCATGAGCCACTGTGCCCAGCCATACAAATCTTTTTAATGTCTCTTGCTTAAAAGAATACAGTTGGATTCTGTGCTGCTGTATCAATTCTGTTATGTTTTGATTGAAGATCAATCTTCAATCTTATGTTTTATATTAAGAAAATCCAGCCTCATAATGATATGTAGTTGGAAAAGGGAGGAATATTTTAAAAGCCTTTTCAGAAAACTGTGGGTATTAGTCTTTGATACTACACCAAAACTTGACAATTGGTAGTTTCTTAAGGGTTAGGTGCAATGTAGAATCTGAAACACTCACAGTAAAAGTTCTGTTCCATTAAAATTCATTGATGTATCTTGTACTTTGAATGGATCTTTTATCCATGTATGAATTTAGAACATCATACTTGCTAATCTGGAAAATATTGGCTCATTGAGTTATACTGACTTCCAAATACTGACACATTTCATTATATGATAACTAAAAATCACATCATTAATACCATCACCAATCATTAGAAAAGTCTTTCTGCCCGTCCGGCTCATAGTGGCAGAAACAAATTTTCCAAACTTCAATTTTTCACTTGAATGCTCAAATTTTATCACTAGCAACAGATACTGCCAGTTGTTTTCTTTGATATAACAGGTTTGCTTTTGTTCATTTTGAAGAAAACATCTTCCAAATACTCAAGTCTGAATAACTATGGTTTGTATGTCAGTCATTCCTTTTATTTTTTCCACTCTTTTTTCTTTTTTTTTATTTTTCCACCCAAATCTCATCTTGAAAATTTTTTTTTTTTGAGACAGAGTCTCACTCTGTCCTCCAGGCTGGAGTGCAGTGGCGTGATCTTGGCTCACCATAACCTCCATCTCCTAGGTTCAAGCGATTCTCCTGTCTCAGCCTCCGGAGTAGCTGGGACTACAGGCATGTGCCACCATGCCCGGTTAATTTTTGTATTTTTAGTAGAGACAGGGTTTCCACACGTTGGCCAAGATGGTCTCTATCTGTTGACCTCATGATCAGCCCACCTCAGCCTCCCAAAGTGTGGGGATTACAGGCATGAACCACTGCGCCCAGCCGTCAGTCATTCTTTCAAATAAAAATGGAGGCTGGGCACGGTGGCTCTCGCCTGTAATCCCAACATTTGGGAGGCCAAGGCAGGTGTATCACCTGAGGTCAGGAGTTCGAGACCTGCCTGGCCAACATGGTGAAACCCCATCTCTACTAAAAATACTTAGCCTGGCGTGATGGCATGCACCTATAGTCCCAGCTACTCAGGAGACTGAGGCAGGAGAATCGCTTGAACCCAGGAGGCAGAGCAGAGAGCAGAGATTGAGCCATTGCACTCTAACCTGGGCAGAGCAAAACTCTGTCTCAAAAAAAAAAAAAAAAATGGAGCTAGTTTGGCTTGCAACTCAGTCACACAAATGCTTTTCCTCAGAATAACCACTGTACTTTAGTATGCAGGACTGTGTTTGTACTTGCCATTTCATCACACAAAATATTAAAGATGTAGAGATTTAGGACGAGTGCAGTGGCTCACGCCTGTCATCCCAGCACTTTGGGAGTCCAAGGCGGGGTGATCACAAGGTCAAGAGATCAAGACCATCCTGGCCAACATGGTGAAATCCTGTCTCTACTAAAAATACAAAAACTAGCTGGGCATGGTAGCACGCGCCTGTAGTCTGAGCTGCTCAGGAGGCTGAGGCAGGAGAATCACTTGAACCCAGGAGGCAGAGGTTGCAGTGAGCTGAGATCATGCCACTGCACTGCAGCCTGGTGACAGAGCCAGACTGTCTCAAATAAAAAAAAAAGATGTAGAGATTTAATAAAAATGAGTTAATTTTTACTGCTTCACTTGACATTCTTAAATGAAATTAGCGTTTTTGTTTTTACCGCAGTGAAGAACACAATGAAGAATATGCTAGTACAGTTTGGTGCCACTGCTTTGATTCATGTTAAAGGGCCAGCAGTTTTACCCACCATTGCTTTAGCACCATCAGTGCCAAGGTCGACAAAGTGAAAATGGCAAATAACACCTTGGGATTATGAAAATAATTCTGACCTCTCAGACTTCCTGAAAGGGTCTCAGGGAGCCTCAGGGGGTCCACAGATCATATTTGAGAATTTCTTATCTAGGATATCATGATATACCTAGATTACCATGTTCAGCTTCCTAACTAGTCTTCCTGCCTTCAGCCTCCCCTCTTAATTCACATTGTTTGGCACTACTAGATATAGCTTCCTGCTTTCAACATATCCTACCCAGAAATTTTCAGTGATTTCCCCACTGAATAAAGTTCAAATTCCTTAGCATCACATTGGAAGAACTCTACAATCTGTCCTCACCCAACTTTTTCAGCTTTAACACCTACCACCACCTCCAATTAAGTCAGGCTGGTCTGTTTAGGGTCTCCTAAAACACAATTTACACATCTCACAACTTTGCTTGAACTGTCTCCCATCATATAAAATATCATTTTCTGTCATCAAATCCCAAATCCTATTCAACCTGTAAGGCCCAGCTCAACACTCACATATTTTATGGTGCTTTTACTAATCATTTTGATTTACAGTGCTTTCTTCCTTCCTGGAAATATTACAGCAATTATTATCCTCAAACTATCATATACTATTTTTGATAATTTAACTCTGTGATTTCCTTAATTCCCCAACTAGATTTCAAGTTCCTGGAGTAAAGAAACTCTACGCTAAACTTTGAATATTCTACAGTGCCTAGAACAATGCAATGAACACACTGGAAACATCATTTTTAAAAAATAAAATCAATAAATGAATTCCCTTCCCAAAGGCAAGAGAAATAGAGTTAGACGAGTGATTCACAAGGTCCGTGAACTACTGACGGTCCTTGAAAGTCTTCCAGGTGGACAGTAGATTCATTTCTTAAAGTTATTACTGTTTTTAAGGGAAATAATTATGCTATTTAATCAAAATCACTCCATTAGCACTCATGAAAAGGAATTCTCTCCTCATTAATTCTGATGAGGCTTTTGCAGTGTTAATCAAGAAAATGTAGAGTAAATGACTCAGAGGACCCTGCTGAAGTGGTTTAAAAAGGAAAAGATGGCAATGAGTGCTCCAGATCAGCACAGAGACTCCAACGTGGAATCAACTCTATCTGTAACATTTTTATTTCCTTAAAAGAAGATATAAAGTAAATATGATAAAAAATTTTTGTTAATCTGACAGGTGCAAAAATAGAACGCTATTCTTTGCCCTTTTCTGTATATTTCGTATGTCTATGTTATCTTGGTACATTTCTGTATGCTTGATACATTTTTAAAATAAGGAAAAACACATTGTGTAGCACTCTGAAGCATATATGGTACGTTAATATACACACATGTACTATTTGATTGATGCTCAATACTGTCCAATTTTTACTTACCAATGCATCATCTTGCAATGAGGCAAAAAAGAAGCCATAGAGCAAGTTAATTTGCTCCTTACGATCAATGAAGTCAAACATTGCAACCAGCCAACGATAAAAAAGTACCTATCAAAGAGACAAAATACTTATCTTTAAAGAACTATAACTCGTACAGAAGAATTGAATTCACCCTCCCCACTCCCCGGGCTGTTTTAGAAGCTTCTAGCACAAAGTAGAATGACAGATTTTACTTCTCAGTAAAACTTTCTGTTTGAACATAGTCCTTGCATCAAGATGTATTATTCCAAAACTACAGGCTTTGCACAAAAGGCCATTGCCATTACTTCATAAGTGGCTCTTCCGTGCCAGCCCTTAAGTGGTTCTAAAGGACGTATCAACATAGTGTTTAAAAAGGTTACCTTGGTGCTACCAGAACACTTGCCAACACAAAGCCAGGAGACTGCCTTAACCACAGAATCTTCTGATATTACTGTTGCTGGGATCATGCACTTCAATATCCGTGTGTTTACAGCATTTCCTGGAAAGCAGACAAGCTAAATTAAACATTTTAGTTTCTCAATTGTTCTTCCACTATTATTCACTCTTGGATCTAAAAATCTCACATTATATTGAACGCAATAAAAGCCAACAGTATGGCCAGGCACGGTGGCTCACATCTGTAATCCCAGCACTTTGGGAGGCCGAGGCAGGCGGATCACGAGGTCAAGAGATCGAGACCATCCTGGCCAACATGGTGAAACCCCATCTCTACTAAAAATACAAAAATTAGCTGGGCATGGTGGCACACATCTGTAGTCCCAGCTACTCGGGAAGCTGAGGCAGGAGAATTGCTTAAACCCGGGAGGCAGAGGTTGCAGTGAGCTGAGATCGCGCCACTGCACTCCAGCCTGGTCCCTGGCGACAGAGTGAGACTCTGTCTCAAACAAAAATAAAAAATAAAAAAAACAACAGTATGTAAAATTCAGTATCTCTTACCATTATTAATAAATTGTTCAAAACAAAAATGTACCTTTAACTACTAATATAAACCGTAAGGCAATGTCTGGGCACAGTGGCTCATGCCTGTAATCCTAACACTTTGGGAGGCTGAGGCAGGCGGATTACTTGAGCTCAGGAGTTCACAACTAGCCTGAGCGACATGACAAAACCCCATCTCTACTAAAAATACAAAAATTAGCCAGGGGTGGTGGTGCAAACCTGTAGTCCAAGCAACTCAGGAGGCTGATGTGGGGGGGATCACCTGAGCCCAGGGAGGTCGAGGCTGCAGTAAGCCATGATCATGCCACTGTACTCCACAGCCTGGGTGACAGAGTGAGACCCTGTCTCAAAAAAAAAAAAAAAAAAAAAAAAAAAATATATATATATATATATATATATATATGGCAAATTATTTGGCCCAAATATTTCTATTTAAAAATATAGGCCAGATGTGGTGGCTCACACCTGTAATCCCAGCACTTTGGGAAGCCAAGGCAGGCAGATCACCTGAGGTCGGGAGTTCAAGATCAGCCTGACCAACATGGAGAAACCCCGTCTTTACTAAAAATACAAAAAATTAGTCAGGCGTGGTGGCAGGCACCTGCAACCCCAGCTGCTCGAGAGGCTGAGGCAGGAGAAATCGCTTGCACCTGGGAGGCAGAGGTTGCAGTGAGCTGAGAACATGCCACAGCACTCCACCCTGGGCAACAGAGTGAGACTGTCTCAAATAAAAAAACTAAAAAATATAAATTTCTTCTTGGGGTCATAAAAATGTTCAAGAATTAGACAGTTGTGATGATTATACAACTCTGTGACTATGCTTTTTAAAAAATGCTGAATTTGGGGCCGAGCATGGTGACACATCCCTATAATCCAGGCACTTTGGGAGGCTGAGGCGAATGGATCACTTGAGCCCAGGAGTTTGAGACCAGCCTAGGCAACACAGCAGGACCCTGTCTCTAAGAAAAATAAAAATAAAAATTAGCTGGGCATGGTGGAGCCTCCTGGGAGGCTCTGGTTGGAAGACTGATTGAGCCTAGGAGTTTGAGATTAGCCTGGGCAATATAGTGAGACCCCAATCTCTACAAAAAAGTACAAAAATTAGCCAGATGCAGTAGCACATGCCTATAGTCCCAGCTACTTGGGAGGCTGAGGTGGGAAGACAGCTTGAGCCTGGGAGGTGGAGGTTGCAGTGAGCTGAGATTGCACCACTGGACTCCAGCCTGGGTGACAGAGTGAGACCCTTTCTCCAAAAACAAAAACACTGAATTTTTAAAACAATGAATTTTATGAGGGCATCGTGGCTCACAATTGCAATCCCAGCACTTTGTGAGTCTGAGGTAGGTGGATCACCTGAGTTCAGGAGTTTGAGACCAGCTTGGCCAACATGGTGAAACCTCATCTCTATTAAAAACACAAAAATTAGCTGGGCATGGTACTAGGCACCTATAATCCCAGCTACTTGGGAGGCTGAGGCAGGAGAATCACTTGAACCTGGGAGGTGGAGGTTGCAGTGAGCCAAGATCATGCCATTACACTCCAGCCTGGGCAACAAGAGTGAAACTCCATCTCAAAAAGAAAAAGAAGAAGAAGAAGAAACAAAACGAAAAGACAAAGCCAGGTGTGGTGGCTCAAGCTTGTAATCCCAGCACATTGGGAGGCTGAGGTCATGAGTTCAAGACCAGTCTGGCCAACATAGTGAAACGCCATCTCTACTAAAAATACAAAAAATTAACTGGGCATGGTGGCGGGCACCTGTAATCCCAACTATTAGGGAGGCTGCGGCAGGAGAATTGCTTGAACCTGGGAGGCAGAGTGAGTGGAGATTGCGCCATTGCCTTCCAGCCTGGGCAACAAGAGTGAAACTCCTTCTCAAAAAAAAAAAAAAAGTGTTATATCTCCGAAAAAAGCCTTTCAATCACGAGAATATTTCAAAGATTTCATTTTTTTTAATGGCATAATAGACAGATGTATTTAAAGCTACTGAGGGACACCTTGCATGAGGTGTTACATTTAAGAATATATTTGTTCATGAGAGAATGTGAACTGGAAATAAAAATATAGCCGGGCGCGGTGGTTCACGCCTGTAATCCCAGCAGTTTGTGGGGCAAAGGCAGGTGGATCACCTGAGGCCAGGAGTTCAAGACCAGCCTGGCCAACGTGGTGAAAGCCCGTCTCTACTAAAAACACAAAACCTGGCCAGGCGTGATGGTGGGTGGAGGTTGCAGTGAGTGGAGATCGCGCCACTGCACTCTGGACTGGGTGACAGAGTAAGACTCCATCTCAAAATAAATAAATGCATATTTTATATATATATATATAATTAAAAATATATATATCATCCACTCGCCCAAAAGAAGGGAGAGTAGCAGAATAGAACAGATATTCTTTTTTTTTTTGAGACACGGTCTCACTTTGTCACCCAGGCTGGAGTGCAGTGGTGCAATCACAGCTCACAACAACCTCAAATTCCTGAGCTCAAGAAATCCTCCCCACCTCAGCCTCCAGAGCAGCTGGGACTACAGGCACATGCCACCATGCCTGCTTACATTTTTTATTTTTAGTAAAGACAAGGTCTCATTATGTTGCCCAGGTTGGTTTCACACTGCTGGGCTGAAGGGGTCTGTCCACCTTGACCTTCCAAAGTGCTGCAATTACAGGCATGAGCCACTGTGACTGGCCTAGAACAAGATATTCTTGGAATTGGCTGGCAGTAATATCATTCTACATTAGTCCAATCTTTCCACTTGATCTCAGGACTCTATGGTGCTCTCCCATCTGGTAATAAAAATGATGTCACAGAGATCACCTGAGGTCAGGAGTTCAAGACCAGCCTGGCCAATGTGGTGAAACCCCGTCTCTATTAAAAATACAAAAATTAGCTGGGGTGTGATGGCAGGTGCCTATAATCCCAACTATTTATGCTGCTAGGATATAAACAAATAAATCTAACATGTAAGGGCCAGGAAACACTTAGTATATAAAGCATTTGGTTTTCAGAGCTGTCTTATTCTTTTTTTCCCCAGAAACAGGGTCTTGCTCTGTTGCCCACACTGGAGTACAGTGGGCACCGTCATAGCTCACTGCAGCCTCAAACTCCTGGGCTCAAGTGATTCTCTTGCCTAGACTCCCAAGTAGCTAGGACTACAGGCACATGACACTGCACCTAGCTAATTTTTGTTTGTTTGTTTACTTTTTGTAGACAACGTTTCACTTTGTTGCCCAGGCTGGTCTCAAACCTGGCTTCAAGCAATCACCCTGCCTTGGCCTCCCAGACTGCTGGGATTACAGGCATGAGCCATGGCACTGTGCCCAGCCTTAACTTTTTTTTAAGTAGAAAAAAAGGCAACAATATAGTACAGTATAAGCACTAGAATGGGAGTTTGGACATCTTATTTCCTCAGTCCTAGCTCTGACATTAAGCAAGTCTCTTTAACTACTCTGAGCTTCTGTTTCCTCACCTTTAAATGAAAGTATTTAGAGTCTAAAATACCTTCCAAGTCTGAATTTAAATGAGAAAAACTTAAAAGTTTCTTTTCAAGTAAATAAAATACGGACCAGATGTTTTTTTGTTTTTTTTTTTTTTTTTTAAGACAGGGTTTCACCATGATGGTCAGGCTGGTCTTGAACTCCCGACCTCAGGTGATCTGCCCGCCTTGGCCTCCAAAGTGCTTGGATTACAGGCGTGAGCCACTGCGCCCGGCCAACCAGATGTTATTTCTAAGAACCTCATCCAACCATCCCCACCAACACCAATGAACTCAGAACAGGAAAAGATGCATTTGCACAAAAGAAAAAGCATCTTGACTGTTAAAGTCATAGACACTAGAATGGAGACAGTGTAAGCAGGGACTTGCCATAGATAATGAAGGTAATGAAGTAGACTAAGTAATCTTTTAAGATGCCTTCCAGCAACATTATTTAAATTATTATGTATGCTTCTTATTTTTTATTTTTTTATTTTTATTATTATTTTTTAAGATGGGGTTTCACCGTGTTGGTCAGGCTGGTCTTGAACTCCCAACCTCAGGTGATCCGCCTGCCTTGGCCTCCAAAGTGCTTGGGATTACAGGCGTGAGCCACCACGCCCAGCCTAAATTATTACGTATGCTTCTTAATAATAAAATATAGTTCTCACATATTTGGTGACAAGAGTATGTATTTTGTATTTTATTTGTAATGATATATGGTAACTGGTCATTTTCAGCATATGCATATAGAAACTTTTGGCCTAAACACAAGAAAAGCCAATTTTGTAATCTTAACAGATTGGTCTTATGACGAGAACAGTAAATATAAAGAACTGCAACTGATTCCAATGAACAATCCAAGTCAAAGTCTAAAAGGAAAAACTAATAGCAAAGTGATGACAAAAGCATCCCCAGGTGGGGACTGTGGCTCGTGCCTGTAATTCCAGCACTTTGGGAGGCCAAGGCAGGTGGATCACGAGGTCAAGGAGTTCAATACCAGCCTGGCCAAGATGGTGAAACCCTGTCTCTACTAAAAATATAAAAACATTAGCCAGGCATGTGGCGGGTACCTGTAATCCTAACTACTCAGGAGGCTGAGGCAGAGAATCGCTTATACCTGGGAGGCAGAGGCTGCAGTGAGCCGAGATCAAGCCACTGTACTACGACCTGGGCAACAGAGCGAGACTCTGTCTCAAAATAAAAATAAAAAAAAAAAGAAGCATCCCCTCGGCTGGGCGCGGTGGCTCACGCCTGTAATCCCAGCACTTTGGGAGGCCAAGGTGGGTGGATCACAAGGTCAGGAGATCGCGACCATCCTGGCTAACATGGGGAAACCCCATCTCTACTAAAAAAAAAAAAAATACAAAAAATTAGCTGGGCATAGTAGCACACACATGTAGTCCCAGCTATTCAGGAGGCTAAGGCAGAATTGCTTGAACCTGGGAGGCAGAAGTTGCAGTGAGCCGAGACCATGCCACTGCACTCCAGCATGGGCAACAGAGTGAGACTCTGTCTCAAAAACACAAAAAAAAACAGAAAACATCCCCTTAGGCCAGGTGTGGTGGCTCCAGCCTGTAATCCCAGCACTTTGGGAGGCCAATGGAGGAGGATCACTTGGGTCTAGGAGTTCGAGACCAGCCTGGGCAATACAGTGAGACTCTGTCTCTATTATATAAAAAAAGAAAATATAAAAAATTTATTTTTAAAATAAAAAATATAGGTGCTAGGTGAGTTAAAAGATTTAAAAAAAAAAGCATCTCCTGAACTTACCAAATTTGCCACTGAGTGCAACATTTAATAGAATGTCAATTTCTTCTGAATCTAACCCATTCTTCCAAGCCACATTTTCCACAGTTTTCAAGTGTTTCCAAGGTTTTATCTTTATTCCGCGAAGTTTTAATGGGACCTATAAAAAAACAATATTAAATAGCGAGACCTTTAAAATTATTTCTGTCTTCACCCTCAATAATAACAACTTGAAATTCTTTAAAGGAATAGCTTAATGACCAGGTGTGGTGGTCCACACCTATAATTCCAGCATTTTGGGAGTCCAAGACAAGAGGATCACTTGAGGCCAGGAATTTGAGACCAGCGTGGGCAACATGGCAAGACTCTATCTCTACAAAAAAATTTAAAAACTAGCTGGGCATGCTGGCACATGCCTATGGTCCTAGCTCCTCAGGAGGCTGAGATGGGAGGATCATTTGTGCCCAAGAGGTCAAATGTAAACTGGGCCATGATCATGCCACTGCACTCCAGCCCGGGCAACAGAGCAAGACCCTGTCTCCAAAAATAAATAAATAAATGAGTTTGTTTATGTAAAAGTATCTTCCCAAAAACTGTTCAAAGATGTTTTTAACTAAAGAATATTTAACAGCAATAGCACCTTCAGTGAGGAAAGCTGAATCATGCACTGACATTCTTATTCTAAACTAACTAAAAGCACTGAACTTAGACTACAACCTGTTTCAATACTAGGACAGTGGTTCCCAAACTCTGCCATACATTGGAATCACCTAGGAAGCCTTAAAAAAAATCCTTATGCGAGGTTGCATCCCATGCCAATAAAATCAGAAAGTCTAAGAGTGGATGCCAGTTGGGCACAGTGGCTCACACCTGTAATCCCAGCACTTTGGGAGGCAGAGGCAGGTGGATCGCCTGAGGTTGGGAGTTCAAGAACAGCCTTATCAACATAGAGAAACCCCATCCATACTAAAAATACAAAATTAGCCAGCCGTGGTGGTGCATGCCTGTAATCCCCAGCTATTCGGGGGGCTGAGGCAGGAGAATTGCTTGAACCCAGGAGGTGGAGGTTGCAGTGAGCCAAGATCAAACCATTGCACTCCAGCACTCCAGCCTGGGCAACAAAAGCAAGACTCCATCTCAAAAAAAAAAAAAAAAAGAGTGGATGCCTGACAACAGTTTGAGGGAGGGGAAAATAAAGAAAAAGAAAAAAAGATTCTCAGGTGATTCCAATATGCAGCAGTTTGGGAACCACTCTGCTAGTAAGTTTTTTTTTTTTTTTTTTTTGTAAAGACGGGGTTTCACCAGGTTGGTCAGGCTGGTCTTGAACTCCTGACCTCAGGTGATCCGCCCGCTTTGGCCTCCAAAGTGCTTGGATTGCAGGCGTGAGCCACCACGCCCGGCCCGCTAGTAAGTTTTGTTGTTGTGTCCCTAGTACCTAGCATGCTGATACATAGTAAGTGTTCAATGTCTATTAAATAAACAAAAGCATGAATGAGCAAAATTATGCTTTCCTTTAAAAATTCTTAAGAAAAAGACTAGAATATTCTTACAGAAATAGGACGTTCATAAGGAAAACAATCCACCTTTACCTTTCTCAAAATATCCCCACTGCCATTTGCAGAGCATCTTCAGCTTGATCATCAGCATGTTCATAATCTCCCCGCTGGATTGTCTTCTCCATGTTTTGAGATGCTCTTTGAGTTGCCTGGATCCTGTTTTACTTTCCAGGCTGAAAGCGTGGTCTGAAAACTATTACTACCTTGTGAAGTCCTGTTTTGTGCTTGGACATTCTTACCTCTCTTTGAGGTGACATTACTGGATATGTTCTATACAGAAACAAGTGTTAAGTTATCATTAATCAGCCAAACAGTTCCTTCTTCTACACAGAGACAGGGTGTATTTCCAGTATTTAGTATACAATAGCTAGCATACAACAGGCATGCAATAAACAAGTTGACAACAATCCAGGAAACAAAATCTAGAGGTTGACTTTCTCAGAAAGCCCTTGTCCTAAATAGAAATAGAAACAACCTGCCAAGGTAACATTCATCAGCTGAACTAGCTTTCTAGTGGAAAAAAAAAAACAGTAAGAATACAGGAAACATAGCAAGTTCCCTCTCAGAATGGCTATGTCATATAAATGGGTCCAAAACTAATCCATCTCGGCCAGTTGCAGTAGCTCACGCCTGTAATCCCAGCACTCTGGGATGCTAAGGCAGGTGGACCACTTGAGGTCAGGCATACAGGAGTTCCAAGACCAGCCCGGCCAATATTATGAAACCCTGTCTCCACTAAAAATACAAAAACTAGCTGGGCCTGGTAGCACACACCTGTAATCCCAGCTTCTCCAGAGGCTGAAGCAGGAGAATCGCTTGAACTCAGGAGGTGGAGGTTGCAGTGAGCAGAGATTGCACTGCTGCACTCCAGCCTGCACAACAGAGCGAGATCCTGTCTCAAAAACAAACAAAAACAAACAAACAAAAAAACTAATCCATCTCAATAACTCATTCTCACTTTCTCCACTACTTTCCCCACCTCTCCTTGACTTTGCTTTTAATCTTTATGCATCTCACTTTGTGAGTGCTAAGTTAAAACTGCATAGTTCAAAAGCCAAACTGGTGGCCAGACTAAGCATTTTCAGGAGACAAATATTCCCATTCATTCACTTAATAATTACTAAATGTCATCTATATGCCAAGCACAAGTCTAGTTACCAGGGATAAAATAATAAAACAATCAAAGTCCCTGTTCTCATGAAACTTACACTGAAGAGGGAGGTGAGAGTCAGTAAGTAAGTATCCAACTATGACCAGGCATGGTGGTTC
This sequence comes from Ateles fusciceps, assembly GCA_036589455.1. Taxonomy (NCBI): domain Eukaryota; kingdom Metazoa; phylum Chordata; class Mammalia; order Primates; family Atelidae; genus Ateles; species Ateles fusciceps. Next base: position 263,193 of record JAZHEH010002518.1, on the reverse strand, counting down.
ACACCTGTAATACCAGCACTTTGGGAGGCGAGGCTGGAGGATCCCCTCAGCCTAGGAGTTCAAGACCAGTCTGGGCAACACAGTGAGACCTCGTCTCTAAAAAAGACTTAAAAAATTAGCCAGGCGTGGTGGCACATGTCTGTAGTCTTAGCTACTCAGGAGGCTGAGGCAGGAGAATCACTTGAGCCTGGGAGGTTGAGGCTGCAGAGAGCTGTGACTGCACCACTGCACTTCAGCCTGAGTGACAGAGCAAGACCTTGTCTCTGGAAAAAAAAAAGGAAGAAAAGTAAACAAGTAATAATGAATATAATACACAGTGATGTTACAGAAATGAAGTGGGAATGGGAAGCTACATTGCAACTTTGTAATAAGCGTTCAAAGAAAACCTCTCTGAGGTGACCTTTAAGAACTTTATATATTAAAGAAATAGCAGCTTGGCCCGACACCATAGAGTAGGTTACACGTATAATCCCAGCACTTTGGGAAGCTGAGGGCAACATAGCGAGACATTGTTTCTTTTTTTTTTTTTTTTTTTTTTGAGACAGAGTCTTTCCTCACCCAGGCTGGAGTGCAGTGGCCTGATCAGCTCACTGCAAACTTCACAAGGGATTCTCCTGCCTCAGTCTCTCCAATAGCTAGAATTATAGGCGCACGCCACCACGCCCAGCTAACTGTAGTATTTTAGTAGAGAAGGGGTTTCACCATCTTGGCTAGGTTGGTCTCGAACTCCTGACCTCAAGTGATCCATACCTGCCTCAGCTTCCTCCCAAAGTGTTGCGATTACAGGCATGAGCGACCACACACAACTCGACTCTGGAAAGAAAAGAAAAAGAAAGGAAGGAAGGAAGAAGTAAAGAAAGAAGAAAAGGAAGGAAGGAAGGAGAAAAAGAAAGAGTAGCAACATCAGTCTGGAGGGAGTTTTATGAAAGAGGTAAAAGGTAATAAGCGATGAAGTCAGAACGTAGCCAGGGACCCGATGATCACACTGGGATTTGCAGGCCAGAGTAAGGAGTTTGGATTTTTAATGTCATGGGAAAACATAGGGGAAGGGGGAAAGGTTAGAGAAGGGAGCCATACCATCTGATTTGTGTTTGAAGATCATTTTAGCTGCAGTGCAGAGACGAGAATATTAGAAGTCAAGGAGCGGCAATAAACCAAATAAAAGACTGTTGGAGAAGTCCAGTAAAGGGATGACTGTAGCCTGCACTAGGCCTAGGGTGTAGAGGTGGAAAATGATTGGATTCGTGCTATGTTTTGGAAGTAGACAGAGCGGGCCGTGATAAAACAACTGGATGTAGGGAAAAGGGAAGAGGAACCAAGAATGACTTCTAAGTTTTTGGTGTCAAACAGGAAAAACGAAAGGAATGGTCGGAATGACACCTACTCAATCCCACCTCCCTGGAACAGATGAGGCCAGATCAGAAGAGGACTATGTATGTCCAACCCAGTGGGGAGGTTACAGGTGCCAAGCCGTTTCCTAGGGTCCTAGGAAAGAAGGGCGGGGGGAGCGGCTTCTGACCCCACCCAGTTGAACCATCCCAGCGCTTCCCAAGGATCCCTTTCACAGCCTGCCCCAGCTGGAAGAGAAACTGGCTACGGACAACCGGACCACAGCCACATCTTGCAGGATAGTCCCACCCTCAAAAATTAAAAAATTATCTTCGCCCCTATTTCGCGCGGTGTTTAAAAGTACCTCCTCACCTGACACACTCGACATATAGCCGCACAGGCCTCTGACTACCGAATGCCGCCTCCGGAATTCAAAGAAGCGGACTCCACCCGCACGCATGCGCTTCCGCGCAGACCCAAGCGGCGGCTGGGCGGAGCTACGCACTCAGCTGAAGCCTGACTGGCTAGAGGTGGCGGGAGGTGACTCTGTGGCGGGAGGTGGCGCGCGCGCCGACGCTGACGTATACCCAATTACGAAGAGCGGATTGCCCCACCCACCTGGGGCCTAAGGGGCGCGCAGCAAGTGGGCCGTTGCTGCTGGAGTCAACTGATTGGCTGGCGTTCCCACTGCGCTAGGAATGTTCGCATTCATCATTATGCGTGTGATGGGCCAATTCAGGTCTCCGTTCTTGAATTTAACATGATCAATTATAGTGATTATTTTGCCTACGCTGACCCCAGATGTCGGGACTTTGTAGGAAAATGTGAAACCGCAAACTTCACAATAAAGGTGGCTTCTCCCTGGCTGAGACTTAAGTCAAGGGGCCTGTCGCTTTCCCCAAGTGAACCTAGGGCGTGGGAGGAAGAAAAGCTGGATCTGCCCTCCTTTTACCGAGAATCAGTAGGGATATCCTCCAAGGTTTTCTAAAAACTGGCTGTCAACATGTAACTATTCCTAACCATGAGAAGTTAATTGACCTTAAAGAAACTGGCTTTAAAACAGCAACAAGGGTTTAATCTGAGCTCTCAGCTTAGTCCCTAATTTAATCTCTTATTAGAGTAGGAATAGAGAGAAAAGATTTAAATTTAATGACTCACTGAGTTGTTGAGACCAAAACATACCTATAAACTTTAGGTAAACTAGTTGGGGGAAACTGCAATCTTAGAGATGAATAATCAAAAATTAAGTTTATGTATTTGGGAAAGCACACAGCAAAAATAATTATTTACCACATCATATATGGTTTTCAGAGTAGGTTCACGAACTCTTATTTAATCATGCATGACAACTGAGACTCTTCAATTTTTTCTGATAAATGCTCTTTCTTTAATAAAATTGAAAATTTCTTGAATTATTTTTCATGCTTTTAATCATGTTTCATAGGCTCAAAGAAATGTAAATTAGAAGGGAATTTAAAAGCTTCAACACCCTTCTTTTTGTAGATGGTGAAACTGGAGCCCTGAGTGGTGAAATATCTTGCCTAATGTGACAAGTCTGAGGCAGTGCAACTTGTACTACTTTGTGGACATATATATATGTAGTGATAGCTAGTGATTCACCTTTAATATATCTTCAATTTTCTCTGAAATCATTTTTCTAACTTCCCTTGGCATCACCTAATAAAGCAAAACTCCCAAAACCTGGAAATTGTACTGGGATCCTAATTATGTGGCTTTCTGTCTTGTGTGCTAACATCACAAAAGTGTGGGGGAACATAAATGAAATTGGAAAGTTAGGCCAGGCGAGGTGGCTCCCACCTGTAATCCCAGCACTTTGGGAGGCCGGGGCAAGCAGATTGCTTGAGCCCAGGAGTCTGAGGCCAGACTAGGCACTATTGCAAAACCCCATCTCTACAAAAAATAAAAAATTAGCCGGACATGGTGCCATGTGCCATAGTCCCAGCTATTCAGGAGGTTGAGGTGGGAGGAACACTTGAACCTGGTAGACTGATGCAGTGAGCTGTGATCACACCACTGCACTACAGCCCGGGCAACAGAGCAAGACCATGTCTCAAAAAAAAAAATAAGAAAAGAAAAAAAGAAATCAGAAAGTTGGCATCTTCATTAGCATATTAAGTGATTATACTCTCTCTTCTCTTCCTCTCTTCCTTCATCCAGGCTCAAAAAAGAGAGGCTGGATCCTTTGATATGATCCTTACATTCCAGATTTTCAGTATTTGTCCAGCCAGTTTCCTCCAAATTTCAAAAAGTTTTATTTTGAAAGAATGAGAGAAATAAAACAGAGAGGTATCAATTACCAAGAACAATGACACTGAAGAAAATACAGTAATAAGTACTCTTCCCGCACACCCCCCACCCATTTCCCCATCCCTGGCACAATAATATTAAACCACCAAAGCACATCTAACAAGGAAAAACAACAGTACGTAATGAAAAAAGCAAATGTTTATACTGCTCAATCCAACTAAGCCTTATGAAATGTCCTTCCCCCAGCTAAACTCCACCCACTGGAATGATAGAAGTGTAGAAACAACTCTAGGGGTGACTTGGAACTCTGCTTACACTAGCAAACCTTAGTGAAGAATCAGTAAGAGTAGTAAATTTGTTTGGCAAGGACACACTGAATATAGCTTCTTTGTCAAATTTTGGATGATTGCAAAGAACAGGTAGAGTTTGAGACTCACAGACTTCTAACAGGACTGATCCTGTTCCCTCGACCGTAACAGTGGAGCAGCTGTCAAATCCTGGTTGGCTGCTGAGAATAGTGGAAGTGAGGCAACTTCGGGCTTAAGACAAACTGAAAAAGATGTCAGGAAACAAGTTTACTGCTTCAGTTTCAAACTGTGAGTAAAGGGGTTTAGTAGGTGGGGGCTCAGACAAAGGCAAGGTGAAACTTCCTATATTATCACTTGAAGAATTAAACTATCAATTTAACTGCATGCATCCCTTGTTTTAATTAAACTCAATATGGACTATTTAAATTTTGAATGACTGTTGGAATAGAGCCTAATTAATTTTATATATAACTCAGTATCTCAAATTGAATTTTTTTTTTTTCTCTAAAGTAGTAAGTTTAAGTTTTCAGCATCTGTGGAGAGCTTCCCGGCCATGGGAATACATGACTTGTTTTATATCAGGATTCTCTTTATAGGAAATTTGTTTTATTCTGCCTTTGCTGGAATCAATCTATAAAGGGAAGGATGCCTGGGAAGGATGCCTGTGCAGGATTAGTTCAAGATCAGAGCCTGCTCTGCACATGCGTTCGCGCATGTGCACACACACACAGAGTAGTTAAATACATTTTCCCACACACAATCTCACAATCACATGCTTGCTGGAGTCCATCTCACAATTACACTTCAATAGTAGCCGTATACATGTACATGCAGCAAGATGTGAGAGTCGCCCCAGAGTGCTTACAGGTGGTGCACAAATGTCAAGTGGGGGAAGTCATTTTAGCATATAGATGTACACAAGCCAATAGGGTCATTAACTTGCAGATTACATTTTTCCCTTTCCCCAAGATAAATAAATCGAATGAAAAACACACACTGACATCTTCCTGGTGTCGTAGACGCAACTGCCTGGAAGGTCCACTCTTTGCACTTCCACTTTCCTATGACACCTTCACTTTGCCCTGAGGGGCCTTCTCATATAAGGAGGGTTGCTCCTCAGCATTCCCTGGCAAGGGCTTCTTCTCAGAAGACCGGTCTTCAGGCTTGCGGGCAATCAGCAGGCGGCAGGTGAGCAGGATTCCAAATACCAGAGCATGGGCGTAGCGTTTGAGAGGATCACCGACCAGCTGGTGGAAGAAGAGCACAGCCAACACCAGCAAGAGTAGGAAGAAGTTGGCCACATCTTTGGACGCCCGGGCACAAGGGTCATGACGATGCCACAGGCCACCTCAAGGGCACCAATGCTTTTCGGAGGAGAATGGAATTGATCCCCATTTTCTTCAGTAGAGGGAGGGCTCGAACATAGCTCTTGTAAGCACGTTTCTAGAGTGGGAATATTATAAGGAAATTACTGCATTAACCATGATTTTAACATTAGAATGAAGAAACACAAGCAGAGTCCTCCTTTCCTACCTCCATTCCCCTTTCACATCAGCCACTGGTGTCCCATTACATATAATTGTTCATATCTTAATTTTATGTAATTAAAATAAGAGGCCAGGCACGGTGGCTCATACCTGTAATCCCAGCACTTTGGGAGGCTGAGGCAGGCAGATCACCTGAGATCAGGAGTTGGAGACAGCCTGACCATCATGGTGAAACCCTGTCTCTACTAAAAATACAAAAATTAGCCAGCCATGGTGCAGTCGCCTGTAATCACAGCTGCTCAGGAGGCTGAGGTACAAGAATCATTTGAACTGCGGAGGTGGAGGTTGCAGTGAGCCGAGATTACGCCACTGCACTGCAGCATGGGTGACAGAGAGACTCCGTCTCAAAAAAATAAAAAATAAAATAAAATGAAAAAAAAAAATAACACCAAGCAATCTTCTGGGATTCCCGTGATTTAAACCTTAGTAGCATCATTGCTATGGTCTGAATGTTTGTGTTCCCAACAAAACTCATATGTTGAAATCCTAACCCCCAAGATGATGGTATTAGTAGGTTTTGGGAGATGATTATGTCATGAGCGTGGAGTGTTCTTAAATGAGATGAATTCCTTTATAAAAAGAGGCCTCAGAAAGCTGACTTGCCCCTTCTGCCATGTGAGGACACAGTTAGAAGGCACTGTCTATGAACAGAAAGTGGGCCCTCAGTAGACATCAAACTGCTGCCACCTTGATCTTGAGCTCCACTGTGAGAACTAAATTTCTGTTGTTTATAAGCTACCCAGTTTATGCTATTTTATTATAATAGTCTGAATGGACTAAGACAAGCACCAAAGGTAATAAGGCAAATAATTTGATTTTATAGTTTAAAAACATTTATGATTATAAATCATAAATAACATTAAGAATTCTTTTAGCTGGATGTAATGGGTCACACCTGTAATCTCAGTGCTTTGGGAGGCTGAGGGGGGTGGATCACCTGAGGTCAGGAGGTCGAGAACAGCCTGGCCAACATGATGAAACCCCATTTCTACTAAAAATAGAATAATTAGCTGGGTGTGGTGGGGCATGCCTGTAATCCCAGGTACTCGGGAGGCTGAGGCAGGAGAATCACTTGAACCTGGGAGGCAGAGGTTGCAGTGAGCCAAGATCGTGTCACTGCACTCCAGCCTGGGTGACAGAGCAAGACTCCATCTCCAAAAAAAAAAAAAAGATTTTTTTTTTTTAATTTACTAGGTCCATAAAAACTGGTACATGTTAGGCACATCCATATTTTCTAGTGCCTGCTTTGTCAAATCCCAGATGCATATGAATACCAAGCAAAATGAAACAAGGTAAGGTACAATGTGGTAAAGCTTCACTAACTTGGACTTCCCTAATTTGGAATCTGTGATATTTCAGAAAAGAGGAAACTGGAGTTTATATTTGTAGAATCTATAAAAATGAACGTTTTTGCTGAGCAAATAGAAAAATGTATGCAATTTTCAGCGCTTTATATAGCTTTAAAATATAGTAAGACAAAATAATTCTCATTTCATTGAAGTAAATCCCTAGACCTTTATAAGAAGCTACTTTGGCTAGCTTCATTCCTTAATTTTTATTTTATGTTATTTATTCATTTCCTTTTTTCAGACGGAGTCTCACTCTGTTGCCCAGGCTCGAGTGCAGTGATGGAATCTCAACTCACTACAATCTCCACCTCCCAGGTTCAAGCGATTCTTCTGCCTCAGCCTCTGGTGTAGCTGGGATTAGGAGCACACCACCACCGCCTGGTTAGTTTTTTATTTTTTGTATTTGTAGTAGAGATGGGGTTTTGTCATGTTGGCCAGGCTGGTCTCGAACTCTTGATCTCAGGTGATCCGCCTGTCTTGGCCTCCCAAAGTGCTGGAATTACAGGCGTGAGCCATTGCACCTGGCCTCATTCCTTAATTTTGATTCAACAAATATTTATTGTACACCTATTATGGGTTATGCATCAATGATATAGAGCTAAATAAGATGGGTCATGAAGCTTTCAGACTAGAAGGGGGGAAACAGATATATAAACAACATAAAGCAGCACAGTTAGTGGTACATAAACAGAGATCTATATAAGATTACAAAGTAACAGAATCATATTGACCTTAGAGTAATAGATCATTCCTATTTTTCACTATCCAGATTGACCTGTGCCTCATTTTGTAGTAAATTGATGAGATTTTTATCAAGTATTTTAGTGGGTTTGCCCACTGCTTTGTTTTCATTTTGTTTCCATTCATTCATTCAATGTTTACTTTCTGGCTGGGTGCGGTGGCTCACACCTATAATCCCAGCACTTTGGGAGGCCAAGGCGGGCGGATCACAAAGTCAGGAGATCGAGACTATCCTGGCCAACATGGTGAAATCCCATCTCTACTAAAACACAAAAAATTAGCCAGGCATGGTAGTGCACGCCTGTAGTCCCAGATATTCAGGAGCCTGAGGCAGGGGAATTGCTTGAAGCTGGGAGGCAGAGGTTGCAGTGAGCCAAGATCTTCCCACTGCACTCCAGCCTGATGACAGAGCGAGACTCAATCTCAAAAAAAAAAAGTTTCTTTTCTTTTCTTTCTTTTTTTTCTTTCCAGGAGGTGCTCTCATCTGAATTCAATATTTATTAAGTGCCTCCTTGTGCTAGGCACTGTACTGGGTACTCTGAATATAGGTGTCTATTATTCTAAGGTCCTGTCTTCCTGAAGTTTGAGGTTTATAAGGGGAAAATCAGATATGTAAATACACAAGTGCAATAAAGTGTTATAAGTGCTGGATATAATTATGTAGCAGGAACAGTAAGGTACACCAGAGGGAGTGATCAGATCTCCCTAGATGGTTACAGAAAACTTGGAATGGAATCTTAAAAGTAGAGCAGGTGTTTGCAAGATAAAAAAAAAGGAAGGGCACTGTAGGCAGAGGAAGCTGGATGAGCAAAGACCCTGACACACCAAATACGGCCAAATACCACTTCAGTTCAGCATAGGGTGACGGAGGGAAGAGGGGGGGAGGTGAGACATGAAATAGGAGAGATAAATATGAATTAGATCATGGAGAACAACATCTGTTCTGATGTGGAGCTGGACTTTGTCTTGTAAGCCAAGAGGAACTTTTAAAGAAGTTCCCTCTGGAAATAGTCTGGGCACAGTGGCTCACACCTATAATCCCAACACTTTGGGAGGCCAAGGCAGGAGGATGGATCAAGCCCGGGAGCGCAAACCAACCTGAACAAGATAGTGAGACCCTCTCTCTACAAACGTTTTTTAAAATTTTACTGGGCGTGGTGGTGCATGGCTGCAGTGCCAGCTATTCGGGAGGCTGAGATAGGAGGTTTGCCTGAGCCCAGGAGTTCAAGGCTTCAGAGAGTTGTGAGCTGTGATTGTGCCATTGCACTCCAGCCTGGGTGTCAGACCAAGACCGTATCTGGAAAAAAAAAAAAGAAAAAAAGATGGTCCCTCTGGAAATACTGTGGAGGATGAATTGGGGGAAGTGTGCCTAGAAACAAAGAGATCAGGTAAGAGATGTGGACTAGCATAATGATAGTCAGGATCAGGGGAAGGGGACAGAGTCGAGTAATGCTTTGAAAGCAAAATCTGGGCAGGGCACAGTGACTCACGGGAGACCAAGGCAGGTGGATCACAAGGACAGGAGTTCAAGACCAGCCTGGCCAAGATGGTGAAACCCCCATCTCTACTGAAAATACAAAAATTAGCCCGGCATGGTGGTGGGTGCCAGTAATCCCAGGTACTAGGGAGGCTAAGGCAGAGAATTGCTTGAACCCGGGAGACAGAGGTTGCAGCAAGCTGAGATCACACCACTGCACTCCAGCCTGGGCGACAGAGTGAGACTCTGTCTAAAAAAATAAAAAAAGAAAGAAAGAAAAATCTGGCTGGTGGCTTATGCCTGTAATCTCAGCACTTTGGGAGGCTGAGGTGGACGGATCACGAGGTCAGGAGTTCCAGACCAGCCTGGCCAACATGGTGAAACCCCATCTCTACTAAAAAAATACAATTATTAGCCAGGCGTGGTGGCGCACACCTGTAATCCCAGCTACCAGGGAGGCTGAGGCAGGGGAATCACTTGAACCCAGGAGGTGGAGGTTGCACTGAACCGAGATCACACCACTGCACTCCAGCCTGGGAGACAGAGCGAGACTCCCTCTCAATTTAAAAAAAAAAAAAAAAAAAAAGCAAAATCAAAATCTACAGAATTTGGTGTCTCATTGGATGTGAGCACTGAGGGAAAGGGAAGAGTCAAGAATGATTCTCAGTTCTCTGGCTTGGGAGCTGGAGAGATAAATAGGTGTTACTGTTCTCCAAGTATGGCTGTATATCAGATATAAGAGGAACAAAATGGAAGGAGGGGTGGTCAGGGATCAGGAAAGAATGAGGATCTCAGTTTGGGGTTTTTTAGTATCTCTAAGACATCCAAGTGGAAAGGACCAGTAAGGCAGCTCAGTAAGAGAAGTCTGGACTAAAGATAGAGAATGGATAGTCATTATCATGCCCAGGGAGGGTATATACAATGGGAGAAAAAGGCATGACAGACATTTAAGAAATGGGAAGAGAGGCCGGGCGCAGTGGCTCATGCCTGTAATCCCAGCATTTTGGGAGGCTGAAGCAGGCAGATCACTTGAGGGCAGAAGTTCGAGAGCAGCCTGGCCAACATGGCGAAATCCTGTCTCTACTAAAAACACAAAAAAACAAAAATTAGCCAGGTGTGGTGGCACATGCCTGTAATCCCAGCTATTCAGGTGGCTGAGGCAGTAGAATCACTTGAGCCCAGGAGGCAAGAGGTTTCAGTGAGCCAAGATCACACCAGCCTGGGCAACAGACAAGACTGTGTCTCAAAAAAAAAAAAAAAAAAGGGCCGGGCGCGGTGGCTCACACCTGTAATCCAAGCACTTTGGAGGCCAAGGCGGGCGGATCACCTGAGGTCGGGAGTTCAAGACCAGCCTGACCAACATGGTGAAACCCCGTCTTAAAAAATAAATAAATAAATAAATAAATAAATGAAAGAAGAAAGAGAGAGAGAGAGAAAAGAAAGAAGAGTCCACAAAGCAGATAGAAGAAAGTATGGTCAGAAAAGTAGGAGGAAAACCAGGAGAGACCACATCATGAACACCAAGAGGAGTTTTAAGAATAGTCAAGCCGGAAAAAAAAAAAAAAAAACAGTAGTCAAGCCGGGCACGGTGGCTCACACCTGTAATCCCAGCACTTTGGGAGGCCAAGGCGGGCGGATCACGAGGTCAAGAGATTGAGACCATCCTGGCCAACATGGTGAAACCCCATCTCTACTAAAAAAATACAAAAATCAGCTGGGCATGGTGGTGTGCGCCTGTAGTCCCAGCTACTTGGGAGGCTGAGGCAGGAGAATTGCTTGAACCCGGGAGGCGGAGGTTGCAGTGAGCCGAGATTGCGCCACTGCACTCCAGCCTGGCACCTGGCAACAGAGCAAGACTCTGTCTCAAAAAAAAAAAAAAAAAAACAGTTTTATTAGCCAGGTGTGGTGGCACGTGCCTGTAATTTCAGCTACTTGGGAGGCTGAGGCAGGAGAATCACTTCAGCCCAGGAGGCAGAGATTGCAGTGATCCGAGATCGAGCCACTGCACTCCAGCCTGGTGACAGAGCGAGACTCCATCTCAAAAAAAAAAAAAAAAAGGAATAGTCAAAAGTGCCAAATGCTAGACAAGTGTAAGAATAAGGCAGAGTCAGGGCACCAAAAAAATAAAAAAACAAAGAATCAGGCAGAAAGCCAACTTGACCTCTCAGAAGCATCTGACACTTAAAATAGTATTCACACACTGTAGGTTTGGAACAAATGCTAACAAGCAAATGTATCTTTACTTAATTGATTAATTATCATGAGTGGCCTAAGATAATCACCTATGAGGACTCTTAAAAGACTAATGGGCAGTGGCTCATGCCTGTAACCCCAGCACTTTGGGAGGCTGAGGTGGGCAGATCACGAGGTCAGGAGGCCGAGACCAGCCTGGCCAATGTGGTGAAACCCAGTCTCTACTAAAAATACAAAAAATTAACTGGGTGTGGTGGTACATGCCTGTAATCCCAGCTACTCGGGAGGCTGAGGCAGGAGAATCACCTGAACCCAGGAGGCCGAGGTCACAGTGAGCCAAGACCACACCACTGCACTCCAGCCTGGGCAACAAAAACTCCATCTCAGAAAAAAAAAAGACTAATGGTAGGCAGGGCTTGGTGGCTCACACCTGTAATCTTGGTACTTTGGGAAGCCGAAGTGGGTGGATCTTGAGGTCAGGAGTTCAAGACCAACCTGGCCAAGATGATGAAAGCCCATCTCTACTAAAAATAAAAAAATATTAGCTGGGCATAGTGGCAGGCACCTGTAATCTCAGCTACTCGGGAGGCTGAGGCAGAGAATTGCTTGAACTTGGGAGGCAGAGGTTGCAGTGAGCTGGGATCATGCCACTGTACTCCAGCCTGGGGAACAGAGATTCTAACTCAAAAAAAAAAAAAAAAAAAAAACTAAAGGTTTAGAAAAAAACATTGTTTAGATGCAAACAAACTGGCATCAAATCCCAGCTCTGCCACTTTCTTTTTTTTTTTTTTTTTAATTGGGCTGTCATTCTGTCTCTCAGGCTGGAGTGCAGTGGTAGGATCAGAGCTCACTGCAGCCTCGACTTTTGGGACTCAAAAGCAATTCTCCCACCTTGCCTCAGCCTCCTAAGTTGCTGGGACTACAGGGCATGCACCACCACGCCTGGCTAAATTTCTCTTATTTATTTGTTTATTTTACTTTTTTTTTAGAGACAGCGCCTGGCTACGTGGCCTGCCTCAACTTTCCAAAGTGCTCCTGCCACTTTCTAGTTGGGTGTCTCTGAGCAAATTATTTGAAAGTTCCTGAACAAGCCTGGGCTAAGGTAAAGTCAGCAAGGCTACTTACCTCGGGTGGAAAATTTAAGATGGCACCAAAAACACTCATTAATCAAGATAAATAATATCCATGATGAACAAAATATCAAACTTTTAAATAAAGGTAGGCTTCCGACTCTACATTTGCATGACCCTGCTTCACTTACTTCTCCCTAAACCTGTCTCGGCAGAGACTGTCCTTATTTAAAATTCCACCTCAACCTAGTCCCTACCCTGTTCCTGAGCCTATATGGAAATACAAAGTGTTAGTCATTCTTCCTTTCTCTGCCCATCTTAGATTAAATCAAGGATTTTTCAGAGAGAAATTAGGAGAGAGGTTGACAAGGAGGCAGAGTAAAACCTTGGGCTGAAAGGAGCCAGACCCATGTGGGGCAGAGCTGAGCTGAGGTTTAGGGTACTTGGTGATGGTGAGAAGTCCACCCTTTCCTCTCATTAACCTCAATACATGCCACCTGCCTTATCCTTCTCCCTCTGCACTCTGGTGATGGTAGCAGGGAGACATTATGGGAAAAAATGTAGACCTAAGAGGCTTCCTTAACACTTTTTTTTTTTTTTTTTTTTTGAGGCAGAGTCTCACTCTGTCACGCAGACTGGATTCCAGTGGTTCAGCTCACAGCAACCTCTGCCTCCCGGACTCAGCGATTCTCCCACTTCAGCCTCCCAAGTAGCTGGGATTACAGGTGTGCACCCCCACACCCAGCTAACTTTTGTATTTTTAGTAGAGACGGGGTTTCGCCATGTTGGCCAGGCTGGTCTTGAACTACTGACTTCAGGTGATCCATCCACCTCGGACTCCCAAAGTGCTAGGATCCGCACCTAGCCTCTTAACACTTTTGAGATGGGGTCTTGTTATCACCCAGGCGGGAGTGCAGTGGCACCATCAGGGCTCACTGCAGCCTCGACCTCCCAGGCTCAAGCAATCCTCCCACCTCAGCCTCCCGAGTAGCTGGGCCTATAGGTTTGTGCCACCATGCCCGGCTAATATCTTTTAACATTTTTTGTAGAGTCTGGGTCTCATTGTGTTGCCTAGGCTTGTCTCAAACTCCCGGGCTCAAGTGATCCTCCTGCCTCAGCCTTCCAAAGTGTTGGGATTACAGGCAAAAGCCACTGGATAAGTAAGGGCCATTTCTAATTAGCAACACAAAGCTTCTCAAGAGGCAATTCCTAAATCCTAAGTGTAAACTTCTGATGTGATTAACACAGGAGGCGGGATGAGTTTCTTTTCTTTTCTTTTCTTTTTTGAACTGGAGTGCAGTGGCGTGATCTCGGCTCAGTGCAACCTCTGCCTCCTGGGTTCAAGTGAGTCTTCTGCCTCAGCTTCCTGAGTAGCTGGGACTACAGGCGCGTGCCACCACACCCGGCTAAATTTTGAATTTTTAGTAGAGACAGGGGTTTCATCATATTGGCCAGGCTGGTCTCAAACTCCTGACCTCGTGATCTGCCACCTCAGCCTCCCAAAATACTGTGCTGGGATTAAAGGCGTAAGCCACCACACCTGGTCCAGGATGAGTTATTTTTTTCTTCTTCTCTTGCTCCATTGCCCAGGCTGGAGTGCAGTGGCACAATCTCTGCTCACTGCAACCTCTGCCTCCCAAGTTCAAGAAATTATTCTCTCTTAGCCTACCAAGTAGCTGGGACTACAGGCGCCTGCCACCATGCCTGGCTAATTTTTTGTATTTTTAGTAGAGATGGGATTTCACCTTGTTGGTCAGGCTGGTCTCGAACTCCTGACCTCAGGTGATCCACCCACCTCAGCCTCCCAAAATACTGGCATACAGGCATGAGCCGCCGCGCCAGCCAAAGGATGAGTTTCTTATAGTCAGTTTGGAGCCAAGATTTCCAGATGCTTGTTGAGTGGCTTCTGGAAACACTCCTTTTTTGACTAGGGCTTAACCACCCATCATTCAGGAATAGATTCTTATCTATACTATAGTGCAATCTGTAGCCTGGGGCCCAAATTCCAGGTCTTTAAATCAAGTTCCTATAACTTCAGTAATCTTTTTCTCTCCACTTAGCAAAAGTGCATATTACATTTTTAGTTGTTTAGCTAACCTCTTAAACTGCAGCTGTGGATATTTTATGCAGCTGTTGCCTCTTTCTTTCCTCCTTTTCTCAAGAGAAAACTGCATGTGGATAAGCCATTTTATCAAATCTGTCATTGAAAGCTGAGTAGGTACAGATAGGATTTATTCCCTAGGACTCCAAAGAGGGAATGTTTAGTTTATTGGAGATGAGACTAAGCCTGGATGGGTCTTGACATCATAGGAAACCATCTATCTTTCTCCTGTGGAGTAGGATAGAGACATCAAAGAATCCTGTTATTGCCAGCCCCCTCATTATGCTTGGTCCAGGCCACCTCGAGTTTAACAATAGAAGGGTCACATGTCTTGAGTCTATAGTAACTAAGTCTCTAAAGACTTTAATTGTACGGATAGTAAGAATAAAGAGAGTTGACAGATTCACTTTCTTAAAAGGCTCTTGCCAATCACTTTGTTAGGTCTGTGTTCTTTCCACTGCAATAACCCAGGCTCTGAAACCATGGTTTCCTTATAGGAGGGTAAAAAAAAAAAAACCCAGGAAATAGACGGGTTTAGTTATATGTTTCAAATTCCTGTAATCAAAGGCAATCATGTAGCAATATCGTTGGGACTGGGATTCTTAAGCTGAATTCCAATTTTAGTTTTGCCACTAAATTGCTTGGAGAAAATTACTCAGTATTTTATTACCTCAGTTTCCCCTCAGATTCAGTAAATCAAATGAGCATTTTAAATATTTAGTCAAATAATCAAAGTGGCATAGCATCAGCTGAGGGCCACACACACATTTGATCATTAACGAACTACATAATTAGGCTGGGTGCAGTGGCTCACACCTATAACCCCAGCACTTTGGAAGGCCATGGCGGGTGGATCTCTGAGGTCGGGAGTTCGAGACCAGACTGGCCAACACGGCAAAACTCCAACACTACCAAAAATACAAAAATTAGCCAAGCGTGGTGGCACATGTCTGTAGTCCCAGCTACTCAGGAGGCTGAGGCAGGAGAATCACTTGAACCCAGGAGGCAGAGGTTGAGGTGATCCGAGACCATGCCACTTCACTCCAGCCTGGGCAACAGAGCCACACACAAAAAAAATGAATCACACAATTAGAAATCCATACGTTTGCAAGCCACAGTAATTATTTTAATGATAACAAAGTCATTGATGAATCAAGCAGGTCCATTCTTATGGTATGAGGACATTATGATTCAGACATGAGTCAAAAGCATATGGAGCCTTTTTATTTTTAAAATTTATTATTTTTTCTTTTTTTGAGATGGAGTCTTGCTCTGTCGCCCAGGCTGGAGTGCAATGTCACAATCTTGGCTCACTGCAGCCTCTGCCTCCCGGGTTCAAGCAATTCTCCCGCCTCAGCCTCCCGAACGGCTGGGACTACAGGTGCCTGCCGCCACGCCCGGCTAATTTTTGTATTTTTAGTAGAAACAGGGTTTCACCATGTTGGCCAGGCTGGTCTAGAATTCCTGGCCTCAGATGGTCCACCCACCTCAGCCTCCCAAAGTGCTGGGATTACAGGCGTGAGCGATTGAGCCCGGCCAAAGCCTTTTGAAGCCTTTCTTTAGTCATCTTTTTTTTTTCCTTTTTGTCATTTATTCTTCACCACACACCAGGATTCATGATCTCATATCAATGACATTAAACTTGAACAGCTCAAAACTGTCAAATGATATTATTCTTTGATTACAATTAATAACCAGCCCAAGCCAGCTAACGGGACAAAATACAAAATGAGAACGCAGGGCAAGTAGTGTCCACTTCAGTTCACTCATGATTACAATTAATAACCAGCCTAAGCCAGCTAACAAGACAAAATACAAAATGAGAACACGGGGAAAGTGGTATCCACTTCAGTTCACTCATGCCAATTAGGTAAAAGGAAAAGATAAATTGGCTAATATACTGTAGAATTCCATTTATATAAAGTTCAAAATCAGGTACAATTGACTTATGTTGTTAGAAGTCAGGATAGTAATTACCCTTGAGGTGGGTAGTAACTGGAAGGGGCCCTGAGGAAGGTTTCTGGGGTGCTGGTCATGTGCTGTTTCTCTCTCTCTCTTTATTTATTTATTTATTTGAGACAGAGTCTCGCTCTGTTGCCCAGGCTGGAGTGCAGTGGTGCAATCTTGGCTCACTGCAACCTCTACCTCCCGGGTTCAAGCAATTCCCCTGCTTCAGTCTCCCAAGTAGCTGGGATTACAGGCACCCACCACTAAGACCGGCTAATTTTTGTATTTTTAGTAGAGACGGAGTTTCGCCATGTTACCCAGGCTGGTCTTCAAATCCTGACCTCAGGTGATCCACCTGCCTCGGCCTCCCAAAATGCTGGAATTACAGGCGTGAGCCACAGTGCCTGGCAATGTGCTTTTTCTTAATATGGTTGGTGGTTACACGGGAATGTTCTGAAAATTCCTTGAGCTGCATACTTATGCTATGTGCATGTTTCAGTATATATGTTATACTTCAATAAGATTTACAAGGGAAAAAACTATATGAAAGCCGAAGAAAGCACTGATAAAAATATATTTTGGCAAAAAATCTCAGCCTGGTTGCTATCTTAAACCATAAAGCCTACATAAGTGCTGCAAAATGTACTGACTCATGTGTGATTTTTCTGAGTCCCTGTAAGAAATAAAGCCCATGTGAATCATAGATCATTGTTTAAATGTAATAAAAAGCCATTACATATTTAATTGCCAAATAGCC
Source organism: Ateles fusciceps (assembly GCA_036589455.1). Taxonomy (NCBI): domain Eukaryota; kingdom Metazoa; phylum Chordata; class Mammalia; order Primates; family Atelidae; genus Ateles; species Ateles fusciceps. The sequence continues at coordinate 246,106 of JAZHEH010002518.1, read as the reverse complement.
ACATGAATGATAAACACCTTTTAAGCAATTCTACTTTCCACTGTCATATAGTGCCCACCTAAAGAAGAAGCTGGCAAGCCTAATTCTACCAGTTAAAGTGGACCCTTCCCAGATTGCATCATAGGGCAACAGAAGACTGACTCCTACTGTCAGTCAAAGATCTGACTGAAACAAACTCAGCTGTTGTCCATACTGAGAGGCTACAAGCTCCCCAACATAAGCTCTAATATGTAGTTTAGCTTGTGATGGCAGGCTGTGTGAACTAAGCAAAGCTGCTTCACATCTCAGGGTCTCAGTTTCCTCTGAATATAAACATACTGCACCACCTCAGAGAGCAGTCTAAGCATCAGTAAATTACTATCTTATTACCTAGTTGGAAAGCAAGTAATAGCAGTGATTGGAAGCTTAAAAGATTACCTATGGACATTAAATAAACTGCCCAAATATATTGGGAGTGTTTCCTCAGGATTACATAAACAGGAGGGCATTTAACTACATATAAACAAATAAATCAAATCGACAAACCTTTACTATGAGGGGATACAAAGAATCAGAGACTTGCCCAGTCATCCTCAGGACTAAAATCTCTTGGCTTTATTTTGACCAGGATTTTGGTGTTTTCTTACCTTTTCATATGTGGTCCCCTGTGCTTATAGGATGAAGCCACTACTACAAAAAGCTGAACACCAAATTTAAAGCAAACCAACTATTTATATGTTCCTAGTCACTGCACAGGAAACTGCATCCCAGCACTTTTAAGGGCTGTCTCCCAATTTTAAGTGAACTAATAAAGGCATTTAGTCAAGGGAGTGGCCAGTCATGTTGAATTCACGTGGGATTAGAGTACTCTATAATGATACTTGCTAAATCTGGAGGAGGTATGGGACAACACATGCCAAATGGGCTATTGAGAGATGCATCTGGAAGTTCTGCATGAGATCCACTGTACATTACACAGTGGCAAGTGTGCATTTTTCAATATTAGCTGATGGCATACAGGTCTGTCCACAGGGCACATAAAAATAGCATCTTGTTCTTCTAAATGCTTGATTTCAGGCTGGGGGTGGTGGCTCATGCCTGTAAACCTAGCACTTTGGGAGGCTGAGGTGGATGGATCACCTGAGGTCAGGAGTTCAAGACCAGCCTGACTAACATGGTGAAACCCTATCTCTACTAAAAATATAAAAATTAGCCAGGCGTGGTGGCGGGCACCTGTAATCCCAGCTACTCCGGAGGCTGAGGCAGGAGAATTGCTTGAACCTGGGAGACAGAGGTTTCACTGAGCCGAGATCGCACCATGGCACTCCAGCCTGGGCAACAAGAATGAAACGCCATCTCAAAAATAAATAAATAAATAAATAAATGCTTGATTTCAATCCCTTAAACTGGCTATTTAAATCAGTTAGGAAACCACTGCATAAAATAGAATCACTTATCATAATCACCTTACCCAAAGCATTTCTCAAACACATACTGTACCAGACACTTTTATACATAATCTCATTTAATATTTACAGCCTTCTGACATAGGCATTTTTTCTTCTTCTTGTTAGGATGGTTGTTTCTTAAGTGGCAGGCATTCTTATCCCCCATTTTGTGAACAAAGAAACTGAGACACCAAGAGTAGCAGGACTTGAACCCAAGCCTGTGAGACTGCAATGCCTGTACTCTTTCCACTAACCCTTCCTGACTTCTCTAGTAGAAGTAGGAGAAAAGTTCACAGTTATTTGTTTGTTTTTTAGCAATGATTATCCATGGAGAAGATAACACTTAAGAATGACACAAATGATTTTAAAACAAGAAAAAAAAATAGTTGGCAGAAAAGCAAAGAAAAGAGAGAGAGAAAGGAAAGAGAAACCAAACCAAATCAAAACTCTAAAATTTAAAAAATTGATTTTGAAGTAAAACAAAACTTACAATATGGATTTGGCAGTTAAACTGGTACAATAAAAGGAGGAAGAATGTACCAGGTATTCTCAAGAATCAGTTGTCCATTCTGGCATCCATAAAACCCAACAGTTTTAATCATTAATGATCTTTCTATTGGGAGTATTGAGTCATGGACTTGGTTTCTCATCTCTGTTCCAACAACAGCTTGCCTTCCTGGCCTTGGATATGTCATTAAACTTGTTCTGCTTCAGTTTATCCATCAGTAAAATGAAAATAACTAATACACGAAATATACCTCACAGAGATGTTCTGAAGAACAAATAATCTTAAAACAACAACAGCAGCAACAACGCTTTGAGATCTTGTAAGAAATGCCACTGCAGTCAATACATGACTAACCTCCTCGATGCAGAGGAATCACTCCTTAATGGAAAACAGAAAATCCCAGATAATCATCGCAACTGATCTAGGGGTTCTGGGAGACTCTCCCTCTGAGAGAGAGGGGCGTCTTAGAGAGCCCCTCTAAGAAGCAAGACCTGCTCCTGAACTGTATAATCAAGAGCCAACCAGAGAAATCTGAAGGGTGGTAACAAGCCAAGGCAATGCTACAGTGACTCATTCATTCACCCATCCACTCCACAAATATATATTGAGTACCTTCTCTGTACTAGAACTGAATTTCCCTCCGTTTCCTATGGGAATGAGAATAAAACTGGGCCAAGTCCAGCACTATGCAGTAGGCTCTATGCCAGAGAGCAATCTCCAGTCTATGGCCTGATGCTCGATGCAGGAGGGGGACCCTGAAAAGGGCAGTCTGAAAACCCTCCTCAAACTACTGTGACGTCTACTTCTCAGTTAGATACAGATCTTTCCATTCCCTCTAGATGCCCCTAGCACAGAAGTGCAGAAGTGTGCATACACACCCACACACAATGGTTCTATATTGCTGTGTTACATTATATCTATTTAAATACGTTCCTATGTGTGATATGAAATCATATTTGTTTCTTCTGCCTTTCATTAGGCTGCACTAGACAGCTCCATTTCTAGGAAGAAACATACTGTAAACCCATTTGTAGATGGTCCTCGTGAGCTCCTGCCAAGCTGGTAGGAAGCTTCCCGGTGACTCCATCTTAGTTGGATTGCCTGCAGAACCTAACACTGTACTTAGGGTGCAGCTTGGGGGTGCCTCTGAAGCAACTGACTAGGGTCTGGAGGGCAGGGAATATACTGAAGAAAGGTAGTGTGTCCCTAAGGCTAGGGAAAACTTACAAATACCTATGGTGCACACACACAAATATATAAATATATGTACATATGAAAAGTAAAGCAAGACCATATTCATTTAGTCATAATCTAACACCAAACTACTACCACCAAGACAGAAATATAATGGCCTTTCCCCTCCACCCTGTGCCTCTGTCCCAGACCTCTTCAAGCCATTTGGTGGCTTCTGCTACCCCACCCCGCCCCTCTTCTCCCAGTGCAGGCTGTCTCGGGTACTCATTTTGACCTGATTTCAATTCCATCTGGTCAAACATGCTGGGAGGAGGGGGAAGGGGAGAAGGAGAAGCATGTAAAGATTTGCCACTGGGGCTAGACCTAAGCCCTCGACTCCTAGCCACCATCCCCCACCCTAGGGTGATCCTGTGGTGAGGAAGAAATGGAAAGCTCCAGCTTAAATCCTGAGACAGAAGCCAGAGCTGCCTGCAAACATTTTCTGAGCATCTATTAATATAATTTGCCAGTCTCCATGCATTTGCAGCTCACGTTAAGGGGCCCTGGAAAGCTCTGCAGTGGGTTCAGGAGAGCTATGAATTCCTCGCCATGTGTGAGGCTGTTCCTCCCTGCCTCAGCCCTTACCGGGCTTGCCTCTTTTCTCTCTCCCCTTCTGTTCCTCCCCTAAGCTCCTTTCTCTCTTGACCTTGAGAGCCCATTAATGTGCTCCCTCCCATTACTGACAGTCTAGCAAAGGCAATAAGAAGCAGGGTCCCTTCAGCTGGGGTGGGGAAGAAGAGGCAAAGTGACAGGGGAAGGGGGAGAGACCCGAAAGTGCTGGAAACATTCCCTGCCATCTCCTAGTACTCCACGGCATAAGAGCAAGTCCTCATCACGCCCAACTGGGGAAAGCAGCCCAGCCCCCAAGTTGCAGAGGAGATGTTTTGGCCAGTCACCTTCGGTGATTCCAACTCTGCAGAGGGGAAAACCTGCAGAGGGCCTGGTTCTGGATATCCACAGAAAGGAAGGTGGGGATTACGGACTGTTTTACAGGAGAGAGAAAAAGCAGACTTTGCAAATTTCGTAATTACCCTACACACAAAACAAAATAAAACAAAACACCTAGCTCTCCCTTGAGAGAAGGGGAAGAAGCAAGAGCTTAGTGACCTTTATTTGGGCGAAGAAAGCTTTGTCTCAAGGATCCAGATACATACCCAGGTGGCTGGAGGAATACTATGAGCTGTCTGTCTGGGATGAGGAATACCAGCCAGCCCCTACAAATTGCTTGTTTTAGTAGCCCATTTTCCCCAGCTCTTTCCCTCTTTCCCCTTTGTTCTGCTCTAAAATAAATAAACTCTCCGCTGGCTAAACTCTTAGTTCACAGGGAGGGAATCAGACTTGTAGACTGGTTGCCTGGACTTTGGGTGCGTGCTGCAAGGAGGGGAAGGGTTCCTGCCAGTGACAGGTGCTACGCAGGTCTCAGCCTTCTGGTTTACTTGGGGTTGGGGTATTCGCCAGGCAACCCCTCCCCCAACTGGCATTGAGTGGCTCCAGAGCAACATAGCCCACAAAAGAAATCGCTCTTGCCCAGCTGCTCCTTCTGAGCTGCAAAGTTGTTGAGAAGGGAGGGTCCAGGTGGGGATGGGGCTAAGGGGATGGGACCAGAGACTGAGAAGGAAAAAGGGGAGAGGTCCTCGCAATCCCATGGCAGTGCACTCCTATCACCCGTTTGCTTTACTTACCATCTCACTGTAGGCATCCTTGCTGAGTCTGGGGGTCAACTTGATAGTCCCCATGAAAACAAAGAAGAGTCCCAGGGCCACTGAGAGGGCCACAATAGTTATGGTTCTGGGGGATGCCATGGGGTCGCCAAGGCAGGTCCCAACTAATCCTTCTGATTTGCGCACCCGCTCTGTCCAAGGCGCAGGCAGTTAGCACAGGGAGAGCTGGAGGGACGCTGCGGAGGCAGCAGGCAGCTAGAATGACAAAGGGAGAGGAGGGAGCTCGAGAGAAAAATTGAGAGATCGAGATTCAACCACTCTCACTACAACAATCGCTGGGTCCTAATGCCCTACGTGTGCTCACAGACCAAAAGGACAGTCTCGAACTTAAATGAAGCCCTAAACTAAAGACAGAAGCTTCAAATCTTAAATGAGGAGAAGGTAGGTTATGTATGAGTTCAGTCACCAAGTGACCCCAGGAATAAGGAATTAGGGAAGACAGCCTTTGCTGCCGCCTTCCCATAGGGCTCACTTTTAATCTCCCCTCCCACTTATGATCCTTCAGTTTTTCACTCCCTTTTTCCATCTCTTCCTTTCTGTCCCCTTTCCTTTCCCTAAATCAAAATATTAGTCCTCAGAGAGTTGTTTCTGAAGTTGGTAACACTCAAGGATAAAACTGAAAAGCTCTAGTCTTAGATGCTGCCAAAGAGGGCTTTCTTTTTTCTTCCACAAAGAAGGAAATGACTCTTTATTTCATTATTTCTTTTCTTTTTTTTTTTTTTTTGAGACGGAGTGCCGCCCTGTCGCCCAGGCTGGAGTGCAATAGCATGATCTTGACTCACTGCAACATCCGCCTCCCGGGTTCAAGCAATTCTCCTGCCTCAGCCTCCCAGAGTGCTGGGATTACAGATGTGAGCCACCGTGCCCAGCCCAACTCTCTCTTTAATGACTTTCATAGCCAGTGGTTAACTCCAGTTTTAAATTTGGCATTCAAGGCCCTCCACGTTTTGACCTCTGTCTCTCTTTGGAGATTTAGTTTTCAACAGCTCCCATTGCCACATGCCACCCCTTATCTCTCTACTCATGGCCCCACACAACCTAAGCCTTTCCTCCTCCTCTACCTTTAACTTCCTATCTTTTGACCCTCCCCGCCTGACCATCACTCTTCATTAGCATTAAACCTTTTCTTCAATGTCATCTCCTCCATAAAGCCTTTCCTGATCCATTCTCAGTTAGATATGATTTCCCTCTCCTCCAATTTTCTGTAACAATAACCAATATTTGTTGGTTGTTTACTAGATGATAGACACTGCCCTCTACTTTTATTAACTCATTTAATCTTTACAGCAACACTATGGACTAGATCTGAGTCCCCATGCTATAAATGGGGACACTGAGGTGCAGGGAAGGTAAGTGACTTGCCCAAGATATACAGTTAGTGAGTGGAGAGTCAGGACTCAAACCTAGGCATTCATTTCTAGAGCCCAGGCTCTTAACAATTGTTCTGCTGCCTTTCCTGTAAAATTTGCAATGTTGTGTCGCACTTAAAGTTGTTTAGCACTGTAAGTGCATGCGCACGCCTGCGCGCGCGCGCACACACACACACACACACACACACACACACACACACAGAGAGTTTAGTTTTGTTTAGAGACAAGGTCTCACTCAAGTGATCCTTCACCTCAGCCTCCAGAGTAGCCGGGATCACAGGCACATGCCACCATGCCTGGCTAATTCTTTTATTTTTTGTGGAGACAGACCCTGTGATGTTGTCCAGGCTGATCTCTAACTCCTGGATTCAAGGGATCCTTCCACGTTGGCCTCCCAAAATGTTGAGATTACAGTCATGAGCCACAGAGCCCAGCCCTACATATATTTTTTTTTTTTTTTGAGACCACAGGGTCTTCCTCTGTAGCCTCGACCTCGTGGGCTCAAGTGGTCTTCCCACCTCAGCCTCTCAAGTAGCTGGGACTACAGGCACGTGTCACCACATCCGTTTTATTTTCTGTAGAGATGGGGTTTCCCAGGCTGGTCTTGAACACCTAGGCTCAAGCGATCCTCCTGCCTCAGCCTGCCAAAACGTTGGGATTATAGGCATGAGCCACCGTGCTCAGCCCTACACAATCATTTTTAATGATGGCATAAAACTTTAGTGTCACTCAAATGTATGATAATTCTAATTCATTTAGCATCCTATTGCTAGACACTGATGTTGTTTCCATGGTTTTTACTTTTACAAATAAAAATGTGATGCATGGCCGGGCGTGGTGGCTCATGCCTATAATTCCAGCACTTTGGGAGGCTGAGGTAGGCGGATCACCTGAAGTCAGGAGTTCAAGACCAGCCTGGCCAACATGGTGAAACTGTAACTGCCCAAGGGGTTCACCTTGCTCGCTGGCTAGACAGAGCCCATTCATCAAGACAGGGGAATTGCAATAGAGAAAAAGTAGTTCACGCAGAGCCCGCTATGCATGAGACCAGAGTTTTATTACTCAAATCAATCTCCCTGAGCATTGGGGGGAGCAGAGTTTTTTGTTTGTTTTGTTTGTGTATATTTGAGATGTCACCCAGGCTGGAGTGCAGTGGTGCTTTCTCCGCTGGCTGCAACCTCTGCCTCCTGGGTTCGAGCAATTCTCCTGCCTCGTCCTCCCAAGTAGTTGGGGATTACAGGCATGTGCCACCACACCAGGCTGATTTTTGTATTTTTAGTAGAGACGGGGGTTTCACCATGTTTGCCAGGCTGGTCTCAAACTCCTGACCTCAGGTGATCCACCTGAATCGGCCTCCCAAAATGCTGGGATTACAGGCGTGAGCCACCATGCCTGACCTGGGAGCAGAGTTTTTAAGGGTGGGGGGAGCCAGCGAGCCAGGAGTGCTGATTGGTCAGAGACGAAATCATAGGGAGTTGAAGCTGTTTTCTTGTCAGTTCCTGGGTGGGGCCACAAGTTTCAGATGAGCTAGTTCATTGATCTGGGTGGTGTCAGGTGATCCATCAAGTGCAGGGTCTGCAAAATATCTCAAACACTCATCTTATGAGCAGTTTAGGGAGGGTCAGAATCTTGTAGCCTCCAGCTGCATGACTCCTAAACCATAATTTCTAATCTTGTGGCCAATGTTAGTCCTACAAAAGGCAATCTTGTTCCCAGGCAGGAAGGAGGTCTACTTTGGGAAAGGGCTGTTACCATCTTTCTTTAAACGATAAACTAAGTTTCTCCCAAAGTTAGTTCAGCCTATGCCCAGGAATGAATGAGTACAGCTTGGAGGTGAGAAGCAAGATGAAGTCAGTTAAGTTAGATTTCTTTCACTGTCTGTCATAATTTTGCAAAGACGGTTTCAGTCCCTCCCTTTGAGTTATATAACACCTTAATCTTAAGGTGTAGGCTATGAACATGGGAAAAGGCCATTGATCGCTCTGGCTTCTTCCTGCTGACAGAGGACGTAGTGGGAATGGGAGTGAATCCTAAGGTGAGAAGAGTGGAACTGCTTTGCAATTGTCTGAGCATACTCATGCAGGCCTGGTTGAGCTTCCAAGGCTTTCATGGCAGAAACATTAGTACTCTCATCTATAGTTTCACTACAGTGTTCAAGTGAACAGCCAATTTTACCTTATAAGGTAAATAATGAGTCCTAGGATGAGGAGTACAATTCCCAATTTTAAAAGCAAAGATTTGAAAGCATTCGTTTGGGGACTCCTAACCCACAAAGAATTTAAAATTTAGTCTAAACTGCAAAAGAAACCTCAAGAACAGCTAACAACAGTGTACTATAATTTTTCTTTTAAAGCATAATTTTTCTATTTCCAGTCCCTACTTTTATTAAAAACGAATCTTAATAGAATGGATTTGTTTACAAAATAAACTTTAGTTTCACTGTATGTGGCCTGATTATTTGCAAGAATAATTATTTTTCATTTAGGCTTTTTAAATTGGCTTTGCTAGAACTCTGTTTCATGAAGAATCTCAGATAAGACATTTTAAAAGCCGAACCCAGCCATGGGTTTGTACCCTCAAATACCCAAATATGAGTTGAGTAAATTCCTCTCCTCTTGAGGTCCCAAGATAACTTGTGGTTCATGAGCCTCTTAGAAGTGACATTCTTTAGTTACCACAGGTCAGGGACCTTGCACAGGGACTCTGCGTGGACAAAGTATGAGGCCAGATGCCCCAATGGGTTTTAATTGGCTCTATAAGTCAACTTTGATTCTTTAAAGGAAGTATGCCATTCCAGTCAAAGCCTTGGTAAAATAACCAATTTCTCCAACTGTGTCCTGTTACAAAAGAAAACAAATCCTTATTGCATTTATGCAATTAACTATACTGCCACAAATTGAGAATACTCACAAATAGTTTCCAAATTCTGGATAAATCAGGTAGAGATGAACAAATATGCTCCAAATTTTGTTCACAGCAGTGTATTTTACTCACTTGTTAACAGTTGCAAATAGCTGTAAAGAAATAAGTTCTCCTGACTCTGAAACAAAAGGTCTAGCAATGCTTAACAGATTAGCTCTTCATGAGAGTCCTAGAAGTTTCCAATAGCTTAATTTTAAGATCTAGCAATGTTTAACACATTAGCTCTCCATGAGAGTCCTAGAAGTTTCCAGTAGCTCAGTTTTTAAAGTTTTCTGAGGACCTGCATTCAGAGTCCTATATCTGATTATAAACTGCCTTTTGAAAAGGACCAAAGGAAGACAAAATGTCTATGGATGACAAAAGTCTATAGCCACTGTTAAAGCTACAATTGACTAGGAATTTTGGTTACTTCTGTGGCAAATGACAATTTCACATAACAATTATAATTATTGATAATGTACACTAAATTATATCAACATTACAGAAGTTTCCAATAATTTTAGAACACATATCCATAACATATTTATACAAATACAGTCCAAAGAAAACCAAACACCATTCACTCTTCTATTTGAAAGTATTTTTCTTTTTTTTCTTTCTTCTTTTTTTTTTTTTTTTTTGAGACAAGAGCCTTGCTTTGTTGCCCAGGCTATAGTGTAATGGTGCGATCTTGGCTCACTGCAACCTCTGCCTCACGGGTTGAAGTGATCCTCCGCCTCAGCCTCCTGAGTAACTGGGACTACAGGTGCGCACCACCACGCCCGTCTAATTTTTGTATTTTTAGTAGAGACAGAGTTTCACCGTATTGGCCAGGCTGGTCTCAAATTCCTGACCTCATGATCCGCCCACCTTGGCCTCTCAAAGTGCTGGGATTACAGGCATGAGCCACAGCACCTGGCAATCAGAGCTCTTTATATATAAACATCACACACACACACAATACATACAAATACAGATAGAAGATTCGGCACTTGTAAGATTTTCCATTTGCCAGTTTCTTAATTGATTACTGGCTTTAGGGTTCCTTTGGAGGAACAGAGCCAGGAAAGCATGGATTTCAAGGGCCAAATAAGCAGCAAATTAGCTGAAGGCAAAATCAGATCCCCAAAATTAAGGGTGCCTTTTTATACTGGCAACGTGCTAGGATTACAGGTATGAGCTGCTATGCTCTGCCCTGTTTTTGTTTTTAGAGACAAGGTCTCTCTATGTTGCCCTGGCTGAAGTGCAGTATGACACTGCAGTCTGGAGGTCCTGGTCTCATACTATCTTCCTCCCTCAACCTTCCTGGTAACTGGGACTACGGGCATGTTCAGTATTGTCCAGTTTTGACAATAGGACAGACGCGGTGGCTAACACCTTGGGAGGCCGAGCATTTTGGGAGGCCGAGGCAGGTGGATCACTTGATGTCAGGTGAACTGATCTCCCAAAGTGCTGGGATTACAGGTGGGATCCACTGCGCCTGGCCTCTATGCATTTCCTGGCTGGGTGTGGTGGCTCATGCCTATAATTCCCAAGCTTTGGGAGGCCAAGGCAGGAGGATCACTTGAGCCCAGGAGTTCCAGACCAGCCTGGACAACATAGTGAGACCACATGTTGGTCTCACTATGAAATTTAAAAAACATGTCTACAATGAAATTTTTAAAAAATTAGCTGGTTGCATGGGCATGTGCTCATAGTCTCAGCTACTTGGAAGGCTGAGACGGGAGGATCTCTTGAGCCTAAGAAGTCAAAAGAGTTATTCCTAGGGGTTTTATGCTATTTTTGTCATCATTAATGCATTTTTTTCCATTATATCTTCTAGCTGGTTGTTGCTGGCTTACAGGAAAACTACTGATTGTTCTTCGGCCACTTTTCCGAACCCTCTTGTTAAATTTATGAGTGTTTCAATTGATTCCCTTGGGTATTCTCTTGGCAGACAAATTAACTGGAAATAATGGTAATTTCTGTCTCTCTTCCAATAGTTATTCCTAATTTCCCTTTCAAGTCTTACGATATTAGCTACAAGCCAGCTTTTAAGATTTGCTTGGCCTGGGGCAAGAGTACGATTGGAGGCCTACTTACCACACATCAAGGAACCATGAATTGGAACACAAAGAGAAGCAAGAAAGCCTACCCTTGCTTCTATTGGGAAACAATCATTGTTGTGGAAGAATCTATTGCTATTGAGAGAGAAAGGATTTGACAAGTTAACTGTCCTTTTTCTCACTGAGCACATCTGCTACTCAGATTTTTCTTGTACTTCTAAGCAGTGTCTGATATCAGCAGCAGCATAACTCACAAAACTTCATGGCTTGTAGATGGAGCTGCCTTTTGTTTCAAGTATAAAGAGTGAGAGATCAGAAGTATTTCCCTTAAGTCTGAATGATGTTACTCAAGAGAGTGGAGATTTGGGGTTATGTGGTTTGCTGTACCAACACTAAGTAAGCACTAGATCCCAAGTGACACAAGTGTCTGTGTCTTTTTTAATGAATTTATTTTGAATATTTACAATATGAGGTATCCTTTAAAGCATAAGCTTCAGGGTAGAAGCCCCTCTTGCCAAGATTTAAGGATGACACTGGTTATTCAGAACACTATTAAGAGCTTGTAAATGGTAGCAGCCGAGCTTTGTCCTTGACTCCAGTGAGAGTGTTTTTAGCTAGAAGTAAGCTATAATTTACAGAAGGGTTTGGCTGGGCACGGTGGCTCATACGTGTAATCCCAACACTTTGGGAGGCCAAGGTAGGCGGATCACCTGAGGTCAGGAGTTGGAGACCAGCCTGGCCAATATGGTGAAACTCCATCTCTACTAAAAATACACATGCAAAAAAAAATTAGCTGGGTGTGGTGGCGGGCATCTGTAATCCCAACTACTTGGGAGGCTGAGGCAGAAGAATCGCTTGACCTGGGAGGCAGAGGTTGCAGTGAGGTGAGATCTTACCACTGTACTTCAGCCTGGGTAACAGAGTAAGACTCTGTCTCAAAAAAAAAAAAAAAAAAAATTACTGATGGTTTACCATGTATCAAGTGCTACTTTAAGAGTTTTGCATACATAATCTCATTCATTCCACACAGCAACCCCAAAAAGTAGGAACTGTTATTATTAGGTTTTGATTTATTATGTAACTTGCTCAAAATCACAGGCATATATATTCCTGACCTGGGATTTTTATATTTTTTTAATAAAAATAGAGACAGGGTCTCACCATGTTGCCCAGGCTGGTCTTGAACTCCTGGGCTCAGAGGATCCTGAGTACCTGGGCCTCCCAAAGTGCTGAGATTACAGGTGTGAGCCACCTCACCCACACATGAACTGAGATTTTAAACTCAGGTTGGTCTGAACCCAAAAGCCCATTTTATTAACTATCATATTTTTACTAACTTCCTTTTTTCTCATTTGTCACATTGTTGGCTATTGGTTTGAGATAGATATGCTTTATCTTTACTTGGTTCTAGAGGCAATATAGAATACTGGATTTTTTTTTATTGCTTCTTGGCCTTTTGGCTAAGATCAAGTATAAAATACTGGATTTTTTTTTCCAAGATGGAGTCTTGCTCTGTTATCCAGGCTGGAATGCAATGGCCCCATCTCAGCTCACTGCAACCTCTGCCTTGTGGGTTCAAGCGATTCTCCTGCCTCAGCCTCCCAAGTAGCTGTGATTACAGGCGCCTGCCATCATGCTTGGCTAATTTTTGTATTTTTAGTAGTTATGGGGTTTCACCATGTAGGCCAGGCTGGTCTTGAACTCCTGACCTCAGGTGACCCACCTGCCTTGCCCTTCCAAAGTGCTGGGATTACAGGCATGAGCCACCACATCTGGCCGGAATACTGGATTTTTTTACTTTATCTTGGAACTGAGCTGAGATCCAATACTTGGTTCCCACAAAGGGCAGCCTTCTTTGTTGTTTGTTAAGGCTTAAGAAATTCTACTGTGTTTCATCTCATTCCTTATATCCTAATGCTTAGATTCTTGTAGTTTTTCCCTTAAACTATAGAGGTCTCTGGGTGGTGAGTGCACTAGGGGTCACCAATTCACATGCCTACAAGGAGTGAGGAATAAATGTGCAAATTTGGTGAGACATTGGGTAATAAATATTACATTTTTTGAATTGTGACTCTTGAATACTCTGGAAATTCTGGGTTGACCACTAATTAGGCCACCAGTCATAGTGCAGACTATCATGTACTCTTCGGTGGTTCTCAGAGTGTGATCTGAGAACCCCAAGTGGCCTATTATTTCCTCAAGGTAGTTAATGGGCCGGTCTCTAAGAATATTAGTGGTACTTTGTTTCTGTTTTGCTTTTACTTGATGTCTTATCCAAAGAAGCATCATTTCCCCCATTTAGCATGAAAGAGATTTCTGCCCGGTGTGGTGGCTCTTCCCTGTAATCCCAGCACTTTGGGAGGCCGAGGTGGCGAATCACCTGAGGTCAGGAGTTTGAGACCAGCCTGACCAACATGAAGAAACCCATCTCTATTAAAAATACAAAATTAACTGGGCGTGGTGTTGCATGCCTCTAATCCCAACTACTCAGGAGGCTGAGGCAAGAGAATTGCTTGATCCTGGGAGGCAGAGGTTGCGGGGAGCCGAGATCGCACCATTGCACTCCAGCCTGGGCAACAGGAGCAAAACTCCATCTCAAAACAAACAAACAAACAAAACACGAAAGAAAGAAGTTTCCTATGTCATGTACCAGGTAGATGGTCTGCATAGCCTTTAACCTTGTCACAGGTGGTCCCTATTGAAAGACCATGAGATCCATAGCAGAGTAAGATACCCACAGCTCCAATAGGGTCAGAGCCTCATGACTTGCTCTACACGATAAAGGGGATGCCTTAATTTTTTTTTTTTTTTTTTTTTTTTTTTTTTAGATGGAGTCTCACTCTGTTGCCCAGACTGGAGTGCAGTGGCGTGATCTTGGCTTGCTGCAACCTCCACCTCCCGGGTTCAAGCGATTCTCCTGCCTCAGCCTCTCAAGTAGCTGAAATTAGAGGTGTGCGCCACCATGCCCTGCTGTTTTTGTATTTTTAGTAGAGACAGGGCTTCACCATTTTGGCCAGGTTGGTTTTGAACTCCTGATCTCAGGTGATCCACCTGCCTCAGCCTCCCAAAGTGTTGGGATTACAGGCGTAAGCCACCACACCCAGCTGGGATGCCTTAATTTTGTAACTAGCTACCATCTGTGTAGTAATCACTCTGTGCTAGGCATTGTACAATTACAGTGCATTACATATACCAGTACATTCAATCCTTCATGACAGCCCATGAAACAAAGCCTAGTGGGTTCTATTAGTATGCCAATTTTTATAGATGGGAAAATTGGGGCTCAGAGAGGTTAGGTCATTTGCCCAAGGTCATCTTCTCATAAGTAGCAGAGCTAGAAATGAAATCTGCACAACAGCAGAGCTTATTTTCTTGACCACTATAGGTTCTTAACCTTGGCTGGCATTAGCATCATCTGGAAATTTTTTTAAAATGCATATATCTGAGGCCTTCCCACAGAAATTTGTGTTTAATTGGTCTAAGGTAGGGTCTCTGGTACAAGTATTTTAAAAAGCTTCCCAGCTGGGTGAGGTGACTCATGCATGTAATCTATGCACCTTGGGAGGCCAAGGTGGGTGGCTCACCTGAGGTCAGAAGTTCAAGACCAACCTGGCCAACATGATGAAACCCCGTCTCTACTAAACATACAAAAAATAGTTGGGTGTGGTGGTGGGTGCCTGTAATCCCAGCTACTCAGGAAGCATGAGGCAGGAGAATCACTTGAACCCTTGAACCCGGGAGGCAGAGGTTGCAGTGAGCTCGTGCCACTGTATTCCAGCCTGTGCAACAAGAGTGAAACTCCATCTCAAAAAAAAAAAGCTTCTCAAATGACCTGATGTGCAGTTACACTAATGAACACTGAACTATGCTTTGTTGCCTAAAAACTTAGTGACCTCAGCTGTACCTCAAGCTGAAATACAAGGCATAAGGTAGAAAAACTGAAGTAAAGAGAGAAACAAGGTTATGGTAGTGTGAGTGTTATCTTCAACGTGTGTCTCTCTCTGTCTACTGTAGGCAATATATGTTCTTTATAAGGTGGGTGTGAACAGCAGCTCTGAGGAGAGCTTGCACGGTAATGGCTCTTTCCTCAGCTTCACAAGATAGTGCTAATCGAGACCCTTCACAGGATCAGGCTGAATGTGTCAGATATATCAAAAACCTCAACTGACAGGTAGCTATACTTGGCAAATACTGCTCTTCAATTTTAACTCTTTGAGTTTCTTCCAAAAGAGAACTAAGATCACACTGTATATGCATCAGCTTTTGGTAGTAGTCAAGATTAAGAAACTGAGCCAAACCCATTTTCAGCTCTTTGCAGAAATATTATATTCTGTGAGCACAACCGATGCACTGTGTTCTCCTCCAGAGTGGAATCTCTTGCCTATTGTCTGGTCTTCTGGAGAGATAGAGGCAGACCTGAACATCTCCCAGGATCCCTGAACATTAAGCCCTAAGAAAAGTGCAAGCTCTGCTGGGCACAGTGGCTCACATGCCTACAAGATTACAATCCCAGCACTTTAGGAGGCTGAGGTGAGTGGATCACCTAAGGTCAGGCATTCAAGACCAGCCTGGCCAACAAAATGAACCCTCGTCTCTACTAAAAATACAAAAACTAGCCAGACATGGTAGTGTGCGCCTGTGATCCCAGCTACTCAGGAGGCTGAGGCAGGAGAATCGCTTGAACCTGGGAGGTGGAGGTTGCAGTGAGCTGAGATCGCGCCACTGCACTCCAGCCTGGGTGACAAGAGTGAGACTCCATCACACACACACACACACACACACACACACACACACACACACACAAAAAAAAGTGCAAGCTCCCTATTGTGCAAAAGTTTCTTCTTAGCTTCATTACAGTGGTAGGCTCTTCTGCCCTTGATGGGAGGCACCGGAGTACAAAGCAGAGGTCCTCTGAGAGTACTCTCCAATCCATCAACATCAGCATCACTTGGGAATTTTTTAGAAATGCATATTCTCAGGTCTCCTGAATCAGGAAACTCTGGAGATGGGACCCAGCAATCTGTGTTTTCACAAGCCCTCCAGAGAATTCTGATGCACACTAACATTTGAGAACTACTGGTTAAAAGTCAAAAGATAAAAAGTAGAGACATGGGGCTGGGCGTGGTGACTCACACCTGTTATCCTAGCACTTTGGGAGGTTGAGGCGGGCAGATCTCGAGGTCAAGAGTTTGAGACCAGCCTGGCCAACATGGTGAAATCCCATTTCTACTAAGAATACAAAAATTAGCCGGGCATGTTGGCATGTGCCTGTAATCCCAGCTACTCGGGATGCTGAGGCAGGGCAATTGCTTGAACCTGGGAGGTGGAGGTTGCAGTAAGCCAAAATTGTGCCACTGCACTCCAGCCCGGGCAACAGAGCAAGACTCCATCTCAAAGAAAAAAAAAAAAAAAAGTAGAGACATGGGCATCAGATAGCTGAATTCAAGTTTTGCTTCCACCACTTACTGTGTGGCCTTGAACAAGTTAGTTTTCCCTCTCTGTCTCAGCTACCTCCTCTGTAAAATACAGGTACCAGTCTTCTTACATGTAAAATAAGGACCCACATGAGATAATGTCTGTTGAGCACTTAGCATGGTGTGAGGTACAGAGTAAGAATTCAATACATATTGAATATTCATTATTATTACAAGTGTAGTTCTGGGTAATCATTTGAATTTCCAACATAATTGTTTTTCTTTGGCAAAAGTCCTAATTATAAGTTCAGAAACTGGCCGGGCACAGTGACTCACACCTGTAATCCTAGCACTTTAGGAGGTCGAGAGGGGCGGATCACCTGAGATTAGAGGTTCAAGATCACTTGGCCAACATGGCGAAACCCCATCTCTTCTAAAAATATAAAAATTAGCCGGGCATGGTGGCACATGCCTGTAATCCCAGCTACTTGAGAGGCTGAGGCAGGAGAATCGCTTGAACTCAGGAGTCGGAGGTTGCAGTGAGCTGAGATCACACCACTGCACTCCAGTCTGGGAAACACAGTGAGACTCTGTCTCAAAAAAAAAAAGTTTGGAAATCAAATAACACATCTTGACAATGCAATCGGATGGAACAGAGTGTATTTCATCTACCAGTTTCTTTACAGAATCATGGAACATAAAAGTGAGGGGGAAACAAAG
The DNA here is from genome assembly GCA_036589455.1 of Ateles fusciceps. NCBI lineage: Eukaryota > Metazoa > Chordata > Mammalia > Primates > Atelidae > Ateles > Ateles fusciceps. Next base: position 228,767 of record JAZHEH010002518.1, on the reverse strand, counting down.
ATATGGGGTCGACCTAAATGCCCGTCAATGATAGACTGGATCAAGAAAATGTGGTACATATACACCATGAAATTCTTTTTTTTTTTTCAGATGGAGTCTTGCTGTGTCACCCAGACTGGAGTACAATGGTGCAATCTTGGCTCACTGCAACCTCTGCCTCCCAGGTTCAAGTGATTCTCCTGCCTTAGCCTCCTGAGTAGCTAGGATCACAGGTAGCCGCCACCATGCCGGGCTAATTTTTTTTTTTTTTTAGTAGAGACAGCATTTCACCATGTTTACCAGGATGATCTTGATCTCTTGACCTCATGATCCTCCCACCTTGGCCTCCCAAAGTGCTGGAATTACAGGGTAGAGCCACCTTGCTCGGCCTACACCATGAAATTCTATGCTGCCATAAAAAAGAACAAGATCATATCCTACTCGAACTAATGCAGGAACAGAAAACCAAATACCGCATGTTCTAACTTATAAGTGGGAGCTAAACATTGAGTACACGTGGACACAAACAGGGGAACAGTAAACACCAGGGTCTGATGGTGGAGGGTGAACGGTGGAGGGTGAACGGTGGAGGGTGGGAGGAGGATTGAAAAACTGCCTACGGGGTCTGGGCGGGGTGGCTCATGCTTGTAATCCCAGCATTCTGGGAGGCTGAGGCAAGCAGATCACTTGAGGTAAGGAGTTTGGGACCAGCCTGGCCAACATGGTGAAACTCCATCTCTACAAAAAAATATAAAAATTAGCTGGGCATGGTAACGTGTGCCTGTAGTCCCAGCTACTCGGGAGGCTGAGGCAAGAGAATCTCTTGAACCTGGGAGACGGAGGTTGTAGTGAGTTGAGATTGTGCCACTGCACTCCAGCCTGGGTGACAGAGGGAGATCCTATTTCAAAAAAAAGAAGAAGAAAGAAAAAGAAAAAAGAAAAACTACCTATCAGGTACTGTGCTTACTACCTGGGTGATAAAATAATCTGTACACCAAACCCTTGAGACACGCAATTTATCTCTATAACAAACCTGCACATGTACCCCTGAACCTAAAATAATGTTAAAACAAACAAAAAAGACCAAGTGAGGTGGCTCATGCCCGTAATCCCAGCACTTTGAGAGGCCAAGCTGGGAGGACCGCTTGAACCCGTGAGTTCGAGACCAGCCTGGACAACATGGTGAATATAGTGTCTCTACTAAAAATTAAAAAAATAAATTAGCTGAGGCTGGGCACAGTGGCTAACGTCTGTAATGCCAGCACTTTGGGAGGCCCAGGCAAGTGGATCACTTGAGGTCAGGAGTTTGAGACCAGCTTGGGCAACATGATGAAACCCTGTCTCTAATAAAAATAAATAAAAAGTAGTCAGGTGTGGTAGTGCATGCCTGTAATCCCAGCTACTCGGGAGGCTGAGGCAATTCTCATTGCTTGAAGCTGGTAGGCGGAGGATGCAGTGAGCCAGATCTTGCCACTGCACTCCAGCCTAGGAGACAGACAAGACTCCGTCTCAAAAAAAAAAAAAAAAAAAAAAAAATTAGTTGGATGTGGTGGTCCGTGCCTGTGGTCCCAGCTACTCGGGAGGCTGAGGTGAGAGGATCACTTGAGCCCAGGAGGCCGAGGCTGCAATGAACTGTGATCACGCCACTGCACTCCAGCCTGGGTGCCAGAAGGAGATCCTGTTTCAAAAAAAAAAAAAGAAAGAAAGTAGACTTCTCCACTCCCACTGCTTCACTTGACTAGTCTAAGGGGGAAAAAAAGGAAGAAAAGTAGAAGCTAATGTCTTTATCAAGGGTTTACTGAGGATGACTTGGAGGGGATGGAAATTATAGCCTCTGGGTAGTTGTAGAATTTATGCCCTTGGTGTTGAGTCCCAGGCATGAAGCCCAGGATTATGTACTGATGACATTCCAGTGTGGAGCAGGACCCAGGATAGAAGTTCCTATAGTATTTCTCTACGTCTAGCTTTGAGGAATGAGCCACCAGTACTGGAATCCTATTAACATTGAAATGCAAATTTCAACACTATAAAAAGCAAAGGGTTGGGACTGTAAAAAGTGAGAAAATGAACATCAGCACCAGCCATGTAAATGTAAGGTAGTAAATATCTGTGTTACCCTAGAAATTAGCACTATAAAGGTAGGTAGGTAGTTTGGTGAGAGTTTCCAGGGTCATTCCCCACCACATACAACATAAGAGCTTTCCTATTATGTTAACTTTTTCTCTACATGCCCACTGAACCTTCACTCAATTCCACTATTCCTCCCTCTCCCAAAAGACTCCCTCTCTGATTCCCTTTTTTTTTTGAGACGAGGTTTCGCTCTTGTTGCCCAGGCTGGAGTGCAATGGCATGATCTTGGCTTGCGGCAACCTCTGCCTCCCAGGTTTCAGCGATTCTCCTGCCTCAGCCTCCTGAGTAGCTGGGATTACAGACATGTGCCACCACGCCCAGCTAATTTTTTTTGTATTTTTAGTAGAGACAGTTTTCTCCATGTTGATCAGACTGCTCTCGGACTTCTGACCTCAGGTGATCCACCCGCCTTGGCCTCCCAAAGTGCTGAGATTACAGGGATGAGCCAACCGCACCCGGCCGATTTCCCTATTTTTGTGCATGGCTGTACCGTTCTCCTAAGTACTATCTTCAAAAAACCCTCGATGTATATCAGTGAAATGAAGAGCCCACACAGTAATGTGTATCTCCAAATTTAAGAGATACCGTTTAGAGAAAAATCAGACACATAATTCAGGAAATGATAAACCCTTCAACTGAAAATATTTTTTAAAAAAAGGCTCACAGTGGATAAAACTAGCCATCTGTGACTCTTCCCAGAAGCGACTTCTGGTAAATATAATTTGTAGATATATGCAAATAAGATTAAGATGCTTCCCAATATCTCACCTGGGAGCTACCAACCTAGAATGTAATTCATGTAAGACAGCTGTTACCTTGGAAACTGTGACAGGTAATGAGAACAGGAGGCAGGTAATATTGCAATGACAGAAGATTCTGATAACTAGATAGAGATGGTGGAAAAAAGAACATTGGAGAGCCAGTGTTTATGCAGTACTATTCAAGTGACAGAAGCACTGGTCCGGTACACATGTTATAAATAACCCAAAGACCTTCCTTAAAACCATTCAGCTGGGCTGGCATGGTGGCTCACGCCTGTAATCTCAGCACTTTGGGAGGCCGACACGGGCAGATTACTTGAGGTCAGGAGTTCGAGACCAACCTGGCCAACATGGCAAACCCTCATCTCTACTAAAAATACAAAGATTAGCCAGGCGTGGTGGCACGTGCCTGTAATCCCAGCTACTTGGGAGGCTGAGGCAGGAGAATTGCTTGAACCCATGAGGTGGAGATTGCAGTGAGCCTAGATTGCGCCATTGCACTCCAGCCTAGGCAACAAGAGTGAAACCTCAAAACAAAACAAAACAAAAAGCCATTCAGCTCCATTTGTTCAAATTACAAGTGACTTTCTGATTACTAGCTTGGTTTCCCAGGTATATTAATATCTGATAGGTATGACCCTAAATAATAGATAATTCCTGTCACTAGAAACTATATTTCTCCTCACTGGCATTTGACTTGTAAGCCGGTATCTTACTATTATCATTATTATGCAGGCTGGAGTGCGATGGCATGGTCTCAGCTCACCACAACCTCCACCTCCTGGGTTCAAGCAATTCTCCTGCATCAGCTTCCCGAGTAGCTGGGATTACAGGCATGTGCCACCACACCCAGCTAATTTTTTGTATTTTTAGTAGAGAGGGGTTTCTCCACGTTGATCAGGCTGGTCTCGAACTCCTGACCTCCAGTGATCTACCTGTCTCAGCCTCCCAAAATGCTGGGATTACAGGCATAAGCTACAGCGCCTGGCCAGTTCTTTGTAAATCTTCATCAACTTCACAGGTAAAATAGTATTACCTAGTTTGTATACTTTGCATATTCTGTGATTACTAGTGAGGTAGAACACAACACCTTATTGAGCAACCACTTTTCCTGGAAATTCTCTCTCCATGCCTTTATCAAGGTCTTTATTGGGGACATCATGTTCTTCTTGTAAGTTTATGTAAGCTTTTTATCAAGAAAGATAATGATTCTTTGCTATACTTGTATATATTTTTCTGCTTGTTTTTTATGATTTCACTTTGTTAATTATAGCTTTGCAATGTCAAGTTCTTAAGGTTGTGTTGTAAAATCTGCCTACTTAGTGTTTTTTTTCTGCTGCTTTTAAGTTTATAATGTCTGCTCCCATCTAAATTTCAGATACATAATCATCTATGTCTTATTCTCAGGCTTTTATGGTTTGATATTTTTTTCTTTTCTTTTTTTCTTTTTTTTTTCCTCCAAAGCTACCGAAAATGATTTTTTTTTTTTTTTAATTGAGATGAAGTCTTGCTCTGTCGCCCAGGCTGGAGTACGGTGATTCCATCTCGGCTCACAGCAACCTCCGCCTCCTAGGTTTAAGTGATTCTTGTGCCTCAACCTCTGGAATAGCTGGGATTACAGGCACATGCCACCATACAGGCTAATTTTTTGCTGTTTTTTCTTTTTTCTCTTATTTTTTTTTTTCAGGCCTATACTGGCTGATGCTGTTTTTCTTAGTAGAGACAGGGTTTCGCCATGTTGGCCAGGCTGGTCTTGAACTCCTGACCTCAAGTGATCCGCCTGCCTCAGCCTCCCAAAGTGCTGGGATTACAGGCGTGAACCACTGCCCCTGGCCAGAGCTCAGATTTTAATGGGCATCATCTGGTATGCTTGTTACAAACCTAAATATTCCTGAACCCTGTAACCACCCTATGGGTTCTTCCTGCTCACTGCACAAACAAAATAGACCATGACCTGACCTGACCTGACCTGACCTTACCTTACCTTACCTTACCTTACCTTACCTTCCTTTCAAGATGGAGTTTTGCTCTTGTGGCCCAGGCTGGAGTACAATGGCGTGATCTTGGCTCACTGCAATCTCCGCCTCCTGGGTTCAAGTGATTCTCCTGCCTCAGCCTCCCGAGTAGCTGGGACTACAAGCGTCTGCCACCATGCCCGGCTAATATTTGTATTTTTAGTAGAGATGGGGCTTCACTATGTGGGCCAGGCTGGTCTTGAACTGCTGACCTTGTGGTCTGCCCACCTCAGCCTCCCAAAGTCTTGGGATTACAGGCGTGAGCCACCGCCCCTGGAGACCATGGCATTTCAGTAGAGAAAGAATTTAATTGACACCAGGCCGACCAAGCCATCTCCTCAATGTAGCAATGTATCAAAGGTTAGGGGTTTTTCTTTTTCTTTCTTTTTTTTTTTGAAGAATTTTAGAAGTTGAATGAGAAATTAAAATTAAAAAAAAATTCCATTTTCTTTAATGTTGTACAAAAAAGTATGAGTAGAACCAAAAGTAGATAAACATTATCATATTTGTTTACACCACTATCTAGTTTTTCATATTAATTTCACTATTCAAATGATAGAAAGTAGGTGGCAATTTAGGGATCGCAAAAGAGATAAAACTAAAAAAACTTTTCTGCCACAATTATTCCACACTGGATGTAGCTATGCTCACAGAGACAAGCGGCTTCTTTTACTTCTCCACTGGGCAGGAATTCAGTTGTGTATAAAATTTAACCTGCTCAACAGCTGAGGGAGACTAGAAATGATGGGTCCATATCCTGGTGCTTTGTCACACAATTCACACAATGGTGCAGCTACCAGCTTGTAATTTTTAGGGACTGTAAACAGAGCTTTTTCTTGCAGCTGAACCAGAAACAACTTCTTATGTTCCTTAGGTTTTGTAACATGTGCAGGAATATATGGATACTGAGGAGGTTCAAAAGTTGTTCTCCACCAGTTACCAATGCAGTCATCAATGACTCAGTCTTGCAGAACTCTATACTGACGACGCAGTATCTCTGTCATTAAGCATTTCAGTCTTTCAACTTCATCTTCTCCTGGGTTAAGTTTACCACCAGGTAGTTTGAAGAAAGTTGTTCCCAGCTGTAGCAGTAACACATGGGGTAACCAATGCTCATATACAATCAGAACCCCTTCTATAGTCCTCCTCATTCCAATTTAATCAAATTCTTCCCTCATGTGCTGAAATCTGGCTGCAACAGAGCTGTCCTTCTCATAGAGAGGCTCTTTTGTACCAAAAGTATAATTGGTAAGAGGGTACAGGTTGATGGTGCGCGCCAGGGTGAGGGGCTTGGTCTACTGGATGTACTTGTTGCTGAACTGAGTGACCTCCGGGGACCAGCCGGTCTGCGAGTGATTGGGAGGTACCACAGACATGCTGGCAAGCTCTGGTGCTGGTGGTGAGTAGAAAGTGGGAGGCAGGGGAGACATCCCCTGTGCGGGAAGCGGTTACTTGTGACAACCTCAGTGGCCACTGCCTGCCATTAACAGGAGAGTGCAAGAGGAGAGGTTAGGAATTTTTCAAAGGTAGTTTGGGGTAAGGGGTGGGAGTAGCTAGGCAATAGGTGCTGATTGCTTGGATAGAAGATGAAATCATAGTGATTGGAAGCTCTCCTCTTGAACTGAGTCACTTCTGGGTGGGACCACAGGAGTGGTTGGTGGGTACAGGTGGAGCCATGGGTGTCAGACATGTAAGAAACCTGGAACCATCTCAAAAGGCCAATCTTAGGTTCTACAATAGTCATGTTATCTGCAGGAGTAATTGGAATAGTTGCACATTTTGTGATCTCTGGAATAATGGCTGGTAATCATTTAACTAACTATGCTTACGTCTTAGTAGAAAGCAAGCCCCTTTCATCCTTCTAACCTGGTTGGTGGCCTTTCATTAGTTTCACAAGGACAGTTTAGTTTTTGGGAAAGGCTGTTATCGTTTAAACTATAAACTAACTTTCTCCCAAAGTTAACGTGGTCCATGCCCAGGAATGACCAAGGACAGCTTGGAAGTTAAAGGCAAGATGGAATAAACTATGTCAGATGTCTCTTAATGTCATCATTTTGCAAAGGCAGTTTCAGTGACCTGGAAGCTGAGGAAGACTGCTGCATACATTCAGATGGGAGGTCATAAGTTTCTGTGCTACGCAAGCTATACTGTATACTGCAAAAGTTTCTCAAAATATGGTAGGGGCACATCTACAACATAATCAGCTTGGATGAGTGTAACAAATATGGATTTCTGAGTCCCACCTCACACCTACTGAATTGTCCCACCTCACACCTACTGTGCTCCAACCCAGGAGCAGACTCAGCCCAAGAGGATCATTTTCCACACCCCTATGATTGCATCCCCCAACCAAAGGGGAACAGGAGGTGATAAAAGGTGTAGAGCTATCTATATATATAACTGTAACTGCCTACCAAACTATCTTTGAAAAATTCTAGCCTCCAAATTTTCAGGGAGATTGATGTGAGTAATAACTCCATCTCCTACATGGTATGGCTGACCTCTCATCAATTAAACTCTCTTTTTTTTTTTTTTTTTTTGAGACGGAGTTTTGCTTTGTCACCTACGCTGGAGTGCAGTGGTATGATCTTGGCTCACTGCAACCTCCGCCTCCTGGGTTCAGGTGATTCTCCTGCCTCAGCCTCCTGAGCAGCTGGGATTACAGGCACCTACCACTACACCCAGCTAATTTTTGTATTTTTAATAGAGATGGGGTTTCACCATGTTAGCCAGTCTATTCTTGAACTCCTGACCTCAGGCAATCTGCTCAACTCGGCCGCCCAAAGTGCTGGGATTACAGGTGTGAGCCACTGTGCCCGGCCTAACCCTTTCTTTACGGCAATGTTGTGGTCTCAGTGAATTGATTTTGTCTGTGCAGTGAGCAGGAAGAACTGGTCAGGTGACTGTATCACTTCATCCTATAAAATCCATCTATATACAGCTCCTAGAGTTCTCCTGCAGAAGCATCTCATTAAAAAAACCCCTTCATTAGCTTCCTATTGTTACAGGAAGTAGCTCAGACTCCTCATCCCAGCCCTCTAAACCCTTTGTTATTTTCCCTGACCTGTCTATCTAATCACCCAATGGCCAATGGCTTAAGCACCAAACTGTTATCTAGCCAGGCCTGCCTCCCCCACGGGTCTTGTATAATTATTACTCATTTCCTCTTTTCCTGCTGCAGTCCCTAGTTCCTCTTAGATTAATCATATCTTATGCATTCAACTCAATTATCACAGTCTCTTCCTTCCTTGGGTACCAAGATGATGGCTGTTTTCTGAGACTTACCGAAGCCGCAATTGTTGTGTATTCTCACACTGGATATTATCTTCCCATCAGGTCACACAATCTTTGAGGGTGTGGTCTATGAATCTGTCCCTCATAGCTTGTAGCACAGTCCTAGGTGCACTGAAGAACCTGTTTAATGGAACCAAACCAGCCCTAACTGCCAACTAAGTTTTCTAAGTGTCAAAGAAAGAGGAAAGAAACATGAAAAGCGGCTCAATAGTCAAGACAGGTTTATTTTGGAGAATCAACCTGAGAGGATCTCTGGCCGATTTCTGTCAGGAGTGCGCCCTCTTACAGACTAAGAGTATTTATTGTATTTATTGGTTTTAGGGTGAGAGAGCTTATCATCGGCTTAGAATGTTTCTGTGTAGGGAATTACGGGGTTAGACTGTCTCTGGTCAGAGGGGAGGTTATCTTGGGGCTGGCATGTCTGTGGTTGGGGAGGGGTTTATCTTATGGTCAGAATGTTTCTAGTTGGAGATGTCATTTTATGGTCATGCTGACCTTAGCCATTAGGCTGATGCCCTTTGGATTTAGGCGTTTTTTTTTTTTTTTTTTTTTTTGGAACAGGGTCTCACTCTGCCGCCCAGGCTGGAGTGTAGTGGCACAATCTTGGCTCACTGCAACCTCTGCCTCCTGGGTTCAAGCAATTTCTCCTGTCTCAGCCTCCCAAGTAGGTGGGATTACAGACATGCACCACCATGCCCAGCTAATTTTTGTATTTTTAGTACAGATGGGGTTTCACCATGTTGGCCAGGCTGGTCTTGAACTCCTGACCTCAGGGTGATTCAACTGCCCCAGCCTCCCAAATTTCTGGGATTACAGGCGTGAGCCATAGCACCTGGCCTTAGGTGATTTTTTTTTTCAAGACAGAGTCTTGCCCTATTGCCCAGGCTGGAGTGCAATGGCATGATTGTTGATCAAGGGGAACTTTAGAATGGTTGCACTTGTCCAAGATGGCAATGCTCCTGCTCTGTCAATTTTATTTTATTTTATTTTATTTTTTGAAACTCGATGTTTATTTTCCATGAATCTTATATGTTGTTTAAGAGCCCACACAAGAATAGCTTAAGACCATTCAGTGGTTGCTCCTACCCATTCAGTGGTCTGAGCAGCGGGAGCTGCAGACCGGTCTTCCGTGGCAGGCTGGGTGCTCCAGTCTTCAGTAGGGAACTGCTGGATAGGCACAGAGGGCACCTGCATGCCTTCAGACCAGTCGGCAACCTCAGGCTGAGTAGCAGTGAACTCAGGAGCTGGAGCCGTCCATTCGCCCTGAAATTCCTCCTTGGTCATAGCCTTTTCAGCAGCAGCCTGCTCTTCTTTTCAATCTCTTCAGGATCTCTGTAGAAGTAGAGATCAGGCATGACCTCCCACGGGTGTTCACGGGAAATGGTGCCACGCATGCGCAACACTTCCCGAGCCAGCATCCACCACATCAAACCCACTGAGTGAGCTCCCTTGTTGCATGGGATGGCAATGTCCACATAGCGCAGAGGAGAATCTGTGTTACACAGAGCAATGGTAGGTAGGTTAACGTAAGACGCCTCCGTGAGAGGCTGGTGGTCAGCCCTTGTGTCAGTAACCACAAGCAGCCGTGGCTCCCAGAAGGTTGCCTGGATCTGGTTGGTGAAGGTTCCAGGAGTAAAGCAGCCAGCAATTGGAGTGGCTCCAGTGGCAGCAGCAAACTTCAGCACGGCCCTCTGGCCAGTATTCCTGGAAGATATAACACTGACATCAGCAGGGTTTTCAATGGCAACAATGGCCCGAGCTGCCAGAAGCAGCTTCTCCCAGGTCCTCTTCAGATTGATGATGTAGATGCCATCACTTTTCCTTTATAGATATACTGTTCCAACTGGAAGTCAAGATTGGTGCCACCTAAATGGGTTCCTGCTGCCAGGGAACTTAAGGACATCCTCCTCCTTCATTTGCAGGACATCAAGAGCTCCGAACATTGTGAAAGTTTCCCTTTAAGTTATGAATCCAGAACAAAGCCGTATGGAGCCCTCGGCAGGTAGCGCGGAAAAGCGCTCTGTCAATTTTAATACATGTTATTTCTGAACGCTAATAATGTAGCCTCTCAGTTATCTTTTCCTTGCACCAAAATGAGAAAGTTTGACAAATTCCTAGGGATTTCACTTTGTTGTGATTTGGTTTGCTGATAACAAAGTTAAGCAAAAGGTTATCTTGGTTCCAGCTCTTATTTGACGTAACAATATTCCTTATCATCTGTGACATAGCCACTTACTGACTTTCTGGTGTGAAGAGTCTTGCCTTTTCTATTATATGGGGTATTTCTTTCCCTTCCTACAAATGTAACGATTTCACTTTTAGAGAAGAACATGATTTACCACATTAAATAAATAAAAAGGGGTTAATGGCTACATAATTATATTTTAGTTTCTTTAATCTCTTTCTCTCTTTATCCCTCAGGGTTTTGCCTCCTTGAATGACAGGTCTGCTTTAAATGAATTTGCCTGGATGCTTGAAAGAGGTGGGGGTAGGGGTGAGGGAGGAATGCCTTCTCTCTTTTCAGCAGACAACCTGAAAATATTTATTGAACTTGTACCTGGACACCTAACTCTGTGCTAGGCACAGCACAGAGAGGCCAAAATGAGAAGTGATAAAGGAGCAGAAAGGCTTGGGAAGAAGAAGAAAGGGGAAGAGGAGGTGATAAAAGGTATAGAGCTGTCTATCCATATAAGGGGATTAAAGGAAGAGAAAGGGAAAATAGAGCCTGGTCTCACTTGATAGAACTGCATGGGACTAGAAAGCTGATGCAGTGGCTTAAGCTCAAATTTTGCTTATGAGCCATGAGAGCAGTTAGGATAATGGCAATTTGAGTCAAACACCTCCTCAAGGGTTTAGGATGGAAGTGAAATCTCTCTTTAAAAAACAAGAAATATAAACGTTTGTGTGTGTGTGTGTGTGTGTGTGTGTGTGTGTGTGTGGTGGGGGCCATAGCCATTGGCCGCCTTTGAAGGTTTGCTAAAATATCACTGACATGAGGCTGATTGATGAATAGGAGAAAAGGCATACAAATTTTATTTATTTATTTATTGAGATAGAATTTTGCTCTTGTTGCCCAGGCTGGAGTGCAATGGCTTGATCTCGGCTCACTACAACCTCCACCTCCTGGGTTCAAGCAATTCTCCTGCCTCAGCCTCCTGAGGAGCTGGGATTACAGGCACGTGCCACTACGCCTGGCTAATTTTGTATTTTTAGTAGAGATGGGGTTTCTCCATGTTGGTCAGGTTGGTCTCGAACTCCCGACCTCAGGTGATCCACCCGCCTCGCCCTCCCAAAGTGCTGGGATTATGGGCATGAGCCACCTCTCTCGGCCACAAATTTATTTAACATGTACACATGAAAGCCTTCAGCATAGAGACCCAATTTCCCAATAATTAACAGAAGCCTATATATCATCTTGAAATTACAGAAGAGGTCAGGCGCCGTGGCTTATGCCTGTAATCCCAGCACTTTGGGAGCCCGAGGCAGGAGGATCACCTGAGGTCAGGAGTTAAGACCAGCCTGGCCAACATGGTAAAACCCTGTCTCTACTAAAAATACAAAATCAGCTGGGTGTAGTGGTTCATGCCTGTAATTCCCAGCTACTTGGGAGGCTGAGGCAGGAGAATTGCTTGAACCCAAGAGGCAGAGGTTGCAGTGAGCCAAGATCGTACCACTGCACTCCAGCCTGGGCGATAGAGAAAGACTCTGTCTCAAAAACGAAAACAAAACCAGAAATAAACAGGCTTTAGTGGCAAGATAGGTTATGGGAGGAAGAAAGGAAGAGGCTTGGTTTTGTGAAAGTAGCCTTGTTATGTAGATGAAGGCTCCTTCAGAGAGAATAGATGGTAAATGTTTCTTTCCAAACTTTTAAAATTTTATTTTATATATATTTTTTTGAGATGGAGTCTCACTCTATGGTCCAGCCTGGAGTATAAGTGGTGCGATCTCAGCTCACTCCAACCTCCGCCTCCCAGGTTCAGTGATTCTCTGCCTCAGTCTCCCTAGTAGCTGGGACTACAGGTGCGTGCCACCACACCCAGCTAATTTTTGTATTTTTAGTAGAGACCGGGTTTCACCCTATTTGGCCAGGCTGGTGAAACTCCTGACCTTGTGATCTGCCTGCCTCGGCCTCCCAAGGTGCTGGGATTACAGGCATGAGCCACCGTGCCCAGCCTCTTTCAAACTTTTAAAGGTTTCAGACTCTCAATCTCTCCTGGATCCAGGGAAGGCATAGAAATGGGAAGCCTGGCTGCATTCAAGGAGGTTCTCTACAGATGCAAATTTCCCCCCATCTCAGTCCTCTGACCCTGAGGCAGACATTTCAAAAATACAGCAAATAAATTTATTTTGGGGTAAAATATTTTGATTTCTTTTTTGTTTGTTTTGTTTTGAGACACAGTCTCGCTCTACAGCCAGGTTGCAGTGTAGTGGCTCGATCTTGACTCACCGCAACCTCAGCCTCTGATTTTCCTGCCTCAGCCTCCAGAGTAGCTGAGACTGCAGGCGTGAGCCACCATGCCTGGCTAATTTGTGTGTGTGTGTGTTTTTTTTTTCAGTAGAGACGGGGATTCACCATGTTGGCCAGGGTGGTCTTGATCTCTTGACCTTGTGATCCGCCTGCTTTGGCCTCTCAAAGTGCTGGGATTACAGACATGAGCCACTGCACCTGGCCCAAATATTTTGATTTCTTTCAGAATGTATGAACACACAGTATATAAACTTATTTTGAATGATAATAGCTAACTTTTTTGTGTACTTACTGTGTTCTTTTTTTTTTCCCTGACCCCCATATATCCAAAGAGTCACCTCATAAAGGAGAGTGTGTTCTAAGCACTTTGCAGATATTAACTCATTTAATCTTCATCACAACCCTAAGAGGTAGGTACAATTATTGTGGACATTTTTTTCACATGATGAAACTGAGGCACTGAGCAATTAAATAACTTGCTCAAGTGGACACAGCTTAAAAGTGGCAGATCTGCTGGGTGTGGTGGCTCAGGCCTGTAACCCCAGAGACTTGGGAGGCCGAGGCGGGTGGATCACCTGAGGTCAGTAGTTCAAGACCAGCCTGATCAACATGGAGAAACCCCATCTCTACTAAAAATACAAAATTAGCCAGGCGTCATGGCCCATGCTGTAATCCCAGCTACATGAGAGGCTGAGGCAGGAGAATCACTTGAACTCGGGAGGCAGAGGTTGTGGTGAGGCGAGATCATGCCTTTGCACTCCAGACAGAGCAAAACTCTGTCTCAAAAAAGAAAAGTGACGGATCTGGGCTTTGAACCCTAGTCTGGCTGACTCAATGTCTGCTGCTATTTGGAGTACTGAGCCTTGTTTAATTTACTACTGTATTCACTAAGGCTAACACGTTACCTTACACATAATAGGCATGTTATGCTTTCAATAAATATTGATAAATGAAATGTTGACTACAAAGTACTTTCCACTTAAGCACAATTACTTTTTTTTTTTTTTTTTGAAACAGAGTCTTGCTCTGTTGCCCAGGCTGGAGTGCAATGGTATGGTCTCGGCTCACTGCAACCTCTGCCTCTCAGGTTCAAGCGATTATCCTGCCTCAGCCTCCCCAGTAGCTGGAATTACAGGCGCCTGCCACTACACTTGGCTAATTTTTGTATTTTTAGTAGAGATGGGGTTTCACCATGTTGGCTGGGCTGATCTCGAACTCCTGACCTTGTGATCCGCCTGCCTCGGCCTCCCAAAGTGCTGGGATTACAGGTGTGAGCCACTGTACCCAACCAGCACAATTAAGCATAAAAATTAAATATCATTACATGTAGGTTCACTTTTTTTTTTTTTTTTTTGAGACAGTGTTTCACTCTTGTTGCCCAGGCTGGAGTGCAATGGTGCCATTTCAGCTCACTGTTGCAACCTCTGCCTCCCAGGTTCAAGCGATTCTTCTGCCTCAGCCTCCCAAGTAGCTGGGATTACAGGCGTGTGCCACCATGCCCCACTAGTTTTTTTACTTTTAGTAGAGACAGGGAATCACCATGTTGGTCAAGCTGGTCTTGAACTCCTGACCTCAGGTAATCTGCTCGCCTTGGCCTCTCAAAGTGCTGGGATTACAAGTGTGAGCCACCGTGCCCGGCCCTGTAAGTTCACTTTCCTGTAAATTTTACTCTACTAAAGCAGCAGTATTTTAGAGCACACAGATGTGTGTATACTTCAAGTTCTCTTACTCATGTTGCTGGCTAATGACTCTTCTAAAAATTAGAGGTATTACTGAATGTAGTCCAGGAGGTAGTGAATCAACCAAAAAGAGACATCTGGCCTCTTTTTGAGTCTCTGTAGTTTGAAGAAAAAAATTATTTTTGAGGGTTTAGGATTGAATAGTTTTGAATGTGATCCAGTGAATAAACCATAACATATTTTTCTGATGCAATGTAAAATAGAGAATGAACGCCTAAAAACCTCACGGCCCAGAATAGGTCTGACGTTTACCAAAGGATGCCATTTCAGGAAACCACCCTGCTTCTCATACCCCAATCTTTCAACCCGTTATGGATCTGATCTCTGCAATCTATCATGAGAAAACTATTCCTTGAGTTGGAAGGGTTAAACTGCAAGCACCCCTGGGATGGGTAACGCAGTTATCACTGTAGTGTGAGTTTCTTCTTGTGTCTCTTATGTAGATCCACCAATGGGACCGTGAGGAAAGAGCAGGTGGTGGGCGGGGCGGGGCGGGGCCGCGGGGAGGGGAGGAGAGGAGAACTTGGAGAAAGAAGGAAGAGGGCGGGTTTTAGGGCTATGAACACTTTTGAGGAAGGTCTCCACAGAACATTCGCGAGAGGAATCGAGGGGGCCGGACAAGCCGCCCAGCCGACGGTGGGAGGAGCCCCCGCGTTTCTGCCCGCGCTTGGCGCTTGCCCCGGGTTGGCTGCGCGTGCGGCGGGAGTAGAGGCGTCCTGCGCAGCAGGAAGTGACTCTTTCCCCGCCGCTGCAAGCCAGGCCATCCGCTGGCCTTTTACTTTGCCGCCTCAGGTTTGTAAGAGGATTTATTGGTTACAAAGGAAGGTAAGGTGGATAAATAGCCCAGAAAAACCGATTTAACCCTTGCTTTACAAAAAGCAACCTACTATGCCAAACTGTCCGCGGGGCGGGGAGATGGAGGCGGCAGGCGGGGCTGGGACGGGCCGGACGGTGGCTGCACAAAGTCGTGTACAGCCCAGAGTCTGCCTGTGCCCTAACTCCTCCTACTCCCTTACTTTCCGTCTTTCCCGGGCCCTGCAGCCCGGTCAAGTTTAGTGGTAGCCTTTACTAGCGTCTCCTCTTTGTTAACCCTTCCTACGGACACGGTGGGCCAAACTTGCCTAAGAAGAAGGGAATGGAGGGGCTAGTGGAGTCTTGTTGGGGAGAGAAGGACCTGACTGCATGTTGGCTACAGTCGGAACGGAGCAGTCAACCCATTTTTTCGTTTGGTTTAGCAAGGAACAGTGTTCGGGCCGGTCCAAGTGAAGGAAGGGTGAGCAGGGAGTGCAAGCAGGACCCTTGTCGGTGGGTGAACATTTAGCTCCAAAAGGAATCCTTGGCCCTGCGTGGGTCAGACCTACCACATAGTCTCTTTGATTTGAACCTCTCTGAGCACTGCAGAATTAGTTTGACTTCCTATCTGGGCTACTCTGGAGTCCAGGGCTCTTCTGGTCAATTCCTGAGGCAGGTATAGAACAGCCGAGCACAACTGCTCAGCATACTTATTTTTCTTTTGCTAAGGAAAAACTCCCAAGCATTTATTTAAAACAGGACAAAATTTCCAAGTAAAGAACCAAGAAAAAAAAGGAAAAAAAAAAACAGGACAAATATAAAAAAGAAAATAATCTCTTCTGTGAACAAATACCTCCCCTGACATTAAGAAACAAAGAAATAGAACTCACCTTGACTGGTATGAGTGTGCTGCCTTGAAAAAGAAATTTCGGCTGGGCACAGTGGCTCACACCTGTAATCCCAGCACTTTGGGAGGCTGAGGTGGGCAGATCACCTGAGGCGGGGAGTTCCAGACCTGCCTGATCAACATGGAGAAACCCCGTTTCTACTGAAAATACAAAATTAGCCGGGAGTGGTAGCGCATGCCTATAATCCCAGCTACTCAGGAGGCTGAGGCAGGAGAATCGCTTGAACCCTGAAGGTGGAGGTTGCAGTGAGCCGAGATTGCACCATTGCACTCCATCCTGGGCAACAAGAGCGAAACTCCGTCTCAAAAAAGAAAAAAAAAAAGAAATTTCACCACAGAAGTTACTAAATAAGACAGGCTCTTTAACCAGAATGATGGCTGGTTGGCACCTTGAAATAATAAGGTCCTATTTTTAGACTATACTTGATAATTTGGAAGAGACCTAGATGAACAAGGATCCTCCTGTTGGGGTTAGGGCAAGTGAACTACAGTCATGACGGAGTCACCAGTGAGAGGACCCACACACTCACAAAAAAGTCTAAATGTTGGGGGTGGGAATAGCTGTCTTCAGATTCCCCAGCTCCCCCTGTCCCTCCTCTGCAAATCCTCAAATGGGCCTGCAGTTCCTTCTTCCTGACTTCCCTGCTGGTTGGAGGGACAGGACCCCTCTCCTGGATCAGCTCTACTCCCTCCCCTGTAGTCTAGGCTTCAAAGCCACTGGCCTCCCCAGACCCACTTAGTCATTCTTTATTCTGTCTCCTGCCTCTCTCATTCATTTCCTTTCTTGGCTTTTGCTCTTCTCCATATCAAATACATACATTCTCACAGGCCACACACTTTTTTTTTTTTTTTTTTTGAGACAGAGTCTCCCTCTGTCGCCCAGGCTGGAGTGCAGTGGTATGATCTTGGTTCACTGTGACCTCCACCGCCTGGGTTCAAGCCATTCTCCTGCCTCAGTTTCCTAAGTAGCTGGGATTACAGGCACACGCCACCTCACCCAGCTAATTTTTTATATTTTTGGGAGAGATGAGGTTTTGCCGTGTCGACCAGGCTGGTCTCGAACTCCTAACCTCAAGTGACTTGCTCACCTCAGCCTCCCAAAGTGCTGGGATTACAGGCATGAGCTACCGTGCCTGGGCCTTTTTTTTTTTTTGAGACAAGATCTCCCTCCCAGGCTGGAATGCCGTGGTGCAATCATAGCTCACTGAAACCTCAAACTCCTGGGCTCAAGTGATCCTTCTGCCTCAGCCTCCTAAGTAGCTAGAACTACAAGTGTGTGCCACCACACCTGGCTAATTTGTAAAATTTTTTGTAGAGATCAGATCTTGCTATGTTGCCCAGACTGAGCTCAAACTCTGGCCTTAAGCAATCCTCCTGCCTTGGTCTCCCAAAGTGCTGGGAGTTACAGGTGTGAGCCACTGTGCCTGGCTGCCACACACTTTTGATAGCATTAACAGGTAGTCCAGGGCAGGCCATAACCTCACTACACTTCAGGGGGTACTCATGTAGAGGGTAAGAAAGTTTATGTGTCTATGTGTGTGTATGTTGTTTTTTAAATTTTTCACATAACTACTTTTCCTCACAGAACTTGAATGCATTATTACATCTTGTCAGTTTTGCAGGTTGGAGATGCTGAGGCATGAAGAAGTCAAGTGATTTCTTTGAATCAGAGCCTAAGGAAAGGCAGTGACACATGTTAAGCACTGGCTGTCTTAAGCACAGTCCTGAACATGTCACATATATGAACTCTTTTAATTCTCACCAAAACTGTGAAAGGTAGGTGTTCTCAGTCCTATTTGTATAGATGGTGACACAGATTCAGAGTGTCTGAAATACTTAATATCTTGCCCAAAACTGCATAGCTAGTGATAAGTGAGAGCTGGGATTAGAACATGGCTCCAACTGTGCATGGTGGCTCATGCCTGTAGAAATCCCAGCACTTTGGGAGGCCAAGGCAGGTGGATTACTCGAGGTCGGGGAGTTCGAGACCAGCCTAGCCAACATAATGAAACCCCGTCTCTGCTAAAAATTCCAGAAGCCAGCTGGATACAGTAGGGGGTGCCTGTAATCCCAGCTACTTGGGAGGCTGAGGCAGGAGAATGGCTTGACCTAGGAAGCAGAGGTTGCAGTGAGCCAAGGGTGTGTCACTGTACTCCAGCCTGGGTGACAAAGTAAGACTCTGTTTCAAAAAAAAAAAGAAAAGAAAGAACATGGCTCCAAAGCTCGTGTCTCTAACTGTACTGTTTTGTTGCCTCTTGCTGGGGGTGTGTTGAGTGGAGGGTACTCTCATTAACACCTGAACACTGTGCCAGCTTAAATATATTCTGTAAAAAATTTGAAATCCCCCCCAAATGTCACATGCTGTGACAGTTACTTCTTTTCTTTTTTTTTTTTTTTTTTTTGAGATGATGTTTCGCTCTGTCCCCCAGGCTGGAGTGCAGTGGTGCAATCTTGTCTCACTGCAACCTCCACTTCCCGGGCTCACTGCACCCTCCACTTCCCGGGTTCAAGTGATTCTTCTGCCTCAGCCTCCCAAGTAGGTGGGATTACAGGCATGTGCCATCATGCCCAGCAAATTTTGTATTTTTAGTAGAGACAGGGTTTCTCCATGTTGGTCAAGCTGGTCTCGAACTCCTGACCTCAGGTGATCTGCCCACCTCGGCCTCCCAAAGTGTTGGGATTACAGGCGTGAGCCACTGCGCCTGGCCAACAGTTACTTTCTTTAGTACTTTGTAATCATACAAATGATGTGTGGGCTATGTCGTCATCCTCTAGGTTACTTACTCAATCATGACATATTAATTTAGCAATAATAGAATGTATGTGTGTGCATGTGTAAATATAAAATTCTGAATTAGGCTATGACTTAACATTGGGATGGAATCCAAGATAGAGGTTAAAGGCAAAATACAAATTTCACAGCAGGTTAATAGGGTGCCAGGCCAAGTCCATTCAAGTGTCCTAGGTACTTAAAAATAGGCGCTTATGGCTGGACACAGTGGCTCACACCTACAATTCCAGCACTTTGAGAGACCAAGACAGGAGGATCAGTTGAGTGTAGGAGGTTGAAACCAGCCTGGGTAACAGGCAAGACCCCATCTCATTTTTTTTTTTCTTTGAGACAGAGTTTCGCTCTTGTTAACCAGGCTGGAGTGCAGTGGCATGATCTCGGCTCACCACAACCTTTGTCTCCCGAGTTCAAGTGATTCTCCTGCCTCAGCCTCCTGAGTAGCTAATTACAGGCATGTGCCATCACGCCCGGCTAATTATGTATTTTTAGCAGACACGGGATTGCTCCATGTTGGTCAGGCTGGTCTTGAACTCCCAACCTCAGGTGATCTGCTCGCCTCGGCCTCCCAAAGTGCTGGGGATTACAGGCGTGAGTCACTTTGCCCAGCCTTTTTTTTTTTTTTAAGATGGAGTCCCATTTTGTCACCCAGCCTGGAGTGCAGAGGCAGGATCTTGGCTTACTGCAACCTCTGCCTCCTGGGTTCAAGCGATTCTCCTGCCTCAGCCTCCCGAGTAGCTGGGATTACAGGGGCCTGCCACCATGCCTGGCTAATTTTTGTATTTTAGTAGAGAAGGGATTTCACCGTGTTGGCCAGGCTGGTCTCGAACTCCTGACCTCAGGTGATCCGCCTGCCTCGGCCTCTCAAAGTGTTGAGATTACATGCGTGAGTCACCATGCCCAGCCAAAATTGCTTTTTATTAGCCTCCTTATTTCATCTTTTATTTATTTATTTATTTATTTTTGAGACAGAGTTTCACTCTTATTGCCCAGGCTGGAGTGCAGTGGCACAATCTCGGGCTCATCGCAACCTCCGCCTCCCAGGTTCAAGTGATTCTCCTGCCTCAGCCTCCCGTGTAGCTGGGATCACAGACATGTGCCACCACACCCGGCTAATTTTGTATTTTTAGTAGGGACGGAGTTTCTCCGTGTTGGTCGGACTGGTCTTGAACTCCCAGCCTTAGGTGATCTGCCTGCCTCGGCCTCCCAAAGTGCTGGGATTACAGGCGTGAGCCACCTTGCCCGACCTCATTCTCAATTCTCTATATAAAGCCTCCATCATCTCACTGTTGTCTTCAGCAATAAAGTCCATGTTTTATTCAGGCATGAAAATTCTTCCAAATCTCACTTTGACTTAACTTTTCAGCCTATTGTCTTTATTCCTTAAAATGAACTAGTATTTTAGTCAGACTGGTCTCCCTGCTGTCCTTCAAACATCTAATTCATCTCTCTGCCATCCTTTAAGACTTAGTTTCAGGCTGGGCATGGCAGCTCACACCTGTAATCCCAGCACTTTGGGAGGCCTAAGGTGGGAGGATCACTTAAGCCCAGGAGTTTGAGGCCAGTCTGGGCAACATAGGAAGACGTTGTCTCTACTATATTTTTATTTATTTATTTGTTTGTTTGTTTGTTTGTTTGTTTGTTTTTTGCAGTGGAGTCTCACTCTGTGCCCAGGCCGGAGTGCAGTGGCGTGATCTCAGCTCACTGCAACCTCTGCCTCCCGGGTTCAAGTGACTCTCCTGCCTCAGCCTCCTAAGTAGCTGGGACTGCAGGCGCGCACTACCACGCCCCACTAATTTTTATAACTTTTGTATTTTTAGTAGAGATGGGGTTTCATCATATCGGCCAGGCTGGTCTTGAACTCCTGACGTTGTGACCCGCCCACCTCAGCCTCCCAAAGTGCTCGGATTACAGGTATGAGCCACCGTGCCTAGCCTTATTTATTTATTTTTTTGAGACAGAGTTTCCACTGTTGTTGCCCAGGCTGGAGTGCAGTGGCACAATCTTGGCTCACTGCAACCTCTGCCTCACAGGTTCAAGCGATTCTCCTGCCTCAGCCTCCCAAGTAGCTGGGATCACAGGCACGTGCCACCACACCTGGCTAATTTTGTATTTTTAGTAGAGATAGGGTTTTGCCATGTTGGCCAGCCTGGTCTCAAACTCCCGATCTCAGGTGATCCACCCTTGTTGGCCTCCCAAACTGCTGGAATTACAGGCGTGAGCCACCTTGCCCGGCCGTATCTACTGTAAATTAAAGAATGGTGTGGTAATGCACACTTGTAGTCTCAGCTACTTGGGAGGCTCAGGTGGAAGGATTGCTTGGGCCTGGAAAGTTAAGGCTGCAGTGAGCCATGATCATGCCATGGCACTCCAGCCTGGGCAACAGAATGAGACTGTCTCAAAAAAAAAAAAAAAAAAGATTCAGTGCCATGCCTCCCTGCTCTGGGAAGCGTTTTCTGAGCACTCATCAGGAACCAAGCATATTGTGTTATTTCGTAACATCTTTCCTGTGTCAGCATTCAATCTCCTTAAGTAGATTATAACCTTTGTAACCCCTGTCGTATCTAGTGTGGCGTGATATCTTGTACATAGTAAGCACTTACTAAATATCAGCTGCTTGATTGGTTGTTGGTTAGGAAGGTGGAATAGGGAAAGAGTTTGGTCATAGATATATATCCAGAGAATTGAACTCTTTCCTGGAGGACAGAGACTATATTTTCCTCATCTCTTTATTTTGGAAGCCTAAGACATACCTTGCATTCAGTAATTCAGTTTTGCTCAACAGGCCTGCTTTTACTGTCTGCTGTTTGCCAGCATTCTGTTAGGTGCTTGAGTTCCATAAGGGTTAATAAATGGATGAATGGGTTTGGGAGTTGTACCTCTATTTCCCAACCTCTGTATGTGTACCTTTCATGCAGGTGGATTTCAGTGTGTTCTTTGAATAGCAGTCCTTAAGAGAAGAGTCCCAATGCACAACCTCAGATATTTCCTCTCCATGGTGGGTCTCTTCTCCAAACCAGGACTGCTTACCTGGTATGCCAGAAATCCACCGGGATGGTCAAAGCTCTTTCTGGGCACAGTATGTAAGGGAGATTTTACCCATGTGATAGCCACGAAGTATCAGAAAGGACAAAAAAGTCAAGAAGAAACCAAGCCATCTTGGACCACTAGATGGTTCCTGGCAGGAAAGGTAAGGGCCAGACTGATGTCCTCTCTCCTTAGCAAGTCTCAATCTGTGCATCTACTGAAATTCTGTATTCCTAATGTAACTAGTGTAGCATTACAAGGATTTGAGGGGGCCACCTGAGGTAGGATACCCAGGGCAAACTTGAGGACGTCTGAAGAATATTGGTGGAAATGCTTTGGGGTTGGATAAACTGCTTTCTTTGTCTTTGTGTGTGTTTTTATCAGAAAAGAAGATACTAATCTGGGACCTTGTCTTTAATAAGTCCAGGACAGGTTTGCTGAAAACCAGGAACCTAGAATGATATTAGATGGATTGGAGATGAGTAGTCCCATTGCAGCCATATAAGCACAAATATACCTCATTTATGCAACAAGTGTATTTTCTTTCTTTCTTCCTTCCTTCCTTCCTTTCTTTCTTTCTTTTCTTTCTCTTTCTTCTTTTTTCTTCTCCCTTCTTCCTTCCCCCTTCCCCCTCCCCCTTCTTCCTTCCTCCCTTCCTCCTTTCCTCCCTTCTCCCCTTCCCCCTTCCCTCTTCCCCCATTCTTCCTTCCTTCCTTTCCCTTCCCCTTCCCCCTTCCCCCTTTCCTCCTTTCTTCCCTTCCCCTTCCCCCTTTCTTCCTTTCCTTTCTTCCCCCTTCCCCCATCCCCCCTTCCCCCTTCCCCCATCCCCCTTCCACCTGTACCCCCCTTCCCCCTCCCCTCCCTCCTCCCTTCCCCTCCCCCTTCCCCCTCCTCCCCTTCCTCCCTTCCCCCTTCCTCCCTTCCCCCTTACTCCCCCCTTCCCCCTCTTCCCCCTTCCCCTCCTTCCCTCCTTCCCCTCCCTCCTTCCTTCCTTCCCTCCCTCCCTCCCTCCTCCCTCCCTCTTTCCCTCCTTCCTTCCCTCCCTCCTTCCCTCCCCTCCTTCCCTCCTTCCTTCCTTCCTTACTTCCTTCCTTCCTTCCTTCCTTCCTTCTCTCTCTCTCTTTCTCACTCTTGACAGTCTTGCTCTGTTGGCCAGGCTGGAGTGCAGTGGCATGATCTCGGCTCACTGCATCCTCCATCTCCTGGGCTCAAGCAATTCTCCTGCCTCAGCCTCCCGAGTAGCTGGGATTACAGGCATGTGCTACCACACCCGGCTAATTTTTGTATTTTTAGTAGAGATGGGGGTTCACCACGTTGGCCAGGCTGGTCTTGAACTCCTGACTTCAGGTACTCTGCCCACTTCAGCCTCCCAAAGTGCTGGGATTACAGGAGTGAGCCACTGCGCCCGGCCCATAACAAATGTATTTTCTAAGTGAAATTTTATTTTAAAAGCATTAGGAAGGTGAGCTATTTAAAGAAACCCAGCAGTGAAGCCTTTTGTAATATGATTAATTACCTCCTGATAAATCTGGATATTACTTATATTAGTTTTGCCCATCTATTCTGCTTTGTTAAGTAGACAACATCAAAATGGGCTCTTCTCCATACTCCGTCTCCCTAGAGGGCATGAGGGTTAGGCTCTTCTGAAAGTCCTTATGCATAGTAGGTGCTCAGTACATATTTATATAATTAAAGAATTGCCTGAATTATTTTATTCAAGGCTGGCTGATGTTGTGACGCCACTCTGGAGGTTGAGCTATGAAGAACAGCTCAAGGTAGGTGCCCAGCTTGTCTTCACTGCTTCTTTCGAGGAGAATGGTACTAGACTCATAGGAAGCTTGACTGGACATTTATTTATTTTTAATTTTAATTTTAATTTTTTTTTTTTGAGACGGAGTCTCGCTCTGTCGCCCAGGCTGGAGTGCAGTGATGCAATCTAGGCTCGCTGCAACCTCCGTCTCCTGGGTTGAAGCCGTTCTCCTGCCTCAGCCTTCCAGGTAGCTGAGATGACAGGCATGTGCCACCATGCCTGGCTAATTTTTGTATTTTTAGTAGAGACGGTGTTTCACCATGTTGGCCAAGCTGGTCTTGAACTCCTGACCTCAAGTGATCTGCCTGCCTCGGTCTCCCAAATTGCTGAGATTACATGCATGAGCCACTGTGCTATGCCTTGACTGGACAGTTCTATGCCGATGCCCAAGCAGCTCCTTAAACTTATGCTATTGACTCCAAAATTGTAACTTTAGGCCAATTATATCTTCCTTACTCTAGACCCACAGATCCAAATGTCTGTTTCCTCTCTTCCTTGCTTTTTTTATTACACTTAGAGCTCTGTGTATGTGAGTAGCAGTGCTCTTGCTGTTTCACATGTAGCTGTACTTTCCAACATGGTGGCCACTAGCCATATGTTGCTATTTAAATTTGAGTACCGTCAATTCTATTGCTTAATTCTAAACAAGCTCTACTGCTTATTCAGAAAAGAGAAATTTGTTGTAACTAATTGACATGTTAGGGAAAATTTGAGCATAGTGCAAATTTCATGTTTGCTTAGGAGTAATTTTGTCCATAAGAAATACTAGATATTTGTCTTGAATATACGGCTGCCTTGGAAAAAAGAAAAAAAGAAATGCTAGATGAAAGGAGACCATAGCCGGGCACGGTGGCTCACTCCTGTAATCCCAACACTTTGGGAGGTTGTGGTGGGCAGATCACAAGGTCAGGAGTTCAAGAGCAGCCTGACCAACATGGTGAAACCCTATCTCTACTAAAAATACAAAAATTAGCTGGGCATGGTGGCACGTGCCTGTAGTCCCAGCTACTCGGGAGGCTGAGGCAGGAGAATCGCTTGAAGCCAGGAGGTGAAGGTTGCAGTGAGCTGAGGTTGCACCACTGCACTCCTGCCTGGGTGACAGAGTGGAACTCCATCTCAAAAAAAAAAAAAAGAAAGGAGACCATACTCAGTTGAACACATAAAATGAATGCATGCACACACCTCAAACATATACCAGCTCCCCCAGTAGAACTTTCCATCTAATTCACGTAGCCCTCTTTTTACAACTTCATGATAACTCCAAGCTGCAATTCTTTGCAAGTCTTTTTTTTGAGACAGAATTTGGCTCTGTTGCCCAGGCTGGAGTGCAGCGGTGTGATCTTGGCTCACTGCAACCTCCGCCTCCCGAGTTCAAGTGATTCTCCAGCTTCAGCTCCTGAGTAGCTGTGACTACAGGCACATGTCACCATGCCCGGCTAATTTTTGTATTTTTTAATAGAGACAGGGTTTCACCATGTTGGCCAGGCTGGTCTTGAACTCCTGACCTCAGGTGATCCACCTGCCTTGGCCTCCCCAAGTGCTAGGATTACAGGCGTGAGTCACCACACCTGGCCCAAGCTGCAATTCTTCTGATACCCACTTCCATAATTGAACTTCAGGTCATCATCAGGGTAAAGTGTTATCCTTATTGTAGTAGTCATCTATCTATCTGTCTATCTATCTGTCTGTCTGTCTATCTATCTATCTTCCTTTCTTCCTTCCTTTTTTTTTTATTTCTGAGATAGTGTCTCACTCTGTCACCCAGGCTGGAATGCAGAGGTATGATTATGGCTCACCACAACCTCTGCCTTCAGGGTTCAAGGGATCCTCTCACCTCAGCCTCCCTAGTAGCTGGGACTATAGGTATGTACCACTATGCCTGGCTAATTTTTTGTATTTTTTGTAGAAACAGGGTTTTGTCATGTTGCCCAGGCTGGTTTTTGAACTCCTGGACGCAAGCGATCTGCCTGCTTCAGACTCCCAAAATGTTGGGATTATAGACGGGAGCCACCATACTTAGTTTATTATTCATATTTCTTAACCATTTGCCATGTACAGAACAGTGCTGCTGTTTTTATTAGGTTCTTATCTTTTCTGTGGGTGTTACTGATAAAGTTTTAGAACATTTTATGCCTAGTCCTGTTTTTCCCATGAGCCTTGAGATCTTTTTGTAAGTGATTTTGCATAGTGTGGTGTAGGAACACTTATGTCCCGTTATAGCAGGGCTGATTCTGTAAGTTAATTAAAATTAAGATTAAAAATTTAGGCCAGGCGTGGTGGCTCACCCATGTAATCCTAGCACTTTGGGAGGCTGAGGCAGGTGGATCGCTTGAGCCCAGGAGGTTGAGACCAGCCTGGGCAACATAATGAAACCCCATCTCTACTAAAAATACAAAAAATTAGCCAAGTATGGTGGTGTGTGCCTGTAGACCCAGCTGCTTGGGAGGCTGAGGTGGGAGGATCACCTGAGCTCAGGAAATCAAGGCTGCAGTGAGCCAAGATCTCACCACTGC
The DNA here is from genome assembly GCA_036589455.1 of Ateles fusciceps. Classification (NCBI taxonomy): domain Eukaryota; kingdom Metazoa; phylum Chordata; class Mammalia; order Primates; family Atelidae; genus Ateles; species Ateles fusciceps. The sequence goes on along the minus strand of JAZHEH010002518.1, from coordinate 202,544 downwards.
ACTCCTGATTGGGTGATGGGAGTGAGACCCTCTCTCTAAAAAAAAAAAACTAAAAAAAGAAAAAAAAATTTAGGCCGGGCGTGGTGGCTCACGCCTGTAATCCCAGCATTTTGGGAGGCCGAGGTGAGTGGATCACCTGAGGCCAGGAGTTCGAGACCAGCCTGACCAACATGGAGAAACCCTGTCTCTACTAAAAATACAAAATTAGCTGGGCTTGATGGCATGTGCCTGTAGTCCCAGCTGCTTGGAAGACTGAAGAAGAAGAATTGCTTGAACCCGGGAGGCGGAGGTTGCGGTGAGCCAAGATTGCACCACTGCATTCTAGGCTGGGCGACAAGAGTGAGATTCTGTCTCAAAAAAAAAAAAAAAAAAAAAAAAATTAGTTCTTCATTCCCACTAACCACATTTCAAGTGCTCAGTAACCATATATGACTAGTGGCTACTGTATATATAGAACACAGTACAAACAGAACATTTCCACTGTGGAAAGCTCTACTGGACAGAACTGACATATACCTCGAGTGTTCGGTCTGAAAGAGCAGATAAAATGATGAGCTTACACAAGAGCTCACTCTTGACCTTTCCTCAATACCTTTTTAGGTCTGTTCTTGTTCTGTCATTCTGGGTTCCTCATCTGTTGAGACCATGAGCCAAGAATCTGTGGGACACTCTTCTTTGTCCTGTTTGTTTTTCATTCTTTGCAGTGAAGCTACAAAAGTATTTAGTTTCTTTTTCTTTCTTTCTTTTTTTTTGAGATGGAGTTTCGCTCTTGTTGCCCAGGCTGGAGTGCAATGGCACAATCTTGGCTCACTGCAACCTCTGCCTCTGAAGTTCAAGCGATTCTTCTGCCTCAGCCTCCTGGGTAGCTGGGATTACAGCCATAAGCCACCATGCCTGGCTAATTTTTGTATTTTTAGTAGAGATGGGGTTTCTCCATGTTGGTCAGGCTGGTCTCTAACTCCAAACCTCGGGTGATCTGCCCACCTCGGCCTCCCAAAGTGTTGGGATTATAGGCATGAGCCACCATGCCCAGCCCATATTTCATTTCATTGCTTATATTCTTTTGCAGGTCAAATTTGAAGCTCAGAGGAAAATTTTACAAAGACTAGAGTCTTACATCCAAATGCTCAATGGAGTCGATGTGACAACGGCTGTACCCAAATCTGAGAGACTCTCTTGTCTTCTCCATCCTATTATACCTTCTGTAAGCCCCCACCTCCCTATTCCTAATCTACTAAGTCCCCTTAATGCTAATAACATCAGCTAATATTTAATGAGTACTTGCTGGGGACCAGGCCCTATATTAAATGATTGTCATGTATCATTATCACATTTTACTGTTAACAATAACCTGGAGGGGTAGATAGTATCATTTTATAGATGAAGACATTGAGACTCAGAGAAATTCAGTAATTTGCCCAGGACACACATCTAGAAAAGGGCCAGAGCTGAGATTCACAGCTATCTGAAGAGAGGTCTATCTGATAGAGAACCCATTGTATCAGCCACTTCACTATTACTTAGAAAGATTAGAAAGAATCTTAGAAAGATTCCAAACTTTGGAAACCTTTCTCCCTGCCACCCCCATGCAGTTTGCCCGTGTAACATTGGAAACCTTTTTAATGTGACCTCAGAGGAGTGGAATCTCATTTATGGCAGGGGTTAGCAGACTGCAGCTTTTAGGCCAATTCTGTCTTGCTGCTTGATTTTGTAAAGTTTTATTGGAACACAGCCAGGCTCACTTGTTTATGTATTGTCTCTGGCTGCTTTTGTCTTACGATGGCAGAGTTGAATAGTTACAACAGGGACCACATGGCCTGCAAAACCTAAAATATTTGCTCTCTGGCTCTTGACATAAGTAGTTTGTTGACTACTGCTTTATGGCAAGATTGGAACTCCCCTTCTATGGACTGTCTTGATCTTCTTGGCCATAGACTTTCACATGTGCCGTACCTTCCAAGCAAACCTCATTTGTCCTCATCCAGAGAACATTCCTGCTTTCCCTTTATTGTTATCCTCCTTGGTTTCATTTGACCTCTTGTCCCCCTCCCTGTCCTTCTGCCCTCTCCAGCCTGTGATCAATGGTTACCGAAATAAGTCCACCTTCTCTGTGAACCGAGGTCCAGATGGCAATCCAAAGACTGTGGGGTACTACCTGGGTACTTGGAGAGGTCAGTTGAAGGTTGTACAAACCAAAGACTGAAGAGGAATGAAAGGGCGCAGAGAAGTGTCAGTAGAAGTGGAAAATACAGTGGCCTTAAAGAAGATTAAATTAGAAGTTTTTGATGAAGAACATGATCACAAGGTTGATCGTGGATACTTCTGATGGGTAGTCATTGTAACACAGTGCTAGAAAACACAACCCTCGCCCTTTCTTCCTCTAAAAGCCGTATGCCTGATACCTAGTAAACACTTAGTAAATGCTGACATTGTTGCTGCTGTTATTTCATCATCATTATTGTTGTCATCATTTTATGCTACTTTCTGCAGTGGGAATAGTCTCCTCATTAGTGTTGCCTTCCTATTTCACGTCCCCATATCTTTGAAAATTATTTCTGTGGTAAATCTGCCTTAAGAGAATTGGTAGGGGAGGTGTGTATCGGTGAGGAGAATCACTGTGGCATATTTCTGAGACTTAATTTCAGTTATCTGTTCCCAGATTCCATACCTGAGCTTGCCTTCTTTTCTTTTTCTTTTTTCTGAGATGGACTCTTGCACTGTCACCCAGGCTTGAGTACAGTGGCATGATCTTGGGTTACTGCAACCTCCACCTCCCAGGTTCAAGCGATTCTCCTGCCCCAGCCTCCAAGTTAGCTGGGATTACAGGCGTGCGCCACCACACCCAGCTAATTTTTGTATTTTTAGTAGAGACAGGGTTTTGCCATGTTGGCTAGGCTGCTCTCGAACTCCTGACCTCAGGTGATCCACCCACGTCAGCCTCCCCCAAGTTCTGTGATTACAGGCATGAGCCACTGTGCTCAGCCCATTCCTGAGCTTTCTATTCGCCCATTTTCAATAAATCCACTTGAAATGCCATCATTTTATATTAGTCACACTGTTTAATATCCATATGCCTTAAAGGGCACGCACTTGGCTTTTTTCCCTCCTGTGTGCTGAATTAAATGACTGGGTGACGTTAGTGTTCTATTATTCAGTAATAGAAAAAACAAAACCCATTATATTTTTTTTTCTTTTTTTCCCTGTACATACTCTGCTTATGTAAAAACCTATTACATTTTATTTCCCTCTTAAAATCTGAACAGAAAGCAGACATTGTCATATAGTGCATTTGGGGCTTGAGAGAAAATGTTGAGGAGTAGCTCCATAAAGAATTAGCTACTTAATTAATGGCTAGACCAGGAGATAATTAGGTTTTCTCTGAAAAGTGGCCATGAGCTTGTATTTACGTTTTCATATCTATATGTGCCACTTTGACAATGGAAATTTGAGTTGCCAGGCATTTTTAAAAATAGTCTTTTAAAAGTAAAACCACGTAAATTCTTTTTCTTTCTGTAGATGGGAACATTGTCTGCGTGCAGTCTAATCATCTGAAAAACATCCCTGAGAAACATAGTCAAGTGGCACAGGTAAAAAGGAACAAGGGCTGGTTGAGGATGACCTGGGGCATTGTAGTCTACAGCAGCAGCATCCCTGACATTTTGATAATAGAGCCAATTCTAGTGCTGGAGGGAGGAGGGGCTCTGTACTGAAAGCATACCTCCTAACTATGGAGAGAATATTGTTAGGTTTTCATTTCAGGGAGAGTGGAGAGGGGGAAGAGAGAATTGTGTCCATTATTGTAAATGTCAGGCATCCAAGGACTTTTTCATAGTAGGGATGTATTAGGAAGAAGTGCTGATGAGGGCACTATAGCAACTGTCATTCATGTGTCTGAACTATCTGGAAGGCCAGTGTTTTCAGCAGAACAGAATTGAGGAATATGATGTGTAGAAGTGGTGATAAGATTGTATATCATGAGCTTGGGCTCTGAGACATTTCTTTCTTTTCTTTTCTTTTTCTTTGAGACAGAGTCTTGCTGTGTCGCCCAGACTGGAGTGCAGTGGCACGATCTTGGCTCATTGCAACCTCTGCCTCCCGGGTTCAGTCGATTCTCCTGCCTTAGCTTCCCGAGTAGCTGGGATTACAGGCACCTGCTACCATGCCCAGCTAATTTTTGTATTTTTAGTAGAGATGGGGTTTCACCACGTTGGCCAGGCTAGTCTCAAACTCCTGATCTCATGATCCACCCACCTTGGCCTCCCATAGTGCTGGGATTACAGGCATGAGCCACTGTGCCCGGCCTCCCTCCCTTCCTCCCACCATGTTACACAGGCTGGTCTCGATCTCCTGAAGCAATACTCCTACCTTCTGTGTCCCAGAGTGTGCTGGGATTATAGGCATGAGCTACCGCCCCTGGCCTCTGAGACGTTTTTTTTTTTTTTGAGACAGTCTCACTCTGTCACCCAGGCTGGAGTGCTGCAGAGGCATGATCTCGGCTTATTGCGACTCTCCACCTCCTGGGTTCAAACAATTCTCATGCCTCAGCCTCCAGAGTAGCTGGGACTACAGGCCCACACCACCATACCCAGCTAATTTTTGTATTTTTAGTAGAGATGGAGTTTCACCGTGTTGGCCAGTTTGTTGACCCCTACCCCCAGTTGACCCCCCCCCCACCCTCCCAAGTGCTAGGATTAGAGGCGCAACCCCCCCACCTGGGGAAACCCCACCCCCCACCCACACCCCACCACACGAGTAACCGGACCCCACCCGCCCCCCCCTCCACAATAATCAACAATAAAACTAGTCCCCCCACCCGGCCAAGACCCCGGCCGGGCCCCCACCCTCCACAAAAAAAAGCATGACCTCGGACCCACAATAAATATTGACGAAAAACCGAGCAAAATATATACCCTTGTTTCAAATACCCCCTTCGTTTTTCTCTTCCTTTTCGCCGCCCCACCCCCTTCGGCCCCCCCCCACCCCCCCAACCCCGGCCCCCCAAATTTAAAAAAAAGAATTCCCTACCTCAGGTGATTCATCCACCTCAGCCTCCCCAAAGTGTTGGGATTACAGGCGTGAGCCATTGTACCTGGCTGCTAATTTCTTTCCAGATGCTTTATATGCTCTGTCAGATACTCATCAATATTTTCCATGAGCTCAAAGGCTTCAGTTCAAGTTTTTTCCTGAAGACCCTTTTCCTGGAGTCTGCCATCGTAGGCTCAGCCTGCTTCTGCATGGTGTTATCCTGGGGCTTCTTTGGCTGCTCTCTAGTCTTGTCTCCCTTGTTCTCAGCTGCCCTGTCTTTCTTTTCAGTTACACCCTCATTTGGTTAGAGTGACCTCCACTAGCCTCCCGAGGAAGGGTGCCTAGGAGGTAAATTTTTAGAGTCTGTATGTCTCACATCTCCTTCCTTCCTTGCTTCCTTGCTTTCTTGCTTTCTCTCCTCCCTCCCTTCCTTTTTTTCTTTTCTTTTCTTTCTTTCTCGCTCTGTCACCCAGGCTGGGCGTGCAGTGGCGTGATCTCCCGCTCACTGCAACCTCCACCTCCTGGGTTCAAGCGATTCTCCTGCCTCAGCCTCCCAAGTACTGAGATAACAAACAGGTGCATGCCACCACACCCTGCTAATTTTTGTATTTTTAGTAGAGATGGGGTTTTCCATGTTGGTCAGGCTGGTCTCGAGCTCCCGACCTCAGGTGATCCGCCCACCTCAGCCTCCCAAGTGCTGGGATTACAGATGTGAGCCACCGTGCCCGGCTGGCCTTGCCTTTCCATTCAGGCTAGAGTGCAGTGGCATGATTACAGCTCACTGCAGCCTTGACCTCTCAGGCTCAGGCGATCCTCCCACCTCAACATCCTGAGTAGCTGGGACCACAGGTGCGAGCCACCATACCTGGTTGATTTTATTAATTTTTTGTAGAGACAGGGTCTTGCTATGTTGTGCAGGCTGGCCTCAAACTTTTGGACTCAAGTGATCTTCCCACTTCAGCCTCCCAAAGTGCTGTGATTAGTGAGATGAGCCACCAGGCCTACATTTGAAGACACTGTTTCAGTGTCATCTGGCTGCCAGTGCTGTTAAGTCTAAATGCTACTTTAAGTTCTGATCCTTTGTAGATAATCACTCCCACCACGCCCGCACACGTGCACAGATGTGCATGCACATACCGACACTTTTTTCTATAGAAGCTTTTAGAAACCTATCTTTTCTTGTTCGTTTGGGAGATGGGGTCTCACTTGTCACCTAGGCTGTGGAGCAGTGGTGCCATCTCGGCTTGCTGTGACTTGCACCTCCCAGCTTCAAGTGATTCTTATGGCTCAGCCTCCCAGGTAACTGGGATTACAGGTTAATTTTTGCATTTTTAGTAGAGATGGGCTTTTACCATGTTGGCCAGGCTGGTCTCAAACTCCTGACCACAAGTGATCCACTTGCCTCGGCCTCTCCAAAGTGTTGGCATTACAGGTGTGAGCCACTGCACCAGGCCTAGGAACCTATTTTTTATTGCTGAGATTTTATGACTATGTGGGCTTTTCTTTCATTCATTGTGGTAGCCACTTTCTAGGCATTGTTTTTTGGAAATGAATTTCCAGAAAATTCATTTATTCCAAAGCAATAAACAGGACAATTTCCCCGCATCTGAAATTGTGGGAAATTGTCTGTTTTATTGCTTTGATTATTCCCACTCCCTCATTTTCGTGTTTTTTTTTTCCCCCGAGACAGCGTCTTACTTTGTTGTCTAGGCTGGAGTGCAGTGGCATAGTCTCAGCTCACTGCAACCTCCACGTCCCAGGTTCAGGTGATACTCCTGCCTCAGCCTCCCCGGGGAGCTGGGATTATATGTGCCTGCCACCACGCCCAGCTAATTTTTGTATTTTTAATAGAGACATGGTTTCACCATGTTGGCCAGGCTGGTCTTGAACTCCTGACCTCAAGTGATCCACCTGCCTTGGCCTCCCAAAGTGCTCAGATTACAGACGTGAGCTACTCCGTCTGCCCTTCTCCCTAATTTTTTTTTTTTTTAAATTAATTAGACGGAGTCTCCTTCTGTGGCCCAGGCTGCAGTGCAGTGGCGGAATCTTGGTTACTACAACCTCCGCCTCCTGGGTTCAAGTGATTCTCCTGCCTCAGCCTCCTGCCTCAAGAGTAGCTTGGATTATAGGCGCTGCCACCATGTGTGGCTAATTTTTGTATTTTTAATAGAGACAGGGTTTCACCAGGTTGGCCTGGCTGGTCTTGAACTCCTACCTCAAATGATCCACCCATCTTGGCCTCCCAAAGTGTTGGGATTACAGGTAGGCCCACTCCTCTCTCTCATTTTCTTTCTTTTCTTTCTTTCTTTTTTTTTTTATTTTCTGAGACGGAGTCTTGCTCTTGTCGCCCAGGCTGGAGTGCAGTGGAGCCATCTTGGGTCACTGCAGCCTCCGCCTCCCGGGTTCAAGCAATTCTCCTGCCTCAGGCTCTGAGTAGCTGGGATTCCAGGCATGTGCTTGGGTTATTTTTGTATGTTTATTAGAGATAGGATTTCACCATGTTGGCAAGGCTGGTCTCAAACTCCTGACCTCATGATCCGCCCACCATGGCCTCCCAAAGTGCTAGTATTACAGGCGTGAACCACTGCGCCCAGCTCTCCCCTCGTTTTCTATGTGCTCTCTATGCTTCCTGTTATTTAGATTAGGGGACTTTGTGGATTGCTTCTGTCGTCATCTGCTCATTTCTCTCTCCTGTTTTGCATCTCTGCCTTTTTGTTCTTTCTGTGAAATTTTGTTGACCTACTTTCTAACTTTATTGAATTTGTCTCATCATTGTGTCTTTAATTCTAAAAGCTTTTTCTTGTTCTCTACTTGCTAGTTTCGTGTAGCATTGTGTTCTTTTTTAGCCATGTAACATTTACCTATCTTTTTATTTTTTTTTTTTTTCTGAATCAGAGCTTTGCTCTTATTGCCCAGACTGGAGAGCAATGGTGTGATCTCGGCTCACTGCAGCCTCTGCCGCCCAGGTTCAAGTGATTCTCCTGCCTCAGCCTCCCAAGTAGCTGGGATTATAGGTGCGTGCCACCACACCCGGCTAATTTTTGTATTTTTTTCTTTTCTTTTTTTTTCTCTTTTTTTAAATTTTTGTATTTTTAATAGAGATGGGGTTAAGCCATGTTGGCCAGGCTGGTGTTGAACTTCTGACCTCAGGTGATCTGCCCACCTCGGCTTCCCAAAGTGCTGGGATTATAGGCTTGAGCCACTGGGCCCAGCCTCTTTTGCCTTTTTTTTTTTTTTCGAGATGGAGTTTCGCTCTTGTTGCCCAGGCTGGAGTGCAATGGCGTGATGGCTCACTGCAACCTCCACCTCCTGGGTTCAAGCGATTCTCCTGCCTCAGCCTCCCAAGTAGCTGGGATTATAGGCACGTGCCACCATGCCCGGCTAATTTTGTATTTTTTTTTTTTTTTTTTTAGAGGTGGGGTTTCACCATGTTGTCCAGGCTAGTCTGGAACTCCTGACCTCAGGTGATCACTCGCCTCAACCTCCCAAAGTGCTAGGATTACAGGCGTGAGCCACCGTGCCTGGTGCTCTATTTGCTTTTTTTCCTGTTTGAATTGTCTATTTCCTTCTGGATTTTTTTCCTGTTTATTTGTTTTGGGCATTGTCTTTTATAATGGAGGTACTAATCAAATAGCTGGTAATACTTGGCTGGGTATTTATATTTAAGAGTGAGGCCTTAGGACTGGCAAGGTGGCTCATGCCTATAATCCTTGCAGTTTGGGGAGGGTGAGGTGGGCGAGACACTTGAGTTTAAGAGTTCAAGACCGCCGGGCGCGGTGGCTCACACCTGTAATCCCAGCACTTTGGGAGGCCGAGGTGGGCGGATCACGAGGTCAAGAGATGGAGACCATCCTGGTCAACATGGTGAAACCCCGTCTCTACTAAAAATACAAAAAAAATTAGCTGGGCGTGGTGGCTCACACCTGTAATCCCAGCACTTTGGGAGGCCGAGGTGGGCGGATCACGAGGTCAAGAGATGGAGACCATCCTGGTCAACATGGTGAAACCCCGTCTCTACTAAAAATACAAAAAAAATTAGCTGGGCGTGGTGGCGCGCACCTGTAGTCCCAGCTACTCGGGAGGCTGAGGCAGGAGAATTGCTTGAACCGGGGCGGCGGAGGTTGCAGTGAGCCGAGGTCGCGCCACTGCACTCCAGCCTGGCGCCTGGTGACGGAGTGAGACTCTGTCTCAAAAAAAAAAAAAAAGAGTTCAAGACCGGCCTGGGCAACATGGCAAAACCCTGTCTTTACTAAAAATAAAAAAAAATTAGCTGGGTGTGGTGGTGCACACCTGTAGTCCCAGCCCCTTTGGGGGCTGAGACAGGAAGATCGCTTGAATCCAGCCGAGATGGTGCCACTGCACTCCAAATTGGGTGACAGAGCAAGACCCTGTCTCAAAAAAAAAAAAAAAAAAATAGGCTTTGACCAGTTAATAGTTCATCTTGAGTGGGTTTACTGATTCTTGGATTTACTGCTAGTGATTGTGAACAGGTCTTCCGTGTCTGTGGTCTCTGTCTCTTGAGTTATTTTCTCTGGGGCTATTCAGTTCCTCTCAAGAATTATATCCAGATCTGCCTGGCTGCTGGCCTTCTGCAATGAGGTATAGAAAAGGGCCCAGAGCTCCTACCATTAAGAATGCAGATTTATATAGACTCTCTCCTGCCTCCATCTCTCTACCACCACCACTGTGCCTGGTATCTCCAAGTTCTTAACTTTGATGGTTTCAGTTTCTCCTGAGAAAAACACCTTCAGTCTCCTGGTAGAGGAACATGAAAGTTTTTGGTAGGATGAAGACATTTGCTAGTTTTTGTTTGTTTGTTTCTTTGACACAGAGTCCTACTCTATTGCCCCAGGCTGGATGGAGTGTAGTGGTGTGATCTTGGCCCACTACAATCCACCTTCTGGATTCAAGTCATTCTTGTGCCTCAGCCTTCCAAATAACTGGGACTACAGGCACGTGCCAACATGCCCGGCTGATTTTTGTATTTTTAGTGGAGATGGAGTTTCACCGTGTTGGCCAGTCTTGTCTTGAACTCCTGACCTCAAGTGATCCTCCTGCCTCAGCCTGCCAAAGTGCTAGGATTAGAGGCCTGAGCCACCACACCTGGCTTCTTTCTAGTTCTTTATGTCAAATTACTGTGTCCCTTGAAATAATTCTTCTCTTTGTAGTTAAGCCACTAACTGGGATACTTGATACACAGGTTCTTTTTTTTTTTTCATTTTGCTTTCAAATTTTACAGATTTTTTTAAATTTAAGTTTTGTTTTATACTTTTTTTTTTTTTTTTTTTTGAAACAGAGTCTTGCTTTGTCGCCAGGCGCCAGGCTGGAACGCAGTGGTGCGATCTTGGCTCACTACGACCTCTGCCTCCTGGGTTCAAGCAATTCTCCTGCCTCAGCCTCCCGAGTAGCTGGGACTACAGGCGCGTGCCACCATGCCCAGCTAATTTGTGTATTTTTTTAGTAGGGACGGGGTTTCACCATATTGGTCAGGATGGTCTCGATCTCTTGACCTCGTGATCTGCCCGCCTCGGCCTCCCAAAGTGCTGGGATTACAGGCGTGAGCCACCACGCCTGGCCTGTTTTATACTTCTTAAAAATACATACATGGTTCCAAAATCACGTCTATAAAATAAAGGTATATTCAGAGAAGTCTAGCTTTTACCTCTGACCCCTCTACTCAGTTCTCTCCCTCTCATGGGTAACAATTTTTGTTGTTTTTTGCTGATTTAAAAAAATGTAGGCCGGGTTCGGTGGTTCATGCCTGTGATCCCAGCACTTTGGGAGGCCGAGGCGGGTGGATCACTTGAGATCAGGAGCTTGAGACCATCCTGGCCAACATGGCTAAACCCTATCTCCACTAAAAGTATAAAAATTAGCCTTGCTTGGTGGTACACGCCTGTAGTCCTAGCTACTCAGGAGGCTGAGGTATGAGAATCACTTGAACCCAGAAGGTGGAGGTTGCAGTGAGCTGAGATCGCACCATTGCACTCCAGCCTGGGTGACAGAGCAAGACCATGTCTCAAAAAAAAGTGTAAATAGATATTTGTATCTTCCCCCGTTTCATAGTTAAAAGGCAGCTTACTATATACATTGTTCTGTACCTTGATTTTTTTTCACATTATAATATACTTCATTTTTTATAGTTGAATAGGCCTATATATTAATAGTATAATGTATTTTACATCTTTTTGTTTTTATTGGCATGAATAATTACCTCATTTTTCCATTTGCTTTGTTTTCTGTAAGCCAATTGTTAGTTTCTTTTTCTTTTTTTTCGCTCCTGTAGCCCAGACTGGATTGCAATGGCGTGGTCTTGGCTCACTGCAATCTTTGCCTCCCGGGTTCAAGCAATTCTCCTGCCTCAGTCCCCCAAGTAGCTGGGATTACAGGGGCCCGCCACCATGCCCGGCTGATGTTTGTAATTTTAGTAGAGACAGGATTTCACCATGTTGGCCAGGCTGATCGGGAACTCCTGACCTCAGGTGATTCATCCACCTCAGCCTCCCAAAGTGTTGGGATTACAGGCGTGAGCCATTGTACCTGGCTGCTAATTTCTTTCCAGATGCTTTATATGCTCTGTCAGATACTCATCAATATTTTCCATGAGCTCAAAAGCTTCAGTTCAAGTTTTTTCCTGAAGACCTTTTTTCCTGGAGTCTGCCATCGTAGGCTCAGCCTGTCTTCTGCATGGCTGTTATCCTGGGGCTTCTTTGGCTGCTCTCTAGTCTTGTCTCCCTTGTTTCTCAGCTGCCCTGTCTTTCTTTTCAGTTTACACCCTCATTTGGTTAGAGTGACCTCCACTAAGTTCCCCGAGGAAGGGTGCCTAGGAGGTAAATTTTTAGAGTCTGTATGTCTACATCTCCTTCCTTCCTTGCTTCCTTGCTTTCTTGCTTTCTCTCCTTTCCTCCCTTCCTTTTTTCTTCTTTTCTTTTCTTTCTTTCTCGCTTTGTCACCCAGGCTGGCGTGCAGTGGCGTGATCTCCGCTCACTGCAACCTCCACCTCCTGGGTTCAAGCGATTCTCCTGCCTCAGCCTCCCAAGTACCTGAGATAACAAACAGGTGCATGCCACCACACCCTGCTAATTTTTGTATTTTTAGTAGAGATGGGGTTTTTCCATGTTGGTCAGGCTGGTCTCGAACTCCCGACCTCAGGTGATCCGCCCACCTCAGCCTCCCAAAGTGCTGGGATTACAGATGTGAGCCACTGTGCCCGGCTGGCCTTGCTTTTTCATCCAGGCTAGAGTGCAGTGGCATGATTACAGCTCACTGCAGCCTTGACCTCTCAGGCTCAGGCGATCCTCCCACCTCAACATCCTGAGTAGCTGGGACCACAGGTGCGAGCCACCATACCTGGTTGATTTTATTAATTTTTTGTAGAGACAGGGTCTTGCTATGTTGTGCAGGCTGGCCTCAAACTTTTGGACTCAAGTGATCTTCCCACTTCAGCCTCCCAAAGTGCTGTGATTAGTGAGATGAGCCACCAGGCCTGACATTTGAAGACACTGTTTCAGTGTCATCTGGCTGCCAGTGCTGTATAAGTCTAAATGCTACTTTAAGTTCTGATCCTTTGTAGATAATCACTCCCACCACGCCCGCACACGTGCACAGATGTGCATGCACATACAGACACTTTTTTCTATAGAAGCTTTTAGAAACCTATCTTTTCTTGTTCGTTTGGGAGATGGGGTCTCACTCTGTCACCTAGGCTGTGGAGCAGTGGTGCCATCTCGGCTTGCTGTGACTTGCACCTCCCAGCTTCAAGTGATTCTTATGGCTCAGCCTCCCAGGTAACTGGGATTACAGGTTAATTTTTGCATTTTTAGTAGAGATGGGCTTTTACCATGTTGGCCAGGCTGGTCTCAAACTCCTGACCACAAGTGATCCACTTGCCTCGGCCTCTCAAAGTGTTGGCATTACAGGTGTGAGCCACTGCACCAGGCCTAGGAACCTATTTTTATTGCTGAGATTTTTATGACTATGTGGGCTTTTCTTTCATTCATTGTGGTAGCCACTTTCTAGGCATTGTTTTTCTGGAAATGAATTTCCAGAAAATTCATTTATTCCAAAGCAATAAAACAGGACAATTTCCCGCATCTGAAATTGTGGGAAATTGTCCTGTTTTATTGCTTTGATTATTCCCCACTCCCTCATTTTCGTGTTTTTTTTTTCCCCGAGACAGCGTCTTACTTTGTTGTCTAGGCTGGAGTGCAGTGGCATAGTCTCAGCTCACTGCAACCTCCACGTCCCAGGTTCAGGTGATACTCCTGCCTCAGCCTCCCGGGCAGCTGGGATTATATGTGCCTGCCACCACGCCCAGCTAATTTTTGTATTTTTAATAGAGACATGGTTTCACCATGTTGGCCAGGCTGGTCTTGAACTCCTGACCTCAAGTGATCCACCTGCCTTGGCCTCCCAAAGTGCTCAGATTACAGACGTGAGCTACTCCGTCTGGCCCTTCTCCCTAATTTTTTTTTTTTTTAAATTAATTTAGACGGAGTCTCCTTCTGTGGCCCAGGCTGCAGTGCAGTGGCGGAATCTTGGTTACTACAACCTCCGCCTCCTGGGTTCAAGTGATTCTCCTGCCTCAGCCTCCTGCCTCAAGAGTAGCTTGGATTATAGGCGCTGCCACCATGTGTGGCTAATTTTTGTATTTTTAATAGAGACAGGGTTTCACCAGGTTGGCCTGGCTGGTCTTGAACTCCTGACCTCAAATGATCCACCCATCTTGGCCTCCCAAAGTGTTGGGATTACAGGTAGGCCCACTCCTCTCTCTCATTTTCTTTCTTTTCTTTCTTTCTTTCTTTTTTTTTATTTTCTGAGACGGAGTCTTGCTCTTGTCGCCCAGGCTGGAGTGCAGTGGAGCCATCTTGGGTCACTGCAGCCTCCGCCTCCCGGGTTCAAGCAATTCTCCTGCCTCAGGCTCTGAGTAGCTGGGATTCCAGGCATGTGCTTGGGTTATTTTTGTATGTTTATTAGAGATAGGATTTCACCATGTTGGCAAGGCTGGTCTCAAACTCCTGACCTCATGATCCGCCCACCATGGCCTCCCAAAGTGCTAGTATTACAGGCGTGAACCACTGCGCCCAGCTCTCCCTCGTTTTCTATGTGCTCTCTATGCTTCCTGTTATTTAGATTAGGGGACTTTGTGGATTGCTTCTGTCGTCATCTGCTCATTTCTCTCTCCTGTTTTGCATCTCTGCCTTTTTGTTCTTTCTGTGAAATTTTGTTGACCTACTTTCTAACTTTATTGAATTTGTCTCATCATTGTGTCTTTAATTCTGAAAAGCTTTTTCTTGTTCTCTACTTGCTAGTTTCGTGTAGCATTGTGTTCTTTTTAGCCATGTAACATTTACCTATCTTTTTATTTTTTTTTTTTCTGAATCAGAGCTTTGCTCTTATTGCCCAGACTGGAGAGCAATGGTGTGATCTCGGCTCACTGCAGCCTCTGCCGCCCAGGTTCAAGTGATTCTCCTGCCTCAGCCTCCCAAGTAGCTGGGATTATAGGTGCGTGCCACCACACCCGGCTAATTTTTGTATTTTTTTCTTTTCTTTTTTTTTCTCTTTTTTTAAATTTTTGTATTTTTAATAGAGATGGGGTTAAGCCATGTTGGCCAGGCTGGTGTTGAACTTCTGACCTCAGGTGATCTGCCCACCTCGGCTTCCCAAAGTGCTGGGATTATAGGCTTGAGCCACTGGGCCCAGCCTCTTTTTGCCTTTTTTTCTTTTTTCGAGATGGAGTTTCGCTCTTGTTGCCCAGGCTGGAGTGCAATGGCGTGATGGCTCACTGCAACCTCCACCTCCTGGGTTCAAGCGATTCTCCTGCCTCAGCCTCCCAAGTAGCTGGGATTATAGGCACGTGCCACCATGCCCGGCTAATTTTGTATTTTTTTTTTTTTTTTTTAGAGGTGGGGTTTCACCATGTTGTCCAGGCTAGTCTGGAACTCCTGACCTCAGGTGATCACTCGCCTCAACCTCCCAAAGTGCTAGGATTACAGGCGTGAGCCACCGTGCCTGGTGCTCTATTTGCTTTTTTTCCTGTTTGAATTGTCTATTTCCTTCTGGATTTTTTTCCTGTTTATTTGTTTTGGGCATTGTCTTTTATAATGGAGGTACTAATCAAATAGCTGGTAATACTTGGCTGGGTATTTATATTTAAGAGTGAGGCCTTAGGACTGGCAAGGTGGCTCATGCCTATAATCCTTGCAGTTTGGGAGGGTGAGGTGGGCGAAACACTTGAGTTTAAGAGTTCAAGACCGCCGGGCGCGGTGGCTCACACCTGTAATCCCAGCACTTTGGGAGGCCGAGGTGGGCGGATCACGAGGTCAAGAGATCGAGACCATCCTGGTCAACATGGTGAAACCCCGTCTCTACTAAAAATACAAAAAAATTAGCTGGGCGTGGTGGCTCACACCTGTAATCCCAGCACTTTGGGAGGCCGAGGTGGGCGGATCACGAGGTCAAGAGATGGAGACCATCCTGGTCAACATGGTGAAACCCCGTCTCTACTAAAAATACAAAAAAAATTAGCTGGGCGTGGTGGCGCGCACCTGTAGTCCCAGCTACTCGGGAGGCTGAGGCAGGAGAATTGCTTGAACCGGGGCGGCGGAGGTTGCAGTGAGCCGAGGTCGCGCCACTGCACTCCAGCCTGGCGCCTGGTGACGGAGTGAGACTCTGTCTCAAAAAAAAAAAAAAGAGTTCAAGACCGGCCTGGGCAACATGGCAAAACCCTGTCTTTACTAAAAATAAAAAAAAATTAGCTGGGTGTGGTGGTGCACACCTGTAGTCCCAGCCCCTTTGGGGGCTGAGACAGGAAGATCGCTTGAATCCAGCCGAGATGGTGCCACTGCACTCCAAATTGGGTGACAGAGCAAGACCCTGTCTCAAAAAAAAAAAAAAAAAATAGGCTTTGACCAGTTAATAGTTCATCTTGAGTGGGTTTACTGATTCTTGGATTTACTGCTAGTGATTGTGAACAGGTCTTCCGTGTCTGTGGTCTCTGTCTCTTGAGTTATTTTCTCTGGGGCTATTCAGTTCCTCTAGAGAATTATATCCAGATCTGCCTGGCTGCTGGCCTTCTGCAATGAGGTATAGAAAAGGGCCCAGAGCTCCTACCATTAAGAATGCAGATTTATATAGACTCTTCCTGCCTCCATCTCTCTACCACCACCACTGTGCCTGGTATCTCCAAGTTCTGAACTTTGATGGTTTCAGTTTCTCCTGAGAAAAACACCTTCAGTCTCCTGGTAGAGGAACATGAAAGTTTTTGGTAGGATGAAGACATTTGCTAGTTTTTGTTTGTTTGTTTCTTTGACACAGAGTCCTACTCTATTGCCCAGGCTGGATGGAGTGTAGTGGTGTGATCTTGGCCCACTACAATCCACCTTCTGGATTCAAGTCATTCTTGTGCCTCAGCCTTCCAAATAACTGGGACTACAGGCACGTGCCAACATGCCCGGCTGATTTTTGTATTTTTAGTGGAGATGGAGTTTCACCGTGTTGGCCAGGCTGGTCTTGAACTCCTGACCTCAAATGATCCACCTGCCTTGGCTTCCCAAAGTGCTGGGATTACAGGTGTAAGCCACTGCGCCTGGCCAACATTTGCCAGTTTTGTGTCCAGACTTTTTTAGCCAAACCCTGAGTTTAGTCATGTATCTTACCCCATCTCAGCTTCCTGCAGTATTTTGCACCTTTAAGTGTAGAGCCTTACCAGGATTGTGTAGGGCAGATAAGACTTTTGCCTTAGGTTCCCCTCTGTGGTCACTCCAGATGTAGCTTCCTTCACCTAGCTAAGTCACTTGTCACTTCACTCTGCTGTCCATCTCTTCTGAGACTATTAGAGTTTGCTTTTCTGTTGTCTTCTCTCCCATTTTCTTTGTTCTTTCTTTCATTTAGTTATTCAACAAGTACTGTTGTATCCCAATAAGTGCAAGGCACTATTTTAGATGCTTAGGATACAGTAATGAAGAAAATAAGTTCCCTTCCCTTATGGAACTTAAATGTTTGTTGTGGGGGAGACAGATTTTTTTTTAAAAAAATAAGTAGATTATATGATATGTTGAAAGGTAATAAGTGCCATGGGAGAAAATAGAGTAAGGAGGATAAGAAGTTTTGGGGGCTGGAGGAAGTATGGGTTGTTACTTTATTTATTTTATTTTATTTTATTTATTTTGAGATGGAGTCTTGCTCTGTTGCCCAGGCTGTAGTACAATGGCATGATCTTGGCTCACTGCAACCTCTGTCTCCCGGATTCAAGTGATTCTTCTGCTTCAGCCTCCCAAGTAGCTGAGATTACAGGCATGTGCTACCACATCCAGCTAATTTTTTTTTTTTAAGACGGAGTCTCACTGTGTCTCCCGGGCAGGAGTGCACTGGCGCGATCTCGGCTCACTGCAACCTCTGACTCCTGGGTTCAAGCAATTCTCCTGCCTCAGCCTCGCGAGTAGCTGATATTACAGGCATGCACCACCACGCTGGCTAATTATTTTGTATTTTTAGTAGAGATGAGGTTTCACCATATTGGCCAGGCTGGTCTCAAACTCCTGACCTTGTGATCCACCCACCTCGGCCTCCCAAAGTGCTGGGATTATAGGCGTGAGCCATCACGCCCGGCCAGTTTTTTATTTATTTTATTTTATTTTATTTGTGAGACAGAGTCTCGCTCTGTCGCCAGGCTCCAGGCTGGAGTGCAGTGGCATGATCTCAGCTCACTGCAACCTCCACCTCCCAGGTTCAAGCAATTCTCCTGCCTCAGCCTCCCGAGTAACTGGGACTACAGGTGCACGCCACCACGCCCAGCTAATTTTTGTATTTTTTTTTTAGTAGAGACAGGGTTTCACCATGTTGGCCAGGATGGTCTCAATCTCTTGACCTCATGATCCGCCCGCCTCAGCCTCCCTACGTGCTGGGATTATAGGCGTGAGCCATGGTGCCTGGCCTAGCTTTTTATATTTTCGATAGTGACGAGGGTTTCACTGTGTTGGTCAGGGTGGTCTTGAACTCCTGACCTCAAGTGATCTGCCCGCCTCAGCCTCCCCAAGTGTTGGGTTTACAGGTGTGAGCCACCACGCCCAGCCTAGGTTGTAATTTTAAATAGGGTCAAGGTAGGCTTCTTTGAGAAAATGATATTTGAATAAAGTAATGATTCTCAGTTGAGGGCAGTTTTGTTCTGCAGGCAGTGATGTCTGAAGACATTTTTGGTTGTCATCACTGGGGCATGGTTGGGTGGTGCTGTTTGCATCTACTGGGTAGAGGCTAGGGATGCTGTTGCATATCCTACAATGACTGGGCACAGTGGCACGCACATGTAGTTCCAGCTACTCAGAAGGCTGAGGTGGGAGAGGATCGCTGGAGCCCAGGAATTTGAGGCTGTAGTGCACTATGATTGCACCTGTGAATAGCCTGGGTAACATAGGGAGGCCCCTGTCTCTGAAAAATAAAAGATCATATAATGCATGGCGCAGCCCCTTACAATAAAGCACTTTCTGCCCCCAAATGTCAGTAGTGCTGATATTAAGAAACCCTGGAATAAAGACTTAAAGGAAGTGAGGATGTTAGCCATACAAAGGTCTGAGGGAAAAACACTTTAGGCAAAAGAAACAGCTATTGCAAAGACCTCAAGATGAGAAGTGTAGCTGGCTTTTTGGAGGAAATGATGGTAGACCCAAGCAAATGGGAGGAAGAATAGGAGATGAGGTGAGAGTTAATGGTAGGGACTTTGGCTTTTATTCTGTGTATTAGTCTGTTCTCATGTTGCTATAAAGAACTTCCTGAGACTGGGTAATTTATGAAGAAAAGAGGTTTAACTGGCCAGGCATGTAAGGCTCACGTCTGTAATCCCAGAACTTTGGGAGGCCGAGGTGGGTGGATCACCTGAGGTTGGGAGTTTGAGACCCATCTGACCAACACAGAGAAACTCCATCTCTACTAAAAATACAAAATTAGCCGGGTGTGGTGGCGAGCGCCTGTAATCCCAGCTACCTGTGAGGCTGAGGCATGAGAATCACTTGAACCTGGGAGGCTGAGGTTGCAGTGAGCTGAGATCACACTATTGCACTTTAGCCTGGACAACAAAAGCAAAACTCTGTCTCAAAAAAAAAAAAAAAGAAAAGAAAAGAGGTTTAATTGACTCAGTTCCACATGCCTGGGGAAGCTTCAGGACACATTATCATGGCGGAAGGGGAAGCAAACACATTTTACTATGGTGAAGCAGGAGAGAGAGAGAAGGGGGAAGTGCCACACACTTAACATAACCTAACCATATCCTGTGAGAACTCCATCACCAGAACAGCAAGGGGAAGTCCACCCCCATAAATCAGTCACCTCCCACCAGGCCATTCCCCCACCATGTGGGGATTATAATCGAGATGAGATTTGGGTGGGGACACAGAACCAAACCACATCATTCTGAATGAAATGGGGGAACCATCAGAAGTTTTGATAGGGTGAGGGAGGAATGTCATGATACTCCGTTTGTTGTGTTGAGAATGGATTATTGGTCGGGGTGTGGGTTAGATAGAAGCTGGGAGACCAGTCGAGGGGGAGCTGTGCAGCAGTAATCCAGGTGAGAGATGATGTAGATCCATCAGTGGTAGCAGTGGAGACGGATATGCATTGAGGATAGAGCAACAGGATTTCCTGATGGATTGAATGAGAGGTATAAGAGACGTGAGAAGTGGCCAGTCTCTGTGTAATCCCCGCACTTTGGGAGGCTGAGGCAGGGGGGATCACCTGAGGTCAGGAGTTTGAGACCAGCCTGACCAACATAGTGAAACCCCATCTCTACTAAAAATACAAAAATCAGCTGGGTGTGGTGGTGGGCACCTGTAATCCCAGCTACTCGGGAGGCTGAGGCAGGAGAATCACTTGAAGCTGGCAGGCGGAGGTTTCAGTGAGCCGAGACCGTGCCATTGCACTCCAGCCTGTGTGACAAAAGCAAGACTCTGTCTCAAGAAAAAAAAAAAGGAGAGAGAGAAGTGAAAAATGACTCCAACAAGGACATTTTTGGAGGTAATGGATGTGTTTAGTACCTTGGCTGGTGGGGGTTGGTATCCCAAGTATATGTATATGTCCAGGCTCATCAAAATATGTACATAAAACGGGTACAAATTTTATATATCAATTATACCCTAGTAAATAAAAAATCGCTCCAGGTGTTTTGTGTAGAGCAAGTAGAAGGATAAAGTTACTGTCGACTGAGACTGGAAAGACTGGTAGAGAGATTTGTGTTGGAGGAGATGAATAGTTCCGTTTTGGTCATGTTGTATCTGAGGTGCCTATTACATCTGAATGGGTATCTTAAGTAGGTAGTTGGATATATTAGACTAGGGTTCAAGAGAGAGAAATCCAGGAGTTATTAGCATGTAGATGTCATTTAAAATCACAAAGCTGGCAAGAGATCACCAAGGGAGTGAGAGTAGATAGAAAAGTGAAGAGGAACAGGGATCGATCCCTGGGGCTCTCCCATTTTAAGAGGTTTGGAAGAGAGAGGAAGAACCAGTAAAACAGACTGAGAAGAAATGGTCAATGAAGTCATAAGAAACAGGAGTAAGGTGTCCTGGGAACCAGAGGAAGAAAGTAAACAGAGATTGTGACTTGTCACCTGTGCCCAATGCTTGCTGATTGGTCAAGGAAGTGAGAGCTCAGAGTTGACCGTTTCATAACAAGGAGGTCAGGGATGACAATGTGAACTGTTTTGGCGGAGTAGTGGTGACCTGGTTCAGGTAGGTGAATAGAAGGAGAAGAATGGGAGGCAGTGAATAGGTTCAGTTCTTGTGATGAGTTTTATGACAAAGAGGAGCAGAGTTGGGGGAATATAGGGTCAAGAAGATTCTTTTTTTATTCTGCTTAAAATGGGAGAGTAGGCCAGGTGCAGTTTGTAATCCCACCACTTTGGGAGCCTGAGGCGGGTGGATCAACTGAGGTCGGGAGTTCAAAACCAGTCTGACCAATGTGGTCTCTACTAAACCCTATCTCTACTAAAAAAAAAATATAAAATTGGCCAGTCGTAGTGACGCATGCCTATAATCCCAGCTACTCGGGAGGCTGAGGCAGGAGAATCACTGGAACCCGGGAGTCGGAGATTGCGGTGAGCTGAGATCACGCCATTGCACTCCAGCCTGGGCAACGAGCAGAAATCTGCCTCAAAAAAAAAAAAAAAAAAAAAAGGAGAGTGAAAGCAATCTCATAGTATATTGATGGGAATGATCCAGTACTGAGGGAAGGCAATGATGGTACAGGAGAGAGAGAGGAGAATTGTTGGAAACAACCTAAATAAGCTGATGCCTTCTTAATTCCTTTTTCATTTTAGTAGGAGTTTTAGGAGGAATATTCTGTTATTTTAACCAGAAGTTCTCTTTCATCTTAATACTTAAGCATTCCCATATAAGAATAGGAGTTTCAGTCTCCATCTTACAATGAAGATACCAAGGCCCTAGGTCATACAGTGGAGAAGCTGTATTTCATATTCACTTACCCATTATCTTTCAGATCAAGCTTCAAGCGTTTTCCTGCCTCAGCCTCCCGAGTAGCTGGGACTACAGGCATGTGCCACCATGCCTGGCTAATTTTTTGTATTTTTAGTAGAGACGGGGTTTCATTGTGTTAGCCAGTTAACCAGGATGGTCTCAATCTTCTGACCTCAGGTGATTTGCCTGCCTCGGCCTCCCAAAGTGCTGGGATTACAGGTGTGAACCACCGCGCCCGGAGTCTTTTTGTTTTTGTTTATTTGAGATGGAGTTTCTGTCTGTCATCCAGGCTGGAGTGCAGTGGTGTGATCTCGGCTCACTACAGCCTCCGCCTCCTGGGTTCCAAGCGATTCTCCTGCTCAGCCTCCTGAGTAGCTGAGATTGCAGGTGTGCGCCACCATACCTGGCTAATTTTTGTACTTTTAGTGGAGACCAGGTTTCACCATGGTGCCCAGGCTGGTCTCGAACTCCTGACCTCAAGCGATCCACCCATCCCCCTTGGCCTCCCAGAGTGCTGGGATTAGAGGTTTGAGCCACTGCGCCGGGCTTTACATGACATTGAAATCTTGCTTCCCAAAAGCATTCTTTTCTAATCAGCCAGTACACAACAGTTGAACTAGTCTTTCTTTCTTCCTTCCTCTTTCTCTTCCTTCTTCCCTTCTGTCCATCCATCCGTCTTTCATTATTCCTCTTTCCTTTCCTTTCCTTCTTCCTTCCCTCCCTCCCTCTTTTCTTCCTTCCTTCCTTCTTTCTTTCCTTCCCTCCCTCCCTCCCTCTCTCCCTTCCCTCGCTCCCTTTGTTTTTCTCTCTTTCTTTCCCTCCTTTTCTTCCTCTTTCTTTCTCTTTTGATGGAGTCTCACTCTGTCGCCCAGGCTGGAGTGCAGTGGCACAAAATCTCAGCTCCCTGCAACCTCCACATCCTAGGTTCAAGCGATTCTTCTGCCTCAGCCTCCTGAGTAGCTGGGATTACAGGTGCCCGTCACAACTGGCTAAATTTTGTTATTTTTAGTAGACGGGGGTTTGCCCTGTTGATCAGGCTGGTCTTGAACTCCTGACCTCAAATGATCTGCCCACCTCAGCCTCTCAAAGTGCTGGGATTACAGGCGGGAGCCATCTTGCCCAGTAGAACTAGTCTTTCTTTAAATCACTAACCTTAAAATTTGGAAACTATGTTCAATAAAAATCAAGGATATCTTATGTGAAATTATAGCAGAAGTGATCAGGTACAACGTTAATTGATCTTACCTCTCAGATAGCACTGTTTTTTGGTGTAACTCCCCCTTTACTACATAATTTTGTGGTTTGTTTGAAAATATATGGACCCAGAATACATGCATTATGGAAACAAAAGGACCTAGTAAATCAGATGGTGTTTCTTGTTATGGTAGCAGTTGGCTTTAAGGATTTTTGAGACCACAACAACTAAATCAGGATTGCATTTGTCTTGTATTTACCAGGAGGAAATGGAGGATCTGAGTAAGTTATAATATAGTTGGTACCAGCTTATATGAAGAAATATAGAAATGATGTCCTTATGTCAGGACATTAAAAGTAAGAGTGGAATCATAGCACCTTAGTAATACATTAGGAATTCACAGAAAGCAAAGATTATTTTCCATAAATAAACTGAAGTTCTACATAAGAATACCTTTCCTGTTCAGTCATTCGTACCACTTTCCAATAATATTTATTGAACACATATTATATGTCAGACTGAGGAAACAACTCTAAGACTTCATGGAGCTTACAGTTCAGAATACAATTGATAGCATCCTCTGTAAAGTCACAGGGCAGGGATTATGATTTTTTTTTTTTTTCTGAGACAGGATCTCACTCTTGCCTAGGCTGGAGTGCAGTGGTAAGATCTCGGCTCACTACAGCCTTGACCACCTGGGCTCAGGCGATCCTCCCACCCTAGCTTCCCGAGTAGCTGGGACTACAGGTGTGTGTCACCATGCCTGGCTAATTTTAATTTTTATTTTTTGAGATGGAGTCTCACTCTGTAAACAGGCTGGAGTGCAGTGGCATGATCGGCTCACTGCAACCCACCTCCTGGGTTCAAGCAATTCTCCAGCCTCAGCCTCCCGAGTAGCTGAGATTACAGGTGCCACCCTGATGCCCAGCTAAATTTTGTATTTTAGTAGAGATGGGGTTTCGCCATGTTGGCCCAGCTGGTCTCGAACTCCTGACCTCAAAGTGATCCAGCTGCCTCGGCCTCCCAAAGTGCTGGGATTATAGGCGGAAGTTGCAGTGAGCTGAGACCATGGCGCTGCACTCCAGCCTGGGCAAAAGAGTGAGACTCCGTCTCAAAAAAAAAAAAAATATCAATGAGATTGGATTAAGGCCTGCCTTAACTGGCTCATTTTAACTAAATCACCTCTTTAAAGGGTCTGTCTCAAAATATAGTCATATTTTGAGTACTGGTGGTTAAGGCTTCAACATAGGAATTTTTGGGGGACAAAATATAGCCCCAAACAATCACCTAGCATGAATAATCAGCTGTGAAGTTTGCGAGTTTTGCTTGTATAATAATTTGGTTCTCTTTCTAGTACTATGAAGTATTCCTTCGACAGTCTCCAATGGAGCCCTGCCTTGTATTTCATGAAGGTGGATACTGCGTGAGCTCATAGTCCGCACCAATAGCCAAGGGCACACAATGGCGATCATCACTTTCCATCCCCAGGAATTAAGTCAGGTGAGCCTTACAAGATGTTAAGCAATCTTAACTTTTACTACTACTAACTATTACTGTAATTGGTTTTTGGAAGTTTTAGGGCATATAGCAGAAACTGTACATCCACGGAATATTTGTGTCGATTGGGGTGAGGGATGAGGGATGAGGAGAAGATGGCAAGGATACTCTTTAACTGTACTGCTCGCATAATCAAACCACAGAGACTGTGGCTAGGCTACCAAGTTAATTGTCATGTGAGAACTCCAAAGTAATTTCACAGGAACTTTGCCCACAGTAGTAGTTGCTCTTCCAAATCCAAATGCCAATTCAATAGAGGCTGCAATGTCAGAATTTCATAACCTAAGTAGTACTTTACATTTGTCATGCACTTGGTGCTTTCAAACATACCTGTGTTAAGACATTCCTATACTTATGTGATCATCCCAGCAAACTTGTAAAGTAGGCAGGAGGAGAGACATTGTCACCCTCATTTTACATCTGAGGAAATGGAGGCATAGAAATACCCAAGTAGTTAAAGAATCAGTAAACAGCTAAGCTAGGATTTGAACCCAGGTCCTTTGATGCCTGTTTTTGTTTTTGCTTTTTGTTTTTGAGATGGAGTTTCACTCTTGTTGCCTAGGCTGGAGTGCAGTGGCGCCATCTCGGCTCACCATCTCTGCCTCCCGGGTTCAAGCACTTCTCCTGCCTCAGCCTCTGAGTAGTTGGGAATACAGGCATGCGCCATCATGCCCAGCTACTTTTTTTTTTTTTGTATATTTAGTAGAGATGGAGTTTCTCCATGTTGGTCAGGCTGGTCTCGAACTCCTGACCTCAGGTGATCCGCCCACCTCAGCCTCCCAAAGTGCTGGGATTACAGGCATGAGTCACTGCGCCTGATGCCTGGTGTTTTTAACCCTATGGTTCCTGTATGGTTTATTGCGATACATTCTGGTGTCAAGCTAATGCTTAGGCTCTCTGTAGTGATGTAAGAATTTTGTTTCTTATTTTTATTCTTTCAGACAGGGTCTCAGTCTATTGCCCCGATTGGAGTGCTCTGGTGCAATCATAGCTCACTGTAGCCTCAAACTCCTGGGCTCAAGCAATCCTCCCACCTCAGCCTCTAGAGTACCTGTGACTACAGGCACATGTCACCACACCTGGCTAATTTTTTTTGATTTTTTTTTTTCCCCCAAGGTGGAGTCTTGCTCTGTCTCCCAGGCTGGAGTGCAGTGGCATGATCTCGGCTCACTGCAACTGCTGCCTCCCGGGTTCAAGCAATTCTCCTGCCTCAGCCTCCTGAGTAGCTGGGATTACAGGCACCTGCCACCATGCCTGGCTAATTTTTGTTTGTGTGTTTTTAGTAGAGATGGAGTTTCACCATCTTGGCTAGGCTGGTCTTGAACTCCTGACCTCATGATCTACCTGCCTCAGCCTCCCAAGTAGCTGGGATTACAGGGACATACCAGCACACTCGGCTAATTTTTATATTTTCAGTAGAGATGGGGTTTTACCATGTTGACCAGGCTGGTCTCGAACTCCTGACCTCAAGTGATCTGCCTGCCTCGACCTTCCAAAGTTCTAGGATTATAGGCGTGAACCACCACGCCTGGCCTTTTGATTTTTTTGTAGAGACAGGATCTTGCTATGTTGCCTAGGCTGGTCTTACACTCCTGGGCTCAAGTGGTCCTCCTACCTCAGCCTCTCAAAGTGCTGGGATTACAGGTGTGAACCATCATGTCTGGCCTGCTTTATGTTAAATCTTACTTATAATAAGATTTGTGAAATGTCTTCGTGTTTGAATACTGCAGGGCTGATTACTATAGAGCTTGGAGAGAAAATTTGTCAGAGATGAGTCTCTGCTTGACTGCTAATTTTGTGGTCTGGGCAGGAGGAGCTCCATGGTCAGAAGGAGATTGTAAAGGAATTTTTCATCAAAGGTCCTGGAGCAGCCTGTGACTTGACCTCACTTTACTTTCAGGAAAGGTAAACCTGGGGGCAGCCAAATAGGCTGAAGGCTTGCCAGACGCTTGGTTTGTGGATTGCTGATGCAGGGCTGCTGATTATGGTGGAGGATATGGGCTAAGTGGTTCTGGCCCTTGTACAACCAGCTGGGTCTGGGAACCCAGGCCAGAATATAGATGTGAGAATGTCCCGCATAGATTTCCATCCCCTGAGGGGGAGACTCTTGCAGAGCTCTCAGGGCCATGGCAAGGAGGCTGTGTCTCCTAGTTGAGATGCTGGGGCCACCCCATCGACCCCACCCCTAGGGATGTCATGGTCTGCCATTTCAAGATGATTTTTTTCCCTTTTTTTTTTTGAGACCGAGTCTTGCTCTGTCATCCATGCTGGAGTGCAGTGGCGCGATCTTGGCTCACTGCAACCTCTGCCTCCCAAGTTCAAGTGATTCTCCTGCCTCAGCCTCCCGAGTAGCTAGGATTACAGGCATGCGCCACCACACCTGGCTTTTTTTCTGTATTTTTAGTAGAGATGGGGTTTTACCATGTTGGCAAGGCTGGTCTGGAACTCCTGACCTCAGGTGATCCCCCTGCCTCAGCCTCCCAAAGTACTGAGATCACAGGCATGAGCCACTGCGCCTGGCTCAAGATGCTTTCTTCTTTTATTCTTTTCCAGTACCATGACCCGTTGCAGCCATCAGCAGTCCCCCTTTGAGCTTCTGTTTGGGGAACCCTACATCTTTGAAGAACTTCTGAGCTTGAAGATTCGCATTTCTCCAGATGCCTTTTCCAGATTAACACTGCTGGTGCAGAGATGCTGTATTGGACTGTGGGGGGAGCTGGCTGGAGTGAACTCTGACACCATCCTTCTTGACATCTGCTGTGGAACTGGCAAGTGGCAGCCCAGGGCAGAATCTGCATGCTGCTCAGCTCCCAGGGCCCTTGTAGCTTGCAGAGGTGGTCAAGGAGAGGTAGTGGTAGTGGTACAGGCATAACCTTGTTGGTCTAAAACCCTAAAATTGCAGCCAAGTGTCGTCGGCTCACACCTGTAATCCCAACACTTTGTGAGGCAAGGCAGGAGGATTGGTTGAGCCCAAGAGTTGGAGACTAGCCTGGGCAACATAGTGAGACCCCATCTCTACAAAAAAATTTAAAAATTAGCTGGGCATAGTGGCATGACCTTGTAGTCTTAGGTACTCAGGGGGCTGAGACAGGAGGATTGCTTTAGCCCAGGAGGTCAAGGTTGCAGTGAACTGTGATTGTGCCACTGCACTCCAGCCTAGGATACAGAGTGAGACTCTGTTTCAAAAAACAAACAAACCAACCCCAACCACACCCAAACCCTAAAATACCTTCTTATTCTCTTTTACTTCTTCAGGTGTAATTGGTCTCTCTGGCTCAGCATACATCTCAGGTCCTCGGGATTGAATTGGTGGAGCAGGCAGTGGAGGATGCAAGGTGGACTGCAGCTTTCAATGGTACACAGCTTACAGTCTACGTATAAATTAAGGGATGCAATTGTTTCTGTGCTATGGAAACAGTTGTGTGGGGAAAGGGCAACTACTGTATCCCTGACCCACAAGGAGGAAGGGAGGATCTGCAATGGTCAGAATGGTTTTCTGGAATAGGTACCAATATATAACTTTTTTCCTATCCAGAAGAGGAGCCTAAGGGAAGGAACGTGTCTAGCTGATGGGAAAGGAAGTTGCAAAACTTTTGACAGAATAGAAGAAGAATCTTCTTGACATTAGACTCATGAGACCTTATAGCATAATACAATAGGTTTCAAGTCTATATTTTCAGCAACAAAACCATTTCTTCAAACACAGTCTTCTGTCAAACTGCAAGATAGAAAGTAGATCACTGTGCCCCCACTGCTTCACTCCCGAAAGCTCCCCTGAGGCACTTGGTGAAACTGATACAGCAGGAGGAGCACTTGAGCAAAAGTCAAGGCTCTTGTGTTGGTATAGGTCCTTGCCGTGCTATGTGAGTTGTGAAGTTGTAAAACTACACTATCTAGTCACTCAAGCTAAAAGGTTTACTGAGATATTCCAAGGGAAAGTACTTTGGAAAAAATGAACGGGTCTATCCAAAAGCACTTCTTCCTTGTTACTTGGAATGATGCTAGATCCAAAGGGAAGATGGCAGAGCCCTTGGCTCCTGTGCATTCCTGTGAAGCTGAAGCTTTCCCCCACTGTTGGGCTCGAGCTGTGTCATATGAGTCTGTCTTCTACAGGCATCACCAACTCTGAATTTCACACTGGTCGAGCAGAGAAGATTTTGCCAGGGCTTCTAAAGTCAAAGGAAGATGGACAGTCAATTGTTGCTGTGGTGAACCCAGCCCCGTGCCGGACTGCGTAAGGATGAAGAGCTATTTTGATGTTCCCAGTATTGTCCACCAACTTTGGTTCTTCTTTTCCACACCATGCTGAGGGTGTCTCCAGTGGGCTGGCTCTGAACCTGCTTCCCCTCTATTTCTAATCAGTCCCGAGTTCTGGTCAGTTGGAAGTTTGTGATAACGGAGACCATGGTAGTTAATTATGCTAATAGCAAGGTGTTTCTTCCTTCAGATTACAAGGTGGTTCGAGCCATTCGAAACTGCAGGGCCATCCGCAGGCTAGTTTTTGTTTCCTGCAAGCTCCATGGTGAAACCACAAGAAATGTCATTGAGTAAGTCTTGACTTCTTTTTAAAGTCTTTGTTCTGATTATCAAAGTCATTCATGCCCATTGTATACCCAGTTGGAAAGTGATTTTGAGCTTTCAAGTGATGAGAAGTGTAAAGAAACAGAAACCAAAAAAAACTACTACCTTCAAGACTCAATTACAGGGCTGGGTCAGGGATGAGGCAACTTAGTTTGGGTACAAGATTTAATAATGTGTCGGCCGGGTGTGGTGGCTCATACCTGTAATCCGAGCACTTTGGGAGGCCAAGGTGGGTGGATTGCTTGAGCTCAGGAGTTCGAAACCAGCCTGGGGAACATGGTGAAATCCCATCTCTACTAAAAAAATACAAACACTTAGCCAGGCATGGTGACATGTGCCTGTAATCTCAGCTACTCAGAAGGCTGAGACAGGAGAATGGCTTGAATCGTGGGAGGCAGAGGTTGCAGTGAGCCAAGATCAGCTGAGATCCCGCCATTGCACTGCAGCCCAGTGACAGAGCGAGACTCTGTCTCAAAAAACAAAAAAGTAGTGTCAAAAATCTCAGCAATCAAGATAAATTGTTTTTGTTTGTTTCTATTTCAGTACAGCTCTTCTAATGGCTAAATTTTTAATGCAATATTTTCTTTTTTTTTTTTTGAGACAGAGTCTCACTCTGTCACCCAGGTTGAGCACAGTGGCACAATCACAGCTTACTGCGGTCTTGACCACCTGGGCTCAAGAGATCCTCCTGCCTCAGCCTCCCAAGTAGCTGAGACTACAGGTGCGCACTACCACACCTGGCTAATTTTTTATTTTTTTGTAGAGACGAGGTCTCACTATGTTGCCCAGGCTGGTCTCAAACTCCTGGGTGTGAGTGATCCTCCTGCCTCAGCCTCCCAAAGTGCCTGGCTAATATTTTTTTTTTTTTTTTTATAGAGACGAAGTGTCACTGTGTTGCCTAGGCTGGTTTTGAGCTCCTGTGCTCAAGTAATCCTCCTGCCTTGGCCTCCCAAAGTGCTGAGATTACAGGCGTGAGCCACCATGTCTGGCCCAATATTGCCAGAAATCAAAACTAATCCAAAATAATTTATGATAAACAAAATATTACATTTTTTTAAAAAAGATGGGAAAGGTAGGATCTGCCCTTGGACTTGCTGAGCCCCACCTCACTGCCTGGCCTGAATTCTGACTTTGGCTCCAGTAAAACCTATAAAAGCAGGTGGCTAAGAATATCACATTGGAAAATTGCAGTTTTCTAATGTGATATTTAAAAATATTGCATTAAAACATTTAATACTTAGTTTTTTTGGCATCCTATTAAATTTTGCACCCCAATGCAAGTACCTTCACTTCATTCTAGTTCTGACCCTGGTCAGCTATTTTAATTTTTGAAATGTTTACATTTTGCTAATCGTTTTCTCTCTCACTTTTTAATATAAGTGATACAATTTCTTTGTAACATTCAAACAACATAGACCGGTATAAAGTACAGATTATATATTTGAATGAAACAAATAAGAATTAAAAGTTATGTAATCATTACATGTCAATGTATACAAAATTAAGTGATTTGGCCTGGCGAGGTGGCTCACGCCTATAATCCCAGCATTTTGGGAGGCTGAGGGGGGGGTGGATCACAAGGTCAGGAGATCCAGACCAGCCTGACCAACATGGTGAAACCCCACCTCTACTAAAAATACAAAAGTTAGCCAGCGTGGTGGTGGTGTGTACCTGTAATCCCAGCTACTCAGGAGGCTGAGGCAGGAGAATTGCTTGAACCCAAGAGGCGGAGGTTGCAGTGAGTCAAGATCGCACCATTGCACACCAGCCTGGGTGACAGAGCAAGACTCCGTCTCAAAAAAAAAAAAAAAAAATTAAGTGATTTAAAAAAATTAAGTCATGAGCTAAGAAAGAAACCTAAAGGAAACTGAAGGAAGAGCTCAATAATGATGTTAAAAATCCATAAATTAACGACTTACAAAACAAAAAAACCTATACATTTGAAGAGAAAGCAAGAAGGTGTTATTGGAAGAAAATAATTAAATAAGCCTAATCAATTATATAAAGGATGACAAAACACAAAAATATAGTCTTAAATGAGAAAAAGAGCACAACTATAGATAGGATTAATTTTTTTTCCCCTGAGATGGAGTCTTGGTCTGTCACCCAGGCTGGAGTGCAGTGTCATGATCATGGCTCACTACAACCTCCCCCGCCCAGATTCAAGCAATTCTCCTGCCTCAGCCTCCCGAGTAGCTGGGATTACAAGCTCATGTCACATGCCCAGCTAATTTTTATATTTTTAGTAAAGACTGAGTTTCAGCATGTTGGCCAGGCTGGTCTTACGCTCTTGACCTCGTGATCCGCCCACTTCGGCCTCCCAAAGTGCTGAGATTACAGGCATGAGCCACCATGCCCAGCCTGATAGGAAGAAATTTTTTAAAATTAAAAGAAAATACTTCCAGGTGCAGTGGCTCAGGCATGTAATTCCAGCACTTTGGGAGGCAAGGTGGGTGGATCCCTTGAGCTCAGGAGTTCAAGACCAGCTAAGCAACATGGTTAAACCCCGTGTCTACTAGAAATACGAAAATTAGGCTGGGCAAGGTGGCTCATGCCTGTAATCCCAGCACTTTGGGAGGCCGAGGCAGGGAGATCACCTGAGGTCAGGAGTTTGGGACCAGCCTGGCCAACATGGTGAAACCTCATCTCTACTAAAAATACAAAAAAAAAATTAGCCTGGTGTGGTGATAGGTGCCTGTAATCCCCAGCTACTTGGGAAGCTAAGGCAGGAGAACTGCTTGAACCCGGGAGGCGGAGGTTGCAGCGAGCAAAGATCGTGCCATTGCACTCCAGCCTGGGCAACAAGACGAAACTCCATCTTAAAAAAACAAAAACAAAACATTAGATAGGCGTGGTGGCGCATGCCTGTAATCCCAGCTACTTGGGTGGCTAAGGCATGAGAATCGCTTGAATCTCTGAGGTCAAGACTGCAGTAAGCTGAGATCGCACCACTGTACTCTATCCTGGGTGACAGAGTGAGGCCCTGTCTCCAAAAAAAATCAAAATTTAAAAAGACCTTTTGTACTGTGAATGATACCATTGAGAAAGGTGAAAGACAAGCCACATAATAGGAGAAACTATTTGTAAATCATTCATAAGGGACTAGCATTCAGAAGCCAGACACAAAAGGCCACAGAGTATAACATTCCACTTATAGAAACTATCTAGAATAGGCAAATCTATAGACACAGAAAGTAGACAGGTAGTTGCCTTGGTCTGGGGGTGGGGCTTTGGAGATTAAATGGGGTGTGATTGCTAAGGGGTGTTTAGTATCTTCTTGAGCTAATGAAATGTTCTGAAATTGATTGTAGTGATAGATGCGTAACTCTGTGAATATACTAAAAACCAGTGAACTGTATAAATGGGTGAGCTGTATGGTATGTGAATTTGTTTTGTTTTGTCTTGTTTTTGAGATGGAGTCTCACTCTGTCACCCAGGTTGGAGTTAGTGGCATGATCTTGGCTCACTGTAACCTCCATCTCCCTGGTTCAAGCAATTCTCCTGCCTCAGCCTCCTGAGCAGCTGCAGGCACCCCACCAACATGCCCGGCTAATTTTTGTATTTTTAGTAGAGACAGGGTTTTACCACGTTGGCCAGGCTGGTCTCGAACGCCTGACTTCAGATGATCCACCCACCTCGGACTCCCAAAGTGGTGAGATTACATGCGTGAGCCACTGTGCCCAGCATGGTATGCTAATTATATCTCAATAAGACTATTGAAAAAAGTCACTAATTTGTACATGATGAAAAGCACCATAAGCAAAGACAGGAGATAGCATACAAACTGGAAAAAAAATTGCAGTTCATATCACAAAGACTTTTTTCCTTAATCTAAGAAAATCCTAGAAATTGATAAGCCAAGACTGCGCCACTGTACTCCAGCAGCCAATAGAAAAATGAACAGAGGATATGAAAAGGCAATATTATAAAGGTATTTACAAACTATGAGAGGATGCTGTCTCTCTCATAATGATAGAAATGCAAATTAGAAGTGCCCTGAGATACTTCTTTTTGTACCTCAGATTGGCAGAAGTACAAAAGCTTGATAATGTGCTGTTGGTAATAATAGGGCAAATAATTCTAAAAAAACGAGTTGTGTAAATTGAGTACTAACCCTATGTAAATTGGTACTATCCCTATGGAGAGAAATTTAGTAATATAGATTAAAATTACAAATGTATATATACCCTTTCACATGGTAATTCCATTCCTGAGGTTTTAGCCTATAGATATACTCACACACATAAAATGACATCTATACAAAGTTACTCATTGCAATATTTAACAGGAAAAGATGAAATACTCCCACAGTCCATTAGTGGGGAACTGGTTAAATCAACTATGCCACATCCATTCAGTGGAACACTACACTGCTATAAAAAATGCAGATGTTCTCTATGTTCTGATAATAAGAGATCTCTAAGGGATTTTAAAAAAATAATAGCTTTATTGAGATATAACTCATCGTACAAGTCAACACTTTTTTTTAAGAGATGAGGTTTTGCTGTGTTGCTCAGGCTGGCCTTGACCTCCTAGGCTCAAGCAGTCCTCTGGCATCAGCCTCTTAGTAGCTGGGATTACAGGCATGTATCACTGACCCAGCATACTTCACCCATTTAAAGTGTATAATTCGGCTGGACACAGTAGCTCAAGCCTCTAATCCCAGCACTTTGGGAGGCCGAGGTGGGCAGATTGCTTGAGCCCAGGAGTTTGAGAGCAGCCTGGGCAACATGGTGAAACCCCGTCTCTACTAAAAATATTAAAGTTAGCCGGGCGTGGTGGCGCACCTAAAGTCCCAGCTACTTGGGATGCTGAGATGAGCGGATCGCTTGAGCCTGGGGCGGGGTCAAGGCTGCATGCAGTGAGCTGTGATCACTCCACTTCACTTCAGCCTGGGCAAGAGTGAAATCCTGTCTCAAAAAAAAAAAAAAAAAAAAGTCAGTATGTGCATATGATAGAAAAAATTCGAATAAACCAGACACAATGGCTCATGCTTGTAATCCCAGCTACTCAGGAGGGTGAGTTGGGAAGATCACATGAGTCTAGGAGTACAAGGCTGCAGTGAGCTATGATTGTGCCACTGCACTCCAGCCTTGGTGATAGAGTGAGACCCCGTCTCTAAAACAGTAAAGAAAGAAAGAGAGAGAGAGAAAATTCAAATAATACAAACGAATATAGGGTGAAAATGAGT
Source organism: Ateles fusciceps (assembly GCA_036589455.1). Classification (NCBI taxonomy): domain Eukaryota; kingdom Metazoa; phylum Chordata; class Mammalia; order Primates; family Atelidae; genus Ateles; species Ateles fusciceps. The sequence goes on along the minus strand of JAZHEH010002518.1, from coordinate 168,532 downwards.
TTCTTACTCCTGACTCCTGGTTGTTCAGATGTCACCGTCTGAGCAGTTTCTTGTGTGGACTACCAGAGATATTCTGCGACTATACAAGCATGAGTGCATGTGTGTGCACATGTATGTGTGTGCATACCATCTCTCCTTTTTTTATCAAACAAGTAGAAGCTTTTTTTTTTTTTTTTTTTTTTTTTTGAGATAGAGTCTCTCTCTGTCACCAGGGCTGGACTGCAGTGGTGCAATCACAGTTCCCTACAGCCTTGACATCCTGGGCTCAAGCAATCCTTCCACCTCAGCCTCCTAAGTAGCTGGGACTATAGGCATGAGTCACCATGCCTAGCTAATTTTTAAAATTGTGCAGAGTCAGGGTCTCACTATGTTGCTCCAGCTGGTCTTGAACTCTGGGGCTCAAGCTATCCTCCCACCTCAGCCTCCCAAAGTGTTGGGCTTATAGGCATGAGCCATCATGCCCAGCCAGCTTTCTATTATGAATGGGATCTTTTCATGACATTTAAAAAATTTTTTTTTATATTTTTTCTGACATTTTTTTTTTTTTTGAAACAGAGTCTGACTCTGTTGTCCAGGCTGGAGTGCAGTGGCATGGTCTTGGCTCACTACAGCCTCCGCCTCCCACATTCAAGCGATTCTCCTGCCTCAGCCTCCTGGGTAGCTGGGATTACAGGCACGTGCCACCACGCCCGGCTAATTTTTGTATTTTTAGTAGAGATGGGATTTCACCATGTTGGCCAGGCTGGTCTCGAACTCCTGACCTCAGGTAATCCATCTGCCTTGGCTTCCCAAAGTGTTAGGATTACAGGTGTGAGCCAGCACTCCCAGCCTACAAGTCATTTTCTAATTAGTTACTGCAATCTGGTATAAAGCTACCTTACTCTATTATTACTTTTATTCATTTTTTAGTTGATTCTCACATTGTTGTGGTAGCTGACCACATGATCACCATGTAAAAATAATTCTGTTCCTCTCCTAATGTTCATTTTTTCCTTTTGCTTATTACATTGGATTTTAAAAAGTTCCATTGTAGATGTGATAGTGAATATTTTTGTCTTGTATTTGATTGTAATGGGGCAACGCTATTTAAACTACAGTTATGTGTTGCTTAATAACATTTCAGTCAACAATGGACCGCATATATGATGTTAGTCTCATAGGATTATAATGGAGCCAGCTGGGTATGGTGGCTCACACCTGTAATCCCAGCACTTTGGGAGGCCGAGGTGGGTGGATCACTTGAGGTCAGGAGTTCGAGACCAGCCTGGCCAACATGGTGAAACCCTGTCTCTACTAAAATACAAAAATTAGCTGGGCGTAGCTGGGTGCAGTGGCTCACGCCTGTAATCCCAACACTTTGGGAGGCTGAGGTGGCTGGATCACGAGGTCAGGAGTTCGAGACCAGCCTGACCAACATGGTGAAACCCCATCTCTACTAAAAGTACAAAAATTAGCTGGGCATGGTGGCGCACACCTGTAATCCCAGCTACTCAGGATGCTAAGGCAGGAGAATTGCTGAACCTGGGAGGCAGAGATTGCAGTGAGCTGAGATCGTGCCACTGCACTCCAGCTTGGGTGACAAAGTGAGACTCCATCTCAAAAAAAAAAAAAAAAGAAAAGAAAAGAATTAACGAGGCATGGTTGTGGCTCATGCCTGTAATCCCAGCTATTCAGGGGACTAAGGCAGGAGAATTGCTCGAACTTGGGAGGCGGAGGTTGCAGTGAGCTGAGATCACACCATTGCACTCCAGCCTGGGCAACAGAGCGAGACTGTGTCTCAAAAAAAAAAAAAATTAGATTATAATGAAGCTGAAAAATTCCTATGGCCTAGTGACATCATAGCCGTTGTAACGTTTTAGCGCATGGGTTACTTACATGCTTGTGGTCATGCTGGTGTAAAAAAACTTATTGTGCTGTCAGTAGATTTAGTTATACCAGCATCACCACTTATAAAATTAAGTACATATAGTTATCTATAGTACATAATACTTGATAATAAATGACGATGTCTACTGGTTTATGTACTTACTATACTATTATCATTATTTCAGCAGACTTTAGACTTATTTCTGCTTATTTTTAAAAAGTTAACTGTAAAACAGGCCCAAGCAGGTCTTTCACAAGGTATTCCAGAAGAAGGCATTGTTATCATAGGAGGTGACAGCTCCATGTATGTTATTACCCCTGAAGACCTTCCAGTGGGACAAGATATGGAAGTGGAAAACAGTGATATTGATGATCCTGTCCCAGGCTAGAGATGCAGTGGTACGATCTCAGCACACTACAGTCTCTATTTCCTGGGCTCAAGCCATCATCCCACCTCAGCCTCCTGAGTAGCTGTTACTACAGGTGTGCACCACCATGCCCAGCTAGTTTTTGTGGTTTTTTTTGTAGAGACAGGGTTTCCTCATGTTTTCCCGGCTGGTCTCGAACTCGTGAGCTCAAGCAATCCTCTCACCTCAGCCTCCCAAAATGCTGGGATTTCAGGCATGAGCCATCATGCCTGGACCTTATTTTTTATTTTTTTTTGTTTTTTGGTAAAGACCGTCTCTTGCTATGCTGCCCAGGCTGGTATTGAACTCCTGGTTTCAAGTGATCCTTTGGCCTCAGCCCCCAGAGTAGCTAGAAGTACAGGCATGTAATACCACACCCAACTAATTTTATAATTAGTTAAAAATTAAAATTAAAATTTTATAGAGATGGGGTCTTGCTATGCTGTCCAGGTTGACAAGTTTTTCTACTATATTTTTACTTTTTAATGTTTAGATATATAAATACTTACCATTGTATTACAGTTGTCTACAGTATTCAGTATAGTAACATGCTGTACAGATTTGTAGCTGAGGAGAAATCGGCTTTAACGTATAACCTAGGTGTGTAGTAGGCTCTGTCATCTAGATATGTGTAAGTATGCTCTATTATGTTTACACAATGAAGAAATTGCCTAACTGCAATTTTCAGAATGTACCCCCGTCATTAAGTGATACATGACTGTATTGAATGTTATCCAGGCAAACATGTACTCTTCTACTTTGCTGGTTTGGATGCAAATTGGTACAACCCTTTTTAGAACAGTTTGGAGGCTATGTATCTTAAGGCCTTATAAACATACAGGCCTTTCAGCTCCGTTCACCAAATACGTATTGAACCCTTATTCTGTGCCACATACTGGGAATACAGAGATGAATATTAAGCAGTGTTTACCTTATTTCTACCCTTAAAAAGATTATAATTCAGTGAGGAAGATGGTGAAGAAAAATAATTATATTAAATAAAATAAATGCTGTATAGGAGAAACACAGGGAGCCTGTGGAACACAGTGGAAGGGCCTCTATTTTAAGCAGTTGTGTTCCTGTGGGTTCTTTTATTTCTAGGAACTGATGCTGTGTTCTGTTTCTACAGGCTGTGCTGTCCTCCAAACCCTGCTAAGAAGCTCTTAGGTGAGCCCTTTGTCCTGCAGCAAGCTGTACCTGTGGATTTGTTCCCCCCACACACCACACTGTGAGCTGGTGCTTCTCTTCACTCGATGAGCAGCCTCCTAGAAGACTACAGGCTATTTGTTTAGGCTGAAGTTTCAGAATCTTTTAGGTTTGGCATATTGCTACATTACAAACCCTGGGAGCATTACAGTGGAAACCAATCTTTGGTTTGTGAATAGGAAGAATGTAATAGGCCTCTGGTCTGAGGCAGATTTTTTTTTTTTTGAGATGGAGTCTTGCTCTTGCCCAGGCTGGAGTGCAATGGCATGATCTCGGCTCACTGCAACCTCTACCTCCTGGGTTCAAGCAATTCTCATGCCTCAGCTTCCCCAGTAGCTAGAATTACAAGCATGTGCCACCATGCCCAGCTAATTTTTGTATTTTTAGTAGAGACGGGGTTTCACCATGCTGGCCAGGCTGGTTTCAAACTCCTGACCTCAAGTGATCCACCTGCCTAGACCTCCCAAAGTGCTGGGATTACAGGCGTGAGCCACTGCATCCAGCTGAGGCAGACTTAACCTTAGTTTTCAGATTCCCTTTCCATCATGCCCGTTTGCTTGGGTTTGACCACTCCCAATTCCTGGATCTGGACTGTTTCTTCCTATTGCTGTCAGCCTTGATTCTAGTTTGTAGTCTTGTCTCCTCCCTCTGATTCTGCTTATGGTGTGGTAACAAATGAGCTTTTCTTAGCAGCTGGTAATAATTTTACATTGACTGGGGTCTGTGTATTTGCTCAGAGATGCTACTATTTTTAGATATTTCTAAGACTTCTGGATTCATGTGATAGTCAAGGATTAAAACCAGAAACAGTCGAGGTTTTTAAAAAGCAGAGTAAGCCATGAAGTGAATACAGGATGACTGAGTGATCATTTGAGATTAATTCCTTTGGGTTTTCTTGGCTTTAAGGCCTCTCGAATGCCCCTTGAAAATGTAGTTATCCCTGGTGTTGGGCACCTGTAATCCCAGCTACTCAGGAAGCTGAGGCTGGAGAATTGCTTGAACCTGGGAGGCAGAGGTTGCAGTGAGCCGAAATCGTGCCACTGCACTCCAGCCTGGGTGACAGCGCGAGACTCCATCTCAAAAAAAAAGAAAAACGTAGTTGTCCCTAGGAGCAATAGCACCAATTAACTCACTCATGGAGGAAGAATTGGTTATTGGAGAGACCCTAAGGGAAAGGAGCTTTTCAAAGAGACTCAATACCTATAATTGTGCTGTGTAGTGTGGAGGCAGAAAGCTCCAAAATCTAATATGTAGCATAATAAAGTGGATATTGAAAACCGACTCTGTATTTAACATTCTCTAGTCCGTGATTTCATCAACTCTGGAGTTGTTCTTGGGTACTTGCCCAACAATTTAGATTATGTTTTAGTACTCTAAAGGCCTATGGATGTGTAACTTAGTAAGTAAGTGTTGTTAGCTGGTATTTTTAATTCTTCTTAATCAAACACTTTAGAGAAGCCTCCTTCTTAGAAAAATATGGCTGTTAAAGCTACTATATAATGTTTCTACTCTTTTATTAGATGGTGGGTCAGGTACAGCCACAAGAGCAGACACAGGAGAGGCTTAGGAAAACAGTCTGTTATGCTCACAGGTCCTAGAGACAGGAGACACAGCATGTCACATAGGGCTACATGGGAAGACACCAGGGTAGGCAGGAGGCAGAAGACAGAAGAGGGGAAAGTTAAGCCACTGCCGTTACTTGAGTTTCCTTGGGAAAGGCAATGCAGTGCAGAGTGAACAGTTTAGGAGTGGCTACTTTGAATAAGGTTCAGGGGTGCTCCCTAGTTGTCTGGTACTTGGCCATGGGGTGATTAGGACACTGGAATGTTGTCTCTTGGGGTACCCATGCCAGATGGAGGGGGATATAGCTCTGAATTGGTTTGTATATCAAAGACATCTTCCAGCCGCTGACTTGCTGTCTATAAGAATCATCTAGCCCAAGGAGGGGGCAGCCAGAAGGATTTTTTGTTTTTGAGATGGAGTCTCACTCTGTCACCTAGGGTGGAATACAGTGGCATGATCCCAGCTCATTGCAACCTCTGCCTCCTGGGTTCAAGCGATTCCTCTGCCTCAGCCTCCTGAGTAGCTGGGATTACAGGCGCCTGCCACCATGCCCAGCTAATTTTTGTATTTTTAGTAGAGATGGGGTTTTACCGTGTTGGCCAAACTGGGCTCGAACCCCTGACCTCAGGCGATCCACCCACCTTGGCCTCCCAAAGTATTGGTTTATGGTAGTCACATAAATTTTTTCATTTCCTTATTTTTAAATTTTATGTGATGGGATTATATTATGTTTATAACTGAAATTTTCAAAAAAGCAATTATTTTTCCATTTATTCCCTATGTCAGCAAAGGGCAATACCATCTATATCAATCACTTAGGCCAGAAACCAGAGAGTTCCTTTTCATTCCTGTATCCAACTACCTACAAGGTAACTTCCTCTTAGATACCTTCTAGATTCTTCAAACTCAATATATCTAACGTTGAATGCTTTCCATCTTTTCCTTAAACATGTTCTTCCTCCTCTATTCTCAGTCTTAATGAATTTAACAGTTTACGTAAGTCACCCAAGCCAGAGCCTGAATTTCTGAGTCCTTCTCCTGTACTATCCAATTTTTCACCAAGCTGCCATCCCTGCAGGCTTCCATCATCTCTCTCCAGATTATTGCATCAGTAGTCTTCTTCCTAACTTGCTGCTTGTATTCACTCTTGCCCCCCTTCATTCCAGCACCATGGCTCACACCTGAAATCCCAGCTACTGGGGAGGCTGAGGCTGGAGAATTGCTTGAGCCTAGGAGTTCAAGACCAGGCTGGACAATATAGCAAGACCCTATCTTTTAAGAAAAATGCAAATCTTGAGGGAGCTGCAGTGGGTCAGGCCAGTTGTCTTAGCACATGAGGAGGCGAGTCAGGCGTTCAAGGCCAGCCTGGGCAATGTGTAAACCTCTCATCTATTAAAAAAATGGCCAGGCACGGTGGCTCACACCTGTAATCCCAACACTTTAGGAGGCTGAGGCAGGGGGGATCACCTGAGGTCGGGAGTTTGAGACCAGCCTGATCAACATGGAGAAGCCCCCGTCTCTACTAAAAAAAAAAAAAAAAATACAAAATTAGGTGTGGTGGTGCATGCCTGTAGTCCCAGCTACTCGGGAGGCTGAGGCAGGAGAATTGCTTGAACCCAGGAGGTGGAGGTTGCTCTGAGCTGAGATCATGCCATTGCACTCCAGCCTGAGCAACAAGAGTAAAACTCTGTCTCAAAAAAAGAAAAGCAAATTTCATGTTTCTCCATTACTTAAAACCTGTCATTGGCTTCCTGTTGTTTTATTTTATTTATTTTTATTTTTTTGAGATGGGGTCTCACTCTGTCACCCAGGCTGGAGTGCAGTGGTGCAATCTCGGCTTATGGCAACATCTGCTTCCTGGGTTCAAGCAATTCTCATGCCTCAGCCTCCCACGTAGCTGGGATAACAGATGCATGCCACCATGCTTGGCTCATTTTTTTTGTATTTTTAGTAGAGACAGGGTTTCACCGTGTTGACCAGGCTGGTCTCAAACTGCTGACCTCAAATAATCTGCCCACCTTGGCCTCCCAAAGTGCTGGGATTACAGGCATGAGCCACCGCACCTGGCCAACTTTTTATTGCTTTTAAAATAAAGTCCAACATTGTTGATGAAGCTCAAAAGCCACTTTATAATCTGACAAACTCCATTTCTTCTAGATACATTGAATTCTTTCCCTGAAAAGGAGAAAGTTCTTCCATTCTGGTCCTTTTTATATTCTGTTTCCCCCAGCTTGGAATGCTCCTTTCCCTACCGCTTTGGCTTAACTCTACTCACCTTTCTGTTTTTAACTTAGATATTCCTACCTCAAGGAATATATATATATATTTTTTGAGATGCAGTTTTGCTCTTGTTGCCCAGGCTGGAGTGCAATGGCGCAGTCTTGGCTCACTGCAACCTCCACCTCCTGGGTTCAAGTGATTCTCCTGAAGTAGCCTCCCGAGGAGCTGGGATCACAGGCACATGCCACCACACCCGGCTAATTTTTGTTTTTTTTTTTTAGTAGAGACAGGGTTTCATCATATTGGTCAGGCTGGTCTCCAACTCCTGACCTCAGGTGATCCACCTGCCTTGCCCTCCCAAAGTGTTGGAATTCCATGCATGAGCCACCGTGCTCCTAAGGAATTATTTTATGAATGAATATTTAATGAATAAATATAGGATTGGCTGTGAAAATCAACTTCCTGATAATTTTTTTACTTGTTTATAGTTATACCCTCAGAGATATTGTGGGTTTGGTTCCAGATTGCCACAACAAAGTGAATATCTCAAAGCAAGTAACAAATTTTATTGTTTCCAGATACATATAAACATTGCTTATACTATAGTCTATTAAGTGTGCAATAGCATTACGTATAAAAAACCAGTGTATTATACCTTAATTAAAATGTACTTTATTGCTTTAAAAATGCTAAAAATCATCTGAGTCTTAAGTGAGTCATAATTTTTTTTTTTGATACAGGGTCTTGCTTTGTTGCCCAGGCTGTAGTGCAGTATCATGATCATGGCTCACTGCTACCTTGAACTTCTGGGTTCAAGGGATCCTCCTATCTCAGCCTTCCAAGTAGCTGAGACTACACGTGTGTGCCACCATGCCTGGCTATTTTTAATTTTTTTGTAGTGATGAGATCTCACCATCTTGCCCCAGGCTGGTCTCAAACTCCTGGGCTCAAGTGATTCTCCCACCTTGGCCTCCCAAAGTGCTGGGATTATAGGCATGAGCCACCACGCCCAGTTGACTCTTCATCTTTAGATACCTCATCTATCTGTATAAGGTATACAGACACACGTGTACAGACACATCTATTTACTAAGCATAAAGACTGTTTTTTTTTTTGAGACAGAGTCTCGCTCTGTCGCCAGGACCCAGGCTGGAATGCAGTGGTGAGACCTCAGCTCACTGCAACCTCCACCTCCCGGGTTCAAGCAATTCTTGTGCCTCAGCCTCCCAAGTGGCTGGGACTACAGGCATGTGCCACTACACCCAGCTAATTTTGTATTTTTAGTAGAGACGGGGGTTTCACCATGTTGGCCAGGACGGTCTCGATCTCTTGACCTTGTGATCCGCCCGCCACGGCCTCCCAAAGTGCTGGGATTACAGGCGTGAGCCACCTCACCTGGCCAAGGACATTTTTTTACATAACCATAATATTATGAGTTCAACTAAGAAAATTAGCAGTACCTCACTAATCTTCACTAATGCCATCTAATATGTAGTCCACTGCTTCTTGAAGTGTGGTCTGGAGACTGCCTGATGGTTCACAAGGAGATAAGGAGTTTATACCAGTGTATATCATAGTACTACATTCTTTTTAAAAATTTTTTTCCTTTTTTTTTTTTGAGCCAGAGTCTCACTCTGTCACCCAGGCTGGAGTGCAGTGGCACAATTTGGCTCACTATAACCTCTGCCTCCCGGGTTCAAGCGATTCTCCTGCCTCAGCCTCCTGGGTAGCTGGGATTACAGGCACCCACTGCCACACCCGGCTAATTCTTATATTTTTAGTAGAGACGGGGTTTCACCATGTTGGTCAGGCTGGTCTCGAACTCCTGACCTCAGGTGATCTGCCTGCCTCGGCCTCCCAAAGTGCTGGCATTACAAGCATGAGCCGCCTTGCCCGCCTTTTTTTTTTTTTTTTTTTTTTGAGATGGAGTCTTGCTCTGTCACCCCAGGCTGGAGTGCAGTGGTGCAGTCTTGGCTTACTGCAACCTCTGCCTCCTGGGCTCAAGCAGTTTCGAGCCTTAGCCTCCTGAGTAGCTGGGATTATAGGCATGTGCCACCACACCTGGCTAATTTTCTTATTTTTATCATTATTATTATTATTGAGACGAAGTCTCACTCTGTTGCTAGGCTGGAGTGTAGTGACACAATCTCGGCTCACTGCAACCTCTGCCTCCCAGGTTCAAGTGATTCTCCTGCCTCAGCCTCCCAAATAGCTGGGACTACAGGCGCATGCCACCATGTGGGCCCAGCTAATTTTGCACTTTTTGTAGAGATGGGGTTTCACCATGTTGGCCAGGATGGTTTCAATCTCTTGACCTCGTGATCAGTCCACCTCAGCCTCCCAGAGTGCTGGGATTACAGGCTTGAGCCATCGTGCCTGGCTCACCTGGCTAATTTTTTTTTTTTTTTTTTTTGGTATTTTTTAGTAGACATGGAGTTTCACCATGTTGGCCAGGCTGGTCTTGAACTACTGACCTCAAGTAATCTGCCCGACTCCCCCTCCCAAAGTGCCAGAGTACCACATTCTTTATCAAAAAAGTCTTTTTGGCCGGGTGCGGTGGCTCATGCCTGGAATCCCAGCACTTTGGGAGGCTGAGGCCGGTGGATCACCTGAGGTCGGGAGTTTGAGACCAGCCTGACAACATGGAGAAACCCTGTCTCTACTAAAAATACGAAATTAGCTGTGCGTGGTAGCATGTGCCTGTAGTTGCAGCTACTCGGGAGGTTGAGGCAGAGTCGCTTGAACCTGGGAGGCAGAGGTTGCGGTGAGCCGAGATTGCACCATTGCACTCCAGCCTGGGCAGCAAGAGCGAAACTCCGTCTCAAAAAAAAAAAAAGTATTTTTCCAAAAAAAAAGGCAGCTGAATTAAACAGTGTACTGACTTAGTGACATTGTTCATTTACATACTGTGGACTGGCAGGGTAGCACTGCTTTATATTCAATTTCCCCAACTGTCCCAAAATGTTTTTTTTTTTTATGACCAATTCACACATTACATTTGGTGGTTGTGTGTCTCTTTAGTTATCTCTCTTTTTTTTTTTTTGGAGATGGTCTCACTCTGTCATAGCCCAGGCTGGAGTGCAGAGGCATGATCTCAGCTCACTGCAACCTCCACCTCCTGAGTTCAAGTGATTTCTCCTGCCTCAGCCTCTCAAGTAGCTGGGATTACAGGCGTGCGCCACCACACCTGGCTAATTTTTGTATTTTTAGTAGAGATGGGGTTTCACTGTGTTGGCCAGGCTGGTCTTGAACTCCTGACCTCAAGTGATGCGTCCACCTTGGCCTCCCAAAGTGCTGGGATTACAGATGTGATCCTCCGTGTCAAGCCTCTGTAGTCTCTGTTAATCTAGAATGGTCTCCTCACTTCTTTTTCCCTCAAGACACTGACTTTTGGAGACCAGGTCTGTTCCATATGGATTTGTCTGATTTTAAGGTAACCAACTGTCCTGGTTGCCTAGGACTCTCCTAGTTTGAACACTGATCTTAAACATCGTGTGAACCCCTCAGTTCTGGGTAACCCAGCATGTTTTGTTTACTTATGTTCATGTTTTGTTTACTTATGTTCATGTTTAACTTTTTCTGGCCCCTGAATTTCTTTTAAAGTTGAATTTAGGTCTAGTGGCTTGATTAGGCTCACATTAAAACATTTTTGACAGCCGAGCACGGTGACTAACGCCTATAATCCCAGCACTTTGGGAGGCCGAAGCGGGTGAATCACCTGAGGTCGGGAATTGGAGATCAGCCTGACCAACACTGAGAAACCCTGTCTAGTCTACGGCCATACCACCCTGACTGAACGTGCCCATCTCATCTGATCTCGGAAGCTAAGCAGGGTCGGGCCTGGTTAGTACTTGAATGGGAGACCGCCCCGGGAATACCGGGTGCTGTAGGCTTTATAAAAAAATAATAATAATAAATGAAAAAATGAGAAACCCTGTCTATACTAAAAATGCAAGATTAGCTGAGTGTGGTGGTGCATGCCTGTAATCCCAGCTATTCGGGAGGCTGAGGCAGGAGAATCGCTTGGACCCGGGGAGGTGGAGGTTGCAGTGAACTGAGATTGTGCCATTGCACTCCAGCCTGAGCAACAAGAGTGAAACTGTCTCAAAAAAATAAAAAACAAACGCATTTTTGACAAGAATACTTAAGTGGTCTGTGGGCAGTGGCTCAGGCAGAGGCAGGAGGATCACTTAACCCCAGGAGTTCAAGACCAGCCTGGGTAACATAGAGAACTAAATCTTGAGAAGAAAAATATGTTTTTGTGTGTTTGATAGGGTTTTATATCAGTTTTAAAAGTTTGTTTTTCAAAAAGAATATCATGAAGGAAAGTTTTAAAATCTTTTTCTCCAGCCTGGGCAACATGGCAAAACCCTATCTCCACAAAAAGTAAAAAAAATCAGCCAGGCACAGTGGTACACATATGTAGTTCCAGCTACTTTTGGAGGCTGAGGCAGGAGGATTGCTTGAGCCTGGGAGGTGGAGGCTATGTGTGAGCCATGGTTTTACCACTGTACTCCGGCCTGCATGACAGAGTAAGACCCTGTCTCAAAATAATCCAAAATTTATCAATTAGCTGGACTTAGTGGTGTATGTTTGTAGTCCCAGATACTTAAGAGGCTGAGGTGGAAGGATTGGTTGAGCCCAGGAGGTTGAGGTCACAGTGAGCTGTGACGGTGCCACTGCACTCTGGCCTGGGTGACAGAGCAAGATCTTCTCTCGGGGGAAAAGAAAAACCCACAAACTTAAGTGATGATGTGTACTTCATGTTGCATCCCATTAGGAGGTACATTATTTGAGTTGCTCACTTGTAGTAAAGGTGATGGTTAGGTTGATGGCCCTCAGAACTTTCCATGGAATTTTACTCTTTGTAATTAATAAGAAAATCTGTGGGATGTTGGCCATGCATGGTGGCTCATGCCTATAATCGCCAGCACTCTGGGAGGCTGAGGTAGGTGAATCACCTGATGTCAGGAGTTCGAGACCCACCAACATGGTGAAACCTCGTCTCTATTAAAAATACAAAAATTAGCTGGGCATGGTGGCACATGCCTATAATCACAGCCACTCGGGAGGCTGAGGCAGGAGAATTGCTTGAACCCGGGAGGCGGAGGTTGCAGTGAGCCGAGACTGCACCATTGTACTCCAGCCTGGGCAACGAGCAAAACTCCATCTCAAAAAAAAACAAAAAAAGAAATCTATGGGATGTCACTCTAATACCATGTGACTATACTGTTTTCCAACAACTTCTTCCCTAAAGATGTTAGCATCCATTGATTACTGTTTCCTGACTCTTTTTGTTTTTAATTTTTAAATTTATTTTTGGTCGGATGTGGTGGCTCACACCTGTAATTCTAGCGCTTTGGGAGGCTCAAGCAGGAGGATTTCTTGAGTGCAGGAGTTTGAGAACAGCCCAGGGAATATGGTGAGATCATGTCTCTACAAAAAAAAAAAAAAAAAAAAAAAAAAGCTTGGCATGGTGGCACACACTTGTATTTTCAGCTACTTGGGGGTCTGAGGTAGGAGATTTGCTTGAGCCTGAGAGGTAGAGGCTGCAGTAAGCCATGATCAGATTGTCACTGCACTCCAGCCTGGGTGGCAGAGCAAGACCCTGTCTCAACAACAAAGAATTATTTTCTAACTCTTTTATTGATTTTAATTTTATTTTTATTTTTGTGTACCCACTGATGGTAAATCAATAGTTTAATTGGGGATTGTAAAGCCATGATTTCCTAATTCTGTCAATCAGTCTGTGTTTATTATCTGTCACTTTGTTTCTTTTTTTTTTTGAGGTACAGTTTTGCTCTTATTGCCCAGGCTAGAGTGCAATGGCGCGATCTCAGCTTACTGCAACTTCTGCCTCCCAGGTTCAAACAATTATCCTGCCTCCGCCTTCCAAGTAGCTGAGATTATAGGCACCTGCCACCAGTCCTGGCTAATTTTGTATTTTTGGTAGAGACAAGGTTCTACCATGTTGGCCAGGCTGGTTTCAAACTCCTGACCCTAGTGATCTGCCCACCTTGGACACCCAAAGTGCTGGGATTACAGGCATGAGCCACCACACCTGGCCAGCTGTCACTCTTTTATAAAGATGAGCTTTTTGTCACCTAGAGGGTATGAACTAGAGTTCTTCCAAAAAGGCCAAATAAAGGCCTAAGTCTTTCCCCTTTAATACCAATTTTTAGAGAAAGAAGTTTTTATAATAATTACTTCCTAATAATTAATATGGTGACTATATGGCAAAAGCATCTGATAACAATAACTGAAGCATATCCTGAGAATGACCCTGTATGGCAGATACACCTGAATGCGACCGGGAGTTTCCAGCCAGGGAACCTGAAGATCCATTTCTTATCTGTGAGGAATATCTGAGCTCCTGGCCTGTCTGGTGAAATGTAGGCCATAAAGGGAATTGAGGCCCTTTGTTTTGGTTTAAATGAAGGTTGCCAGGTGCAGGTTGTTAGGGGGAGGGTGTTAGGTGAAAATATAAACTCCATGCTTTTGCAAGTGGTTGCAGTTCTGTCCAGACCGTCACCACTGGACTCTCCCCTGAATGTAAGCCCCTAGTAAAAAAAAAAAAAAAAAAAAAACCATGTCTTGTTCGCTGTCCCTGGATCTCTTCTTCGGCCTCTTGAGCCTGGTGCTGTCCACACTGTAGTTGATAGTTGTCCGGCACAATAGTGACAAAGTTGTTTCCCTTTTCTTTTTTTTTGAATATCACTTGATTCAGTGATTTTCTTATTTAAGTTCCATGTTTTAAGTTCAGTTCAATCATTTTCCTTTTGATGCTCAAATTTTCTACAGTTTGGCCAGTGGGAGTCCCTTCAGCTGACTCTCATGTCACTTAACATGCTCCATTAGTATTTGAGCATTTCCTTAGATTCTGGCACAAAATTCCCAGAGTCACTGTGCATTTTCCTTGCCCCATTCCCGGAACCAGCCATTTCCAATGAGCCCTAGTTCCTTTCAGTGTAGAATGGTGTTTAGAAATCAAGATCTGGGCCAGGTGCAGTGACTCATGCCTGTAATCCCAGCACTTTGGGAGACTGAGGCGGGAGGACTGCTTGCATCCAGGAGTTTGAGACCAGCCTGGGCAACATAGTGAGACTCCCTCTCTCCAAAAGTAAAAAATTTTCCAGGCGTGGTGGTGTGTGCCTGTAGTCCCAGCTGCTCAGGAGGCTGAGGCAGGAGGATTATTTGGGCCTGGGAGGTTGGAGGCTGCAGAGAGCCATGATTGCACCACTGCACTCCAGCCTAGGTGACAGAGTGAGGCTCAGTCTCAAAAAAAATATTTAAAATATTGATGCCTGGGCCCCGACATTCCAGTTTAATTGGTTTGGGGAGGGGCTGAGTCATCAGTCTTTTTAAAATTACTGTCCACCCTGCCCGGTGATTCTAGTATGCAATCAAAGTTGTGAACCAGTGGTCGAGTTTTACCTGTCAAAGTGTGATTTCTGGACCAGCAGCTTTGGCATCACCTGGAAACTTGTTAGACATGCATACATCTGGGCTCTACCCCAGCTGAATCAGAAACGCTGGCACTAGGGCAATTTAATTGAATATGACTTTCAGGTGATTCTGGTGTGCATTCAAGTTTAAGAACCACTGGTTTAGAGCAACTATTCTCAGCCTTGGTTGCACATTAGAATCACCTAGAGACCTTCAAAAACAGGTTCCTGGCTGTCATTCCTTCACATTGTGATTTGATTCATTTTGGGTGTAGCCCTAGCATCGTTATTCTAAAAGCTCTCCAGATGACTTGTGTGTAGCCAAGGATGAGAATCACTTTGGATTTTTGGTCTCTAAGCCCGGTGTTTGGTGTGGTGAGTAAAAGTGCACACCAGGTTGTAGATAAAACGTAACTACAGTAGTCGGGTAATACATAGGCCAGATAGCTTGTCTTTCTGCTTGCTACGCTTCTAGACCGACCCAGGTGTTCTGAGTACTGGTTTGCAGTTCTTTGCAAAGGTTGGTTGGTTTGTTTTTTTTTTTTTTGAGCTCTGTCGCCCAGGCTGGAGTGCAGTGGAGCAATCTCAGCTCACTGCAACCTCTGCCTCCTGGGTTCAAGCAATTCTCCTGCTTCAGCCTCCTGAGTAGCTGGGATTACAGGCATGCACCACCATGCCTGTCTAATTTTTTTGTGTGTATTTTTAGTAGAGACTGGGTTTCACCATGTTGGCCAGGCTGGTCTCGAAGTCCTGACCTCATGGTCTGCTCGCCTCTGCCTCCCAAAGTGCTGGGATTACAGACATGAGCCACCATACCCGGCCTTTGCAAAGGTTTTGTTTTTTGTTTTTTTGAGACAGAGTTTTGCTCTTGTTGCCCAGGCTGGAGTGCAATGGCACAATCTTGGCTTACCAAAACCTCTGCCTCCTGGGTTCAAGCTATTCTCCTGCCTCAGCCTCCCGAGTAGCTGGGATTACAGGCATGTGCCACCATGCCTGGCTAATTTTTTGTATTTTTAGCAGAGATGTGGTTTCTCCATGTTGGCCAGGCTGGTGTCAAACTCCGTACCTCAGGTGATCCGCGCGCCTTGGCCTCCTTAAGTGCTGGGATTACAGGCGTGAACCACCGCGCCCAGCCTTGCAAAGGTTTTTTTAAATCCATTTAACGCACTTCCTTTCTCATTCCTTCTGCCATTATTTTGGAGGGGTGTGGTAGAAAGTGGGGCTTAGGTATCATCAGTTACTAGTAATCCTAGCACAAGATTATAAATGCTAACTCAAGTTAATAAAATTAACTCTCAGGCCTGTAATCCCGGCACTTTTGGAGGCCAAGGCAGGTAGATCATCTGAGGTCAGGAGTTCCAGACCAGCCTGGCCAACATGGTGAAACCCCCGTCTCTACTAAAAATACAAAAAATTAGCTGGACACGGTGGCAGGTGCCTGTAATCCTAGCTACTTGGGAGGCTGAGACAGGAGAATCACTTGAATGCAGGAAGTGGAGGTTGCAGTGAGCCAGTGATTCCAGTGTGCATCCAGCATTGAGAAGCACAGTATTAGGGTATTTGATAATGCCATTTGATTGTTTTGGGCTGGGAGAAAGGAGTGATTGTCATTTGTTGAGATGTTAAGTCTTCCAACTGTTTATCTTCAAAATCACATTGCAAATGTATAGCTTATGGAGGCATCATTGTCACTTTCCTAAGGAATATATTTCAAAATGGCATGCCCATAAAGTGCAGTCATGAAGCTCCCTTAGTACTTGCCAATTAATGTAAGTCCAAAAGGACAATTGAAATGAAATACAGCTATTATGTCTGACACTTAAAAATTTTCCATCAGATGATTCTATTTCATTAATACATGTATTTCTGTATTATGTTTCTCATGGTCTCTCTTCAAAGGAGACTGCAAGGTGGCAGTACCTACATGTGGCCCAGAGCCACACAATGGAGGAACATGTAAATATCCTCAAGTCGTAACTGTTAGGGACACTCATGATACATGGAGCGGAGAGGCCTTTGCTCTGAGGACCTACAAAAGGGATTGAAATATTTCAGGATATTGGTATTTACCATTTGCCTTTATTGATTACCTTTACACATAACCAAGCCAAGGAATATCAAAGAAGAGATGGCTATACTAAGCTGTTTAGTAGTCTGTCTCCTCCAACTAGACTGTTATGTTTGAGAGGACAAGGGCTATATCTTCATCACTGTTGTATGTGTAACACCTAGCACAGTATCTGAAATACAGCAGATGATTAGATAGGCGATATACCATACTGACCAAGCAGAGCAGTTTTGGAGTCAGGCTGACCTGGCCTCAATCCTGACTCTATCACTTACATGCTGTGTGATCTAGGGCAAGTTACTTGACCTCTCCAATGCTCTTTTTAACACCCCTCTTCATGTAAAATAAGGATTATAGCACTTATGGAGATTGCTGTGATCAATTTAGTGAAACTAGGTATATATAAAACACTTTGCAAATTGCTTGGCACATAGCATGTATGAAATGGGTGTCATTCTTTTTTTTTTTTGAGGAATCTTGCCCTGTTGCCCAGGCTGGAGAGCGGTGGCACGATCTCGGCTCACTGCAACCTTCGCCTCCTGAGTTCAGGTGATTCTCCTTCCTCAGCCTCCCAAGTAGCTGAAATTACAGGCATGTGCTACCATGCCCGGATAATTTTGTAATGGGTGTCATTTTTAATCATCTGATTATTTGTTGACGAATAAATGGATGTCATGACCTGCTTTCCCTTCCCATTCTTGAGATTAACTGGCAAAAATAATCAGTTTGTTTTATGGTTTTATGTAAATTTTCTTTCTTTTTTTTTTGAGATGGAGTCTCACTCTGTCGCCCAGGCTGGAGTGCAGTGGTGTGATCCTGGCTCACTGCAGTCTCCTCCTCCCGGGTTCAAGTGATTCTCCTGCTTCAGCCTCCCCAGTTGCTGGGATTACAGGCGTGTGCCACCATGCCCAGCTGATTTTTGTATTTGTAGTAGAGATGGGGTTTTACCATGTTGGCCAGGCTGGTCTGAAACTCCTGACCTCAAGTGATCTGCCCACCTCGGCTTCCCAAAGTGCTGGGATTACAGGCGTGAGCCACCGCACCAGGCCTATTTTCTGTGTTTTCAATTATTAATTTTAGGCAAATCAAACCAAACACGTTGCAGAGTCCCTTCCCTGTTGATGTGGGTGTTTCTCAGCATTTATGTTTTAGTCAAATATTACAGCTTCTAGTAAAAAGTTTAAATACAGTTTGAAGAAAAACGAAGCATAGAAAGCAGACAAGGAAGGCTATCCCTCTCATTTTGTCACCTTCATAATGTTGGTTGCTAAAAATAACCTACTTGTCAAATCGTTTTGTGCTACTGTGAGAAGTGCTAATGTAAGACATGTTTTTGAAAATAACTGTGATGAGGTGTCATGGATTAAGGGCTTTGGTACAGAAGTGATGGAGTTCCCTTCTGGGTAGAGTGGCTCAGGATCATAAATTACTTAGAATACCTGCTAGCTTGCCCTTTCAACTCCTTAAGAGGAAACCTGTTTGTAGGGTTGGGTTTTTTTAACTAACCAATCTGTAAATGTTGTATGGGATACTGAATTAAATCTTGAACAGCGACAACAAAAAGAACACTCGTGAAAAAACTGAAGTCAAAATAAAGTCTATTGTCTAGTAACTAGTATGATGCTAATGTTAATATAATAGTTTTGTGTACCAGAAAGTGAGATGCTACCGTTGGGGAAGCTGGGTGAAGGGTATACATGAACTTTCTGTACTGTAGTTACAACTTTTGAGTAAATCTAAGATTATTTCAAAATGCAAAGTTAAAAGAAACTATAGTCTCTAGAAAATTATACTGATCGAAAGCTAATTTTAGAAAAACCAAGTCTGGGCACGTGTTAAGGCCACATCTCGAGGGAGAGAATTTTACTCACTGAGATACCCAGATACGTGCTAGATGTTTGACTGACTGTAAGTACCACCCCTGACAAGGTGACCAGAGGAGTGGCGTGTAACAATTCTTTTACAAATAAGGAACTTCTAGAAGCCTATCAAAAAATATACAAAACTAGTTCCTTTCTTTCCGTATAAGCAAGCCTAGTTCAAAACACAGTGGCCCAACTAAAAGAGGTTCAAATATAAGTTATTTTTTGTTTTTTGGTTTGTGTTTTGAGTAGCATTTCACTCTGTTGCCCAGGCTGGGGTGCAGTGTTGTGATTATAGCTCACTGTAGTGTCGGTCTCCTGGGCTCAAGTGATCCTTTTGTTTCAGCCTCCTGAGTAGCTGGGACTACAGGCACGTGCCAACATGCCTAGCTAATTTTTGACTTTTAGTAGAGACGAAGTCTTACTATGTTGCCCAGGCTGGAAATGTAGGTTTTCTTAGTCTCCCATCTTAGACTTATTTGGTAGGCTTGGAGTTAGGAAGGAATTTCTCACTGTAGTGCCAAACCTGAATGGTAATTGTGTTTGAACAAGTTCCCTGAACATAAGGGGGCTGGGGAGGAAGAGTAATGATCCAGGCCATTTTTTGTTAATACATAATAGCTGCACATATTTTTAGATACATATAATGTTTTGATATATGCATACAATATTTAATGATCAGATCAGGGTAATTGAGATATTTGTCACCTCAAACATTTTTTCTTTGTTGGGAATATTTGAACTCTTCTAGCTGTTTTGAAATATACAGTAAATTATTGTTAACTGTAGTCACCCTACTGTGCTATCTATAGGACATTACAGCTTATTCTTTCCATTATAACTGTATGTTTGTATTCCTTAACCAACCTTTCTTTAGCTGTGCCCTGCCACCCTTCCCAGCCTCTGGTATCTATCATTCTATTCTCTACCTCCATGAGATCAACTTTGTTAGCGCCCACATATGAGTGAGAACATGTGATATTTGTCTTTGTGTGCCTGGCTTATTTCATTTAACATAATGATCTCTAGTTCCGTCCGCGTGGCTCCAAATGACAGGGCACTAGTCCCCTTAGTGTTGAGTTCTCCTTTAGTCCCTGAATCACATTATCGGTGGAGTTAACGCCTGTGTTAGCTAAAAAGCTGGTGTCTCTGTAACCTCATGTAATCAGCATGACAATTTTCTAAAAAAAGAAAAAATGTGTATTTATAATGTGTTTGAGTAGGGGGTATGGAATGTAAAAGAACTGTGGCACTCTTCATTCTTTTAAGTTCTTTAGATAAGTACTCTTATATATATGCTTTACATAGCTAGGATCAGCATCTTTATCTGCTCTTTCCTGTTTTGCTGTTTTCACTTAACATTATTTCACATTCTGGTTTCCACCCACAGAGTGCACATAATTGCCGTCTTTAATGGCTGTGTAACATTCTATTGTGTCGATAGCATGCCAGTTGTTAGGACTGGGCTTATTTTTCTGAGCAGATCTAAAGGCCTGCTGTCTCTTAGCACCAGAGGTCTATTTTAGTTCCTGGAAGTGGCGACTAGCATGAGTGTGGGATCGTGTGGGATTCTTGAGTCATCAGTGCACAGCATAGCCTGAGTGCTTTGTTAACATTGCTCTCCCACCACGCAACAGCAGAGCCACCTCAGGCTCCTTGGACCTGAGCCTGGCACTTACCCAGGCACAGGGGTGGAAGTACATGCCCCCTGAGCTGATATTATCTATGTGCCAATAGCAGAAAGCATCTGCCACTTTTTCCTGCCTGGGATAACAATGCCACCTTGTTTCCCACAGAGCTTGACATGAGAAAAAAGGCAAGGGGAATGGGATAATATTTTATCACAGCTGAAGGAATAAGGCACAGGTCAGGGGTGCCATAGCTGTAGTTCTTTTAGTTGCAGCTATAAAAATGCAGCGGGGGTGAGGGAATGGTTTCAATTTTGGAAAGTTGGGTGACAGTTCTCATTCTCTATACTCCTTCCTATCAGAAATTTAAGTTTTGGTCTTCCAATAAAGGGTTTATAGGGCTAAGTAACAAAGCAGTGAGTCTAGGTTTGACCCTTAACTGAGCCATAGACATCTTCTGGTTAAGACTACTGGTTGGCAGGATTCTCTTGAGAAGAGTGATGTGTTCAGTGCACTTATTACATCTTGTCAGTAGCAACTGCCTTGAAAATGAGTGATTTGAAGAGGTTATTGAGAGGAAAGAGTGATATTCAAAACACAGCTGGGGCTGGGCACAGACAGCAGCTCGCACCTGTAGTCTCAGCACTTTGGGAGGCCAAGGTGGGAGGATTGCTTAAGCCCAGGAGTTTGAGGTTGCAGTGAGCTATGATTGTGCCACAGCGCTACAGCCTTGGCGACAGAGCAAGACCCTGCCACTAAAACAAAAATAAAAACACAACTGGTGTGGCCCAAACACCGAATACTTGAATCTCTGGGGGATTTATAACTAGTTTAGCTACTACTGGTTTCCATGCGCCAACCCTGAATTACCATTGTTTTTTCTTAACCTTTGCTGTGTGCTGAATGTATGACCCATTTCCTACAGAGATCATAGACTGCTCAACAACCCTGCTGACAGAGTACTTCCGGCAGGTAGACATAACACATGAATGACGAATGGGGACTAGAGTGCAGGAGTTGAAAACCATTCAGAGCAGAAGGACCTGTCTACCTATTCATAGTGAATTCTCTAGTCAGAATGCTTAGGTCTGTCCTGAAAGATAAGATAGAAACATCTCCAGGGCCATATGAGTGAATGATAGGCCAGGGTCATTCATAAGTTGCAAGTGCCTCTGATGGGAGCTAGATTCTAAACGTCCTGGAGAGTGGCCAAGACATTGACAACTAAAGAAAAGAAACCCCAAGGCAACTACTTGCATTTAAGAAAATTTGCCCTCCAAGCTCAGAAACTATCCTTATTTTGGTCCCTGGGATGTCCCACTGAGAAAGATTTGTAAAACCTCTTTGGCAGATTTAGGATTCTCAAAGACAAAAATATGGGAGGCATTGGTTGTAATTCTAGATTCTCTATGCTCTTTGTACTTGAGAGTCTAAGACATCCCTCTTTGGGTTGTTCTCTATAGAAAAGTGGATACCTATCCCAGAAGGGAGACTACAGCTTTCTAATGATCTCACCGAGCTCCTTCCCTAAATCAACATAATGGTAGCTAACATTTAATATCCTACTTAGGATATACCAGGCACTATTCTAAACATTGTTGTATGTATCATCCCTTTTATTTATTATTTATTTGTCTTTTTTGAGACGGAATCTTGCTCTTTTGCCAGATTGGAGTGCAGTGGCACTATCTTGGCTCACTGCAACCTACATCTCCTGGATTCAAGCGATTCCCCTGCCTCAGCCTCCTGAGTAGCTGGGACTACAGGCGCATGCCACCATGCCTGGCTAATTTTTTGTGTTTTAGTAGAGACGGGCTTTCACCACGGCCAGCTGGTCTCAATCTCCTGACCTCATGATCCGCCTGCCTCGGTCTCCCAAAGTTCTGGGATTACAGGCATGAGCCACCGCGCCCGACCTGTATGATCCCTTTTAAACTTTACAATAGGCCTGTGAGGTAGGCACTGTTATTCCTGCCTTCACTGGGGGGATATTGTCTAGTCACCCCAGCTTGATAAGGGGTTTGGAAAGTATATTAACAGCCTGTAACAACAAAATTAAGATTCACTCAAAGAATTTTTTTCCCTTTACATGACTAAGGGTATACTAATTGTATTGTGGGGAGGGTATTTAAATAACTTTCTGTGGTTGATAGATTCTATGTAGGAAAATTTGGTTGACACCTCGGAACACCTATATTGCACAAAGGGAAGTGTGCCAATAAACTGAAATTCAGTTTTGTTAGATGTTGTTCAACTTAAATTCTTCACCCAGCTTACCTTCATAGGGTACACTCCCATCCCTTTTTCCCATCCACTTTCCCTTCTCTGTTGGCTGAGAAAGTATGCCTGCCTCATAAACACGTATGTCATAAAGAGAAATGTGCATGATCCAATTTTCTTACAGTTTATTGAATCGTAGTCTCCTGCCTGATAAAACTCCTATTCAGTAGAGATATTTGTTCCATCCCCAGGTGAGAATGATTGTCAGCAGAATTCTCCAGCGATATTTATCAGGCAAATTAGAGGTAGATGAGATGGGCTGAGAGGCCAAAGAAGACCCAGGGAGGACGCAGTATTTTTTAACAGAGTAGAGCACTGACTTGGGCACACGAGATCTGGATTTTTAGGAGCAGCTCTGCCAGCCATCAGCTGTATCATCTTGGGCAAGCCACTTAACCTCTCTGTACCTCAAGTTCCTCATTTTTATAACAACAGGGGTTGGACTAGAGGCTCTGTAACATTCCTTTCAGCTTCATGATTCCTAAGCTGTGCCTCAGTCAGAATCCTATCAAAGACCTATAAGGTGCTTGGGTTGGTTCCTTTGAAGATAAGAGCAAATGCTGCAGCCATCGGCAGTCAGACCTTCCAGATGGGGTTGTAAGAGGGATCTTTCTGTACAAGGTTTCTATCCCTCAGAAGCACTTATGAGTTAGTTGATTTATACTGCTTGGTGAGATGGTATAGGGTAGAGAGCTAAGAGCAAGGGTAGAGAGTAGGACCTTAGTTTGAAAACTGTTTCTGCCACCTCCTGTCCCAGAGAGCCCAAGGACGAATTATTTAACCTCTCTGAACATCATTTTCTGCCTCTGTAAGATGGTGGTGATAGAATCAACTTCATAGGCTTTTGAAGATTAAAGGCAATGTTATATATAAAGAACTTAGCCCAGTACCTGGCAAAATGAAAGTGCTGAATCAACCATGTGTGCTACCACTATTGGTGTGCTTATTGATATTAACATAATTCTGCTGACACGGGCATGAAAATACTTCAGCATTTTTTCTTTCTTTCTTTTTTTTTTTTTGAGACAGAACCTCACTCTGTTGCACAGGCTGGAGTGCAGTGGAGTGATCTTGGTTCACTGCAGCCTCCACCTCCAAGGTTCAAGCGATTCTCTGGCCTCAGCCTCCAGAGTAGCTGGGATTACAGGCTTGTGCCACAATGCCCAGCTAATTTTTGTATTTTTAGTAGAGATGGGGTTTCGCCATATTTGCCAGGCTGGTATTGAACTCCTGACCTCAAGTGATCTACTTGCCTTGGCCTCCCAAAGTGCTAGGCATAAGCCACTGCACCCGGCCAGCATTTTTTCTTAGATCCAGCTTTCTCTTCCTTTCTGGCTTTAAATTGCTCTAGAGTCAGAAATATAGGGATTGAATTCCCTGCTCTACCTTTTTTCCTTCTTTCCCCCAAATTTTAAAGTTCAATTTAATTTATAAATCGATATATAATAGATGTACACATTTTGTGGGTACATATGATAATTTAATACATTCATATAATTTATGAAGATCAAATCAGTGTAATTGGGATATCTATCACCTTTAATATTTGTCTTTATGCTAGAACATTTGAGTTATTCTCTTCTAGCTAGTTTGAAATATACAATAGATTATTATAAACTATAGTCACCTTACCAATCTATCATATTGTATATATGTTTCCATTAATCAACTTCTCTTCATTCCCCCAACACCCCGCACTTTCCTGTCCTCTAGTAACTGCCAGTCTATTCTCTATCTTCATGAGATCCACTTTTTAAATCTCCCACATATGAGTGAGAACATCCTGCTCTGCTTTTTGTAGACTGTGGGACCTTGGGCAAGTTTATTTGACTTTTCTGCCCCTTAGTCTCCTCATCTGTGAAATGCCATCAGGTATATACTTACCCCCAAGGGTTGTTGTGAATAAGATAATAGATATAAAGAACTTAGCACTGGCCTGGCATCCAGAATCGCTCAATAAATGGTGGCTGCATTGCTATGGTGAAAGTAATACATATTGAGCATCCTTAATTTGAAAATCCAAAATGCAAAATCCTCTAAAATTAGAAATTTTTGGATTAGGGATGCTCAACTAGTAAGTACATATAATGCAAATATTCCCAAATTAAAATAAATCTGAAATCTGAAATGCTTCTGGTCCAAGCATTTCAGATAAGGGATATTCAACCTATAGTAGTAGTAATAGTAAATAACTACCACCACTACCACTACCACCCTTGGGATAGAGGGATGAATGCGTTGAAGTGCCTATACTTTTTGCATAGCTAACCAAAGTGTTAGTAGAGGCAGCAGTTGCTGTTCCTGGGAACAGCAAAGCAATTGTTCTGGGCTTCACAGACAGTGGCTGGGGCTTTAAAACAAAGTTATTTACGGAGGTGTGACTGAAAATGATTCGTTAGAGCATAATTCTCAGCAAATACTATTTATTTTTGCCACTCCTTTTCTGCCCAAGAACCTTAAAGAAAAAAATGTATTTCTAAGGCTGAATTTTGGTTGGTCACCCGTGACTTATTGTCCACAAGCTTTGTCAGCAACATCCGGGTACAAAATGTAAAGTGTCTGTTCTTTTTTACCAAGATGGTCTTCATTCTCAACAGATGCCATCTCACTTTTCTTGAGCCTCTCAGTGAGTATAGGATTGATTTGATGGTTAGAATACAGATATACAGGAATAACGGGTTCTCAGGGATGAGTAGGTGGAGTTGTATGAGGAGTGTAGAGACATTATCAAATAGAAATTTAAAAACCAAGTAGTCGTGATAGTTCTGGAGATGAACCTGTTTGCTGAGGGAGGGATATCAGATGTTTCTTTTGATTTCCCACTGTTTTTCTCTTTAGTAGTCTGTTGAAAGTAAAAAGAGAAAAAGGCCAGTTATTGTAAGTGAAGCCAAGTGCCAGGTTTCCTGTGCTTCCCAGACCATTTCAGGGTAGGAGGATATTGGCCAGTTTCCAACAGGGTATAGACTGCACCCCACAAGGCGCCCATCCTCTGCCCTGGCCTCGTACTTTCTCTCACTCTTGCTCTCTCCCCTCTGCCCTTCATTTAAGGAGTACTAACTGTAGGAACCAAACGCTTCTTCACAGGAATTTTCTAGTAGCATCTCTTCTGTGTCCCAGGTATCCATTCTCATTTTTGCCCTAAGTTCCAGGGTTATAGAAAGGAAAATGGATTTAAATTTTGGACAAAGATTTAGGGGTAGTTACTGATATCTAAAAAAACACTTCCTCTCTACCACTGCCTTCCACTCTACTCTCTATTCTCATCCTCACGCCTTGTCCTCAGAGCAGTGTGTGTCTCCTCGTTAGTGGCCCATGCCAAGTCCAACACCCTCTATGTAGGTGTAACAACCCAAGGCTCAAAAGTAGCCAGGAATATGAAAGACCATGTCCCTTTCAGAGCTGAGGTGACATAATATTGACAGTTGACAATCTTGGAGACCGGGGTCCTAAGGAATACTGAGAAGGAGTGGCCAGTAACTATAGCCTTTAAGCCCTCATAGCTTTTTTAAAAATGCCTTTTTTTGTGTTAGTAGAAATGATATCTGCTTATGATAAAAAAAGAAAATTTCTAATAAAACAAAAATTCAAAGGTACAGCACCTAGGCCTTTTACATCTCACAATTACCTAGTATCTTTTGGTGATATCCCCTCCAGATATCTCTATATCTGTATATGTATCATGCTGTACATGCTGTACTCTGACTTGCTGTTTTCCCTTACAAAAATGCCAGGATTTGGGAAACTTTCCATGTCAGTAAATATAAGTCCACATTAGCCTTTTTAATGTATGCATAGTATTCCATGGTATAGATGCATCCTAATTTATTTAGCCATTCTCCATTATTGGACATATAGGCTGTTTCCCACTTTCAGTTACTGTACACAGTGCTGTGATTAAACATCCTTGAGCATCATTTTTGGGGTACTTGTGTAATTATCTTTGGGGACAGCTCAAGAATTGAGATTACTGGTTCATAGTGTATTCATGTTTTTAAAGTACTTATATTTCCACCACTGGAATCATGAACTTTAAGATAACATCCTATAGCCATCTACAGATCTTGTGTCAGCCAGTGCTGGGGCATCATACTGAACTACCAGAAGATGGTATCCAAGCACTCTTCCTGTACTTCCTCTATTTCTCTTCTCCTAATCACCAACCATAGAGTGAGGAAAGAATTTCAGGCTCAAAATTGGAATACTATTGTAGAAATTGTTAGGGAAGGGCTGTGTACATTTTCTTCTCTAACCACTGATCCAGCATTACCTTAAAAAATATTGTCATCAACATATGGAGCTTCGTTTGTTGCAAAGCTTCGTTTGTTCTGAGCTCTAGTTCTTCTAGAATGTTCAGCGTCTTTCATGGGTTCATCATGTAAAGCAAATGTTACTGACAAATTCTTTTTAGGCCGTAATCCTGTACCTTCTTTCTGTACAGCAAGAAGATAGGGGAAAAAGTCGAGTTGGTGCCCATGTGTTCAGGGACTGGTCACTGAGTATTAACCTTTAAAGAGCCATTTACCTGTAGGATTGACTTTAGAGGCTTAGCTTCTATTGAATATTGTTCTAGATGCTGCCTTTTATTCTTTGGCATTCCACTTCTGGTGGAGAAGCTCGGGGAAGATGGAAAGGACAGCAGTAGTAGAAACAGACACACTCTAAGTTTATTTATCTATGCAGCTACTACCCCATCCCTGCCATATGCCTTTGGGCAATGAAAATGACAACAGAGCAAGGGGATGTTTAGGCCTTTTGCTCCTCAAAACTCTGATCACCTACTATTTTCTTTTCCTCTTTTCAACATTTCTGTCCTTTCCCATCATTCCTCATTTTTAGGAGGATTATAGAACTAGAGACTGAGAATACAGAGTAGGTTCATGACATTCATCCATAGAATAATGCCAGTAGGCTCCTTAAGGGGCTCATGTTCCTCTCTCCTCCACATTTCTCTTCTCTAATTAGAGATTAGTAACCCTGTTTTAGAGAAGCTGTAATGCTGATAGGTTGGCTTACCTTTATTAAAATCATTCCCCTAACATGACCACTCAAATTATGCTAGGGATGGGGTATGCCTAACAATGTCAGAGTGTTGGTGGGCATTGCCCTAGCCCCATTTGAGCCAACTGATATCAAGAGACTTGCTCAATGTCACCCAGAATGCAAGCACCTCCCAGAACACCTTGCTTGTGAGGAAGACTGACCCCCGCTGCTTTTCTTATCAGTAAATCTCATAGAGGCATCTCAGTACCTGCTTGAAGAGCATCTTTCTCCAGAGCCTCTGTTATCCTTGGAGATTGAGATGCTCGAGGTGGGTGGTAGTTGGCGAGTAGCAATGACAGCTAATAGCCAGTGCAGTCCTTTAACTATGGGCTGATGGTTTCTTCTGTCAAGGTTGCTGATGGCTGAACATGGCTCCTGTGACAAAGAGAAGAGAAGGTTGCAGACCTGGAGCCTGGGACCTCTGGGACCAGCAGAACCAGTCACTGTTATTCAAAGAGCGGAGGGACACATAAGCTCTGCTATGCCTAGAGAAGCTTTGAGACTTCTAGGAGTCACTCAGCATTCACATCTGAGAAGGTAAATGACAGACACAAAAGCTGAGGTCCTTTAATAAAGTGGTTGTGGTGTCTTGGATGTGTGACCTTGAGCAAGTCACGTAGAGTCTCTGAGCCTTGACTTTTTATCCATAAAATGGAGATATTCACGTGTCCACTTTACAGAGCTGTTTTGAAGGCAGAATGCAATATTTGTTACCACCGTCAAGTCAGGAATCACTGTGGGTGTTGCCTGACAGGGAGAGGCTTTGCCTCAAACCCAACATATGGGGCTGATTATAGAATGGGCCAAGGGCTGCATTAGCTGGGCTCTAGAGGAAGAGGGAAGGAAGGGGTTGACACTTACCAATCGGCATGGGCACTTATTCTCTTCGCAAGCTTGTCTAGAAATAGATAATCAATAATATCACAAGGCATGAGGGCTTTCTTCTTGTCCTGTTTGTTTGCTAGGCTAAAACGGCATATGAGAGAGGGAGGAAAAAAGAGTGAAAGACTGAAACCAAAATAGAAGCAAAAGGCGAGAAAAGAAGGGAAAGAGGAGGAGAACAAATTCTACTATAACTGCTAAATATCCAGGAATTAAGTTTAAAGACATACCTAATGAGGTGAACTAGACATTTTTCTAGCCAACTCCCAATGAAGGAAAGTATAGCACAAATCATTTGAATCCAAGATAGTCCCCCGAGGGCTCATTTCTCACTTCCCCTGCATTATGCTATCAAACTTTAATTAGAATTGCTAACTGGGCTATGAACAGATTCGGAGTTTTTACATCCTTTCCCAAACGCTGTTCATGCTCTAGTTGGGGCTGCTAATGAGGAATGAAAGAGGCATAAAGGGAGTTGGGGGCAGGGATGAAAATTGGCCACCTGCATTATCTCCCTGGAATAAGTGCTAGTTATGTAACTTTTGAGCAATCTGATCAGAGGAGGTCATTGGCATCAATTACACAAGATAGGGGTTCTCTGCTATCATGAGGTTTCAGGATCAGAGACCGAAGAGGATGATAAGCAAATTCAGGAAGGTAGTCTTCAGGAAGAGTCAAGGGGGTGGTGGTGGATACCACTTTTCATTTCCCTTTGATGCTTTCCTTTAAAATTACTTTTGTACAGTTAGGTAACATGTCCCCCATGGCAATGTGTGGTAGAAAGTAGCTCTTGAGAACGGCCTACAGAGAACTGGGCCGCTCTACCTCACTGAGCCTAAGGGAACAGGAGGCATAGCTGGGTGTGACAAAGGACCACCCCACCCTTCATTTCTATACTTTTGAAGGTACAAATTGGGAAGGGAAAATAGAACAGAAAGGCAGAATCTTACAATAAGATGGGTTTCCCTGCCACTCTTTTATCAGGCAGCAGATGTGTTAAGATGATCCTCACTTCCCGCATGCGTCTGATATCACTGGAATCCAGGACGAAAACAAGCCCATGTGCTTGTGCGTAGTAGTTTGGCCATGCTTCTCGGCCCTTCACATCTCCGTTCAGGTCATAGATGGAAAGTTCGTACTTATCTAACAAAAGTGTAGTCAGTTCCGATTTCATATAATGGTCTGTCTTACTGGGAAGTACTACACACAGGGAAAATAGAGAAGCAATCACTTAGATGGAAACTCCATACTCATGTAACAGGCATAGAGTCAGTTCTGATTTCATACAGTTGTCTATCCTACTGGGAAGTACTTTGCAGAGGGGAAGAGAGGAAAAGCAATCACAAAGTAGGTTATATTTTAATCACAAATATAGTTAGATCAAATAATTTGTTGAACCCTGACTAGAGCCTGCTCTAGAAATCCTACTGAAGCATCCTGCCACCCTGCCCATACTTAGGGACTATCTTCCTAAGTCATTGCTTTATCCATGCTGTCTTCTCCTGGCTCAGTAACCTTTAGTAAGTATCCACTGGTCTCAGATATAATACAGACTCCTTCACCCCTCCTAACCTGCCAGACCTATCTCCTAGCGCTGTAACCTGACAGGTGTCCACACTGTCCCTGGTACATACCCAATCTGTTCTTTCCTTAGCTCCTTTGCCCCTACTTCTCCCATTCTACATCAATGTCATGCTCCCTCTTGCCCTGGGCTTTTACAGGATGCCATTCTCTCTGCTTAGAACACTTCTACTCTTTGCTTAGTTAACGCCTATTTTTAAAAATATCAGTTTTGATCTTGTTTATTCTAGAGTTTTTCCACACACCACCAGCGATCTGGATAGGGTACCTTTCTTCTGGGCTTACCATTGTCATAGCATGTATTACAGTGTTGTAAATTCTACGATTTATTTGTCTGGGTTATAAACTGCAACAGGACAGGGGCCCTTTCAATTTTATTGAAATCTATTCACCATTATATTCGTGATGCCAAGCACATTCATCACTGAATTAATTTGATAAATGAACAGATGAACAGGAGGCCCTTCTCTCCCACCCTTTCTTCAATACCCAGCTCAAGTACTCTTTAGGAGCCCTTCTCTGGCCTATCTACTTCTCACTTCTCTCTCTTTTTTTTTTTGAGACTGAGTCTCAGTCTGTCACCCAGGCTGGAGTACAGTGGCATGATCTTGGCTCACTACAACCTCCACCTCCTGGGTTCAAGCAATTCTCCTGCCTCAGCCTCCTGAGTAGCTGGGATTACAGGCACACACCACTACACCCAGCTAATTTTTTGTATTTTTAGTAGAGATGGGGTTTCACCATGTTGACCAGGCTGGTCTCGAACTCCTGACCTCAGGTGATCTGCCTGCCTCAGCCTCCCAAAGCTCTGGGATTACAGGCATGAGCCACCACGCCCAGCACTTCTCTCTTTCTTGTTGACCACATGGTCTGTTGAGCTGGTCTTTCATCTCTTTTGTGCTTGCCTTGTCTCTCCAACTAAAACAAAAGCTATATGAAGGAGGATGTCTGCATTACCATACACACAGTAGGTGTTCAATAAATGTTTACGGTGGTGTCTACTGTAGATGAGGGTATGAAGTTGTCTCCTACATACCTCTTCCAAGAAACCATGCTAGACTCAGATACATTTTCTTTTGAAAAGCTATAGCCAGAAGATAAAATCTCATAGGGAATTCCATACCTCATTCAGCTCCCATGGAAACGCAGTTGAAAATGGCAGCCTTGGCTGGGTGTGGTGACTCACGCCTGTAATCCCAGCACTTTGGGAGGCTGAGGTGGGGGGGGATCACCTGAGGTCAGCAGTTCAAGACCAGCTTGGCCGACATGGTGACACTCCATCTCTACTAAAAATACAAAAAAAAATTAGCCAGGCACGGTGGTGCATACCTGCAATCCCAGCTACGTGGGAGGCTGAGGCTGGAGAATCGCCTGAGCCTAGGAGGCAGAGGTTGCGGTGAGATTGTGCCACTGCATTCCAGCCTGGGCGACAAGAGCAAAACTCTGTCTCAAAAAAAAAAAAAAAAAAGGCCAGGCGCAGTGGCTTACACCTGTAATGCCACCACTTGGGGAGGCTGAGGCAGAGATGGATCACAAGGTCAGGAGTCTGAGATTATCCTGGACAACATGGTGAAACCCCATCTCTACTAAAAATACAAAAAGTAGCTGGGCGTGGCGGTGCGTGCCTGTAATTCCCAGCTACTTGGGAGGCTGAGGCAGGAGAATCACTTGAACCTGGGAGGTGGAGGTTGCAGTGAGCCAAGATTGCACCACTGCACTGTAGTCTGGCGACAGAACTAGACTCTGTCTCAAAAAAAAACCAAAAAACCAAAACAAAAACAAAATAGCAGCCTTTATATGCGTGCCAGTCTGTTGAAGTGACTGCTCTAGCCTAGCTCTCTCCCACATTAGGAGCAAAATGACTTTATACATTCTCTATACCCTTACCTGGGAACACTAAAACTAGAATCAATAACTTCTTATTTATAGTCTTAGATCTGCATGTGACATTTTCCATAGGATTGCCAAAATGAATCATTAACGTGAAAAGTTAGTAATATGCTTTCTGGTCTTTGGAAATGAGAATACATATATATGTGTGTATATGTATATGTTATGTTTTAATGTGATTTTCATAACATCTTTCTGATTTCATGTTAGGCAATGAACTTTTTTTTTTTTTTTTTTTTTTTTTGAGACGGAGTCTTGCTCTGTTGCCAGGCTGGAGTGCAGTGGCACAATCTCAGCTCACTGCAACTCCGCCTCCTGGGTTCAAGCAATTCTTCTGCCTCAACCTCCCGAGTAGCTGGGACCACAGGCGCGTGCCACCATGCCCGGCTAATTTTTTTTGTATTTTTAGTAGAGACGGGGTTTCACGATGGCCAGGATGGTCTCGATTTCTTGACCTCATGATCCGCCTGCCTCGGCCTCCCAAAGTGCTGGGATTGGCAATGAACTTTTAAATTATGGCTTTCAGATAAAATAATTTTCAGTCACAACTTTGATATGATATTTGCTATATCTGTATTAGATTACTTGAAAATAATGAGTGGGCCAGGAGGTGGTGGCTCAGGCCTGTTAATCCCAGCATTTTTGGAGGCTGAGGTGGGCAGATCACCTGAGATCAGGAGTTCGAGACCAGCCTGGCCAACATAATGAAACCCTCTCTCCACTAAAAATACAAAAAGTAGCCAGGCGTGATGACGGCATCTGTAATCCCAACTACTCAGGAGGCTGAAGCAGGAGAATCGCTTGAACCCAGGAGGCAGAGGTTGCAGCGGGCCAAGATCGCGCCATTGCACTCCAGTCTGGGCGACAGATGAGACTCTGCCTCCAAAAAAAAAAAAAAAATAGGTTAAAACTCTAAAGGTAATTTCCTGCATCAAGAAAAGCGTTATATATATATTTTTCCCTGTCAGAGAAAAAAATATTTTCCTTTGTTTTCTTTTTCTTTTTACTTAAAACCTTACCAGTTCCTTTAGTTAATGCATTCTATTGTTGGGAAACTCTAGGTGCTGTAAGGAGTTCTTCTCTAACAATTTACATTTCTCTTATTTCCTCTATTAATGTGTAAACACACTAAGAACAGTACTGAGTCTAATTCATCTCTGTATCCCTAGTGGAGTGTTTCATAAAGCATGGTCTGGGCACCATATAATTGAGAATTACATGGGGGTGATTGTTAAGGCCTAACCCAGACCAGATGAATCAAAACCTCTAGGCTTGGGACACAAGTATTTGCATGTTTAACAAACTCCCTACAGTTAACAAAATCCTGAGGTGATTCTTCAGCACTTTAAAACTTGAGTACCACTGCCCTGGAGAGCCATGAAACTCATGCCTGATTGTGTCTCAGCATCATCTGGTGAGCTTGTTATGATAGGGATTCCATGAGCTAGCTAGCTGGGTGTGGTGCTACACACCTGTAGTCCCAGCTACTTGGAAGGCTAAGGTGGGAGGATTGCTAGAGCCTGGGCAATCAAGGTTGCAGTGAGCCATGATCACACCACTGTACCACTGCACTCCAGTCTGGGTGACAGAGTGAGACTGTCTCAAAAAAAAAAAAGGAAGTGGGGGGGAACTGTAGATTCCATAGCTTCTTTCCAGACCAAAGGTTTTGAACTGCCAGACCATCCAGGAAAACATGACCTCACCAAAAGAACTAAATAAGGCACCAGTAACAAATTATGGCATGACAGAGAATTCAAAATAGTTGTTTTGAGGAAGATCATTGAAATCCAAGATAACACAGAAAAGGAATTCAGAATCTATGAGATACATTTAACAAAGATTGAAATAATTAAAAAGCAGAAATTCTGGAGCTGAAAAATTCAATTGACAAACTGAAGAGTCTCTCAACAGCAGAATCGATCAAGCAGAAGAAAGACTTAGTAAATTTTAAGACAGGCTGTTTGAAAATACATAGGCCAGGTTCAATGGCTCACGCCTGTAATCCTAGCAGTTTGGGAGGCTGAGACGGATGGATCACTGAGGCCAGGAGTTCAAGACCAGCCTGGCCAGCATGGTGAAACACTATCTCTATTAAAAATACAAAAATTAGCTGGGCATGGTGGCTTGTGCCTGTAATCCCAACTAACTTGAGAGGCTGAGGCAGGAGAATTACTTGAACCCAGGAGGTGGAGGTTGCAGTGAGCCAAAATCGTGCCACTGCACTCCAGCCTGAGCTATAGAGCAAGACTCCATCTCAAACAAAAAATGTAGAGGAGTCAAAAGAAAAAAGAAAGAAAAAAAGCACACCTACAGGATCTGGAAAATACATCATTGCCTCAAAAGGGCAAATGCCTTAAAGAGGAGGTATATATATAGAGAGATTGGACTGGAAAGTTTATTCAAAGGAATAATAACAGAGAAATTTCCAAACCTACAGAAATATATGAATACTTAGGTAGGTTACAGAGAACCAAGCAGATTTAACCCTAGCAAGACTACCTCAAGACATTTAATAATCAAACTCCCAAAGGTCAAGGATAAAGATCCTAAAAGCAGCAAGACTATAAGATATAAAGGAACTCCAGTATTTCTGGCAGCAAATTTCTCTATGGAAACCTTGCAGGCCAGGAGATAGTGGCATGATATACTTAAAGTGCTGAAGGAAAGAAAAAAAAAACTTTTATCCTAGAATATTATATCCAGCAAAATTATCCTTCAAACATGAAGGAGAAATAAAAACTTTCCCAGGCAAACAAAAGCTGAGGGATTTTGTCAACACCAACCCTCTCCTACAAGAAATGCTAAAGGGAGTACTTCAATCTGAAAGAAAAGGATGTTAATGAGCAATAAGAAATCACCTGAAGGTATAAAACTCACTGGTAACAGTAAGTCACACAGACAAATACAGAGTATTGTTATAACACTGTAATTGTGGTATGTAGAGTACTCAGCTTGAGTAGGAAGATTAAAAGATGAGCCTATCAAAAGTAACAACTGTAGCAACTTGTAAAGACAGTATAAGAAGATACAAATAGAAAAAATGAAAAGTTAAAAAGCAGAGGGGATGAAGTTAAAGTGTACAATTAATATTAGTTTTCTCTTTGCTTGTTTTTGCAATCACAGTTGTCATCAGTTTAAAATAATGGGGTTTCCAGGTGGCAGTGGGTGAATATTAAAATAAAATAAAATAATGGGTTATAAGATGTTATTTGCAAGCCTCATGGTAACTTCAAATTAAAAAACCTACAACTGATGCACAAAATGTAAAGCAATAAATCAAAACCTACCAGAGAGAATAACTTTCACAAAAAAGGAAGACAGGAAGGAAGGAAAAGACCACAAAACAACCAGAAAGCAAATAACAAAATGGCAGTATTAAGTCCTTATTAATAATAACATTGAATATAAATAGACTAAACTCTCCAATCAAAAGACATAGGGTGGATGAGTGGGAAAAATCACAAATAAAAAACCACAATCTGTTTCCTACAAGAAACACACTTCATCTACATGTGTCTACATATAGACTGAAAGGGATGTAAAATTATATCCCATACAAATGGAAATCCAAAAGAGCAGGAGTAGCTATACTTCAGACAAAACATTTCAAGACAAAAACTATAAAAAGAGACAAAGCATGTCTTTATATAATGATAAGGGGATCACTTCAGCAAGTGTATATAAAAATAATAAATATATATGCACCCAACACTGGAGCATCCAGATATACAAAGCAAATATTACTAGAGCTAAGAGAGAGAGATAGACCCCAATACAGTAATATTGGAGATTCCAACACCCCACTTTCAGCATTGGACAGATCAGCAATGAAACATTGTACCTAATCTGCAATATAGAACAAATGGACCTAATAGATATTTATAGCACATTTCTTCCAATGAATGCAGGATATACATTCTTCTCCTCAGCACATTGATCATTCTGGGAAGACTGTGGAGAAAGGGGGACCCTCATACACTGTTGGTGGGAAGATAAATTATGTTCCACCAAGAAGGTTCCTCAAGAAACTAAACAGAACTACCATGTGATGTAGCAATCCACCTGCTGTGTATGTATGCAAAGAAAGGAAATCAGTATGTCGAAGAGCTATCTGGTGTCCTATGTTTATTGCAGCACTGTTCACAATAGCCCAGATTTGAAAGCAAGCTAAGTGTCCATCAACAGATGAATGGATAAAGAAAATGTGGTACATATACACAATGGAGACATAAAATTTAGCCATAAAAAAGAATAAGATCTTGTCATTTGCAACAACACAGACAGAACAAGTACATTATGTTAACTGAAATAAGCCAGGCACAGAAAGATAAATTTCATATGTTCTCACTCATTGATGGAAGCCATAGAGTAAAATAATTGAACTCATGGAGACAAAAAGTAGGATATGGCTGGGCGCAGTTCATGCCTGTAATCCCAGCACTTTTGGAGGCCAAGGCAAGCAGATCACTTGAGGACAGGACTTTGAGACCAGCCTGGCCAACATGAGACCCCATCTTGATTAAAAATACAAAAATTAGCCAGGCATGGTGGCACATGCCTGCAATCCTGGCTACTCGGGAGGCTGAGGTAGAAGAATTGCTTGAATCCGGGAGGCGGAGGTTGCAGTGAGCTGAGATCGTGCCACTGCACTCCAGCCTGGGCAACAGAGTGAGACTCCGTCTCAAAAAAAAGAGAGAGAGAGAGAATAGGATAGTTACTA
Organism: Ateles fusciceps; assembly: GCA_036589455.1. Lineage (NCBI taxonomy): Eukaryota > Metazoa > Chordata > Mammalia > Primates > Atelidae > Ateles > Ateles fusciceps. The sequence goes on along the minus strand of JAZHEH010002518.1, from coordinate 131,874 downwards.
GAGGGTGGAAAGGGTAGTGAGGGGGAGGGAATGGGGATGGTTAATGGGTACAAAAATGTAGTTAGAATGAACAAGATCTAGTATGTGATAGCACAACAGAGTGACTATAGTCAGCAATAATTTGTTGTACATTTAGAATAACTGAGGGAGTACAACTGGAATGTTTGTAACACAAATAAATGGTGAATGCTTGAGGTGATGGATACCCCATTTACCCTGATTTGATTATTACACATTGTATGTCTGTATTGACGTATCTCACATATAGATATATACACCTACAATGTGCCCATAAAAATTTAATAAATTTTTAAAAACCCCAAAATGGCTTGTGTCCCAAAATATTTTATAGCTGGTGTCTTCAAATGTTCGCACAAGTTATTATTTGCAGACTAGCATTTCCTTTCTAGGCAATTATCTGTTCTTGGCAATCAGCTTAAAAACATTCACAGTGGCCAGGCACGGTGGCTGACACCTGTAGTCCTAGCACTTTGGTAGGTCGAGGCAGGGGGGGGGGAATCACCTGAGGTCAGGAGTTCGATACCAACCTCACCAACACAGTGAAACCCCGTCTCTACTAAATAGAAAAAGTCAACCAGGTGTGGTGGCACATGCCTGTAGTCCCAGCTACTTGGGAGGCTGAGGCAGAAGAATTGCTTGAACCCAGGAGGCTGAGGTTGCAGTGGAGGCGAGATTGTGCCATTGCACTCTAGCCTGGGCAACAAGAGTGAAACTCCGTCTCAAAACAAAACAAATCCCAAAACCAAACAACAACAACAGAACATTCACAGGGACAGGGGAGGTGAATTATTCAATTTTGGACACAGAGGAACCTATTAGATTGATTCTGGTGGTCCTGCATAGACAGAAGTGGCCTGAGACATTCTTCAGAATGTGGTATCCATGCCCATTAAAAAATTCCCTGTGAATGTAGTCACAACCAATAGATTTATGAATCACCCCCCAGGTATTCACTGAGCACAAGGCAAATTATGCAGTAACAAAGTAAATAGACTCTAGGCAGTGTCCTCTAGGAATTAAAATGGGAAACAGACACTATTCTCACAGGCAAAATAGCATACCATTAATTCCAGGTGGGTGCTTCCGAAAGCTGACTGGCCATCAGAAACCCCTGGGGAATTCTTTTTTTAAGAGACGGGGTCTCACTATGTTGCCCCAGGCTGGAGTGCAGTGGCTATTCACAGAGCAATCCCACTACTCATCAGCACGGGAGTTTTGACCTGCTCCATTTCTGACCTGGGCCGGTTACACCCCTCCTTAGGCAACCTGGTGGTCCCCGGCTCCCGGGAGGTCACCATATTGATGCCGAACTTAGTGCGGACATCCGGTCGGCATAGCGCACTACAGCCTAGAACTCCTGGGCTCAAGGGATCCTCCCACCTCAGCCTCCAAGGTAGCTGGGACTACAGGCATGCGCCACCGCGCCCAGCGGGGAATTCTTAAAATATAGATTCCTAGGGCCTACCCGGACTAAAGGGAATCCAGGGGCGAGGTTGAGTTGGGTTGTCAGAAAATTATCCCCACTGTTTTCAATAATCTTGTGTTTTTCCTGGCTCCTGAGACTTTCCTGGCTCCTGGATTTTCCTGCTGCTATTTACCTTCTTAAATATTCTGCCTATCAGAGAATAGGGTGAAGCAAGGAGTTAGGTTTGTTTCCTACAAGCGGGAATACAAGGCTGAACCCATTGGTTAAAATATGAGGCTTGGAGCTGCTAATGGGACAGAGGAAGTTGTTATAGAAAATGGCAACATGTCGTCAGGCACAGTGGCTCACACCTGTAATTCCAGCACTTTGGGAAGCTGAGGCAGGAGAGTTGTTTGACGCCAGGAGTTCAAGACCAGCCCTGCCAACATGGTGAAACCCCATCTTTACTAAAATCCAAAAGCCAGGTGTGGTGGTGCACACCTGTAATCCCAGCTACTTGGGAGGCTGAGGCATGAAAATCGCTTGAACTTGGGAGGCAGAGGTTGCAGTGAGCTGAGATTGTGTCACTGCACTCCAGCCTGGGCAACAGAGCAAGACTCCATCTCAAAAAGAAAAAAAAAGAAGAATAAAGAATAGAAAAGAAAACGGCAACATGTTGTATCAGGCGAATGGTGGAATGGGCAGAATATCTATTCCATGAATATTTATTGAATACCTACCTGAAAATGCTAAAAGTCACAGGCTAAAGATACAGAGAGGAAAAGATCCATTATTTCTCCTCAAGAGGCTCACAATTTAGGGGATGGACTTGCAGTTGCCCTGATGATGTTGTAAGAAATGCATGCCAGAGCAATGCATGGAATAGAGTGGGAGCTGAAGGAGGGCACCGATAGGGAAGGCTTTCCCTACGTCCAGCTGTGCTGTGACGAGGCTTTTGATTTAGCAGGTAGATAATGGTGGAGATAAAATGCTAAGTAGTGGGACAATATGTACAGAACTAGAAAAGGGAGATGGCAAGTAATTTGTTGTGGCTTTATTAGAGGGCATGTGCAGAGAGCATGAGAATTGAAGCTGGAGGAAGACTCAGGGACCAACTCAGAGAGGGCTTTGTGTGCTGCTAAGAAACTTAAGTTTTATCTTGAAGATAATGGCATTGAACAGTTTTGAGCAGGGAAGTGCCACAATCAGACTTTTATATTAAGTCCTTCTGGTAGCTATGTGGATTGAATACTGGGGGGACAACTGGAGATGACAAGATCAGCCAGAAGGCTGTTGCTATAGTTCAAGGAAATTGATGAGGACTTCAGGTAGATCAGTGGCGGAGGAGTGAGGTTAGCCCTTTGTTCAGGGATGCCAGGTTAGATAAAACTCAACCATGTTATCATACTGCTTCATTTATTCAATAAACATGGGTGGAGGGGCATCCTGTGACAGACAGTACTGGCTTCTTTGATTGCTCCTTAACAAGTAGTATAGTAGCTTTCTGAAATTCTGTGTAACTGCTTCTTGAAATGTCAAGATATTAAACTAGAGATCTGGTATTAAACTTGCCCATATCGGAACTGACAACATTTCTCAAGCTCCAACTCTGTATATTAGCTGTCACAGAATTTCCTGTTATTAAACTTCATCCCACACTTGTCTCTCTTATCTAGATCAAATTCCACTTTAATTGAGCCCTGAAACTAGACGTCATTTCAAACATGCTATCCTTCATAACTGACTGCAATGCTTTACATAGTTTTAACTCATGCATACTGACCCTATGAAAAGACTTTCAATTAGGATATCTTGTAAAGGGAGCAGGTGACAGACATTACATAAACAGGCTGTTTATGTAACGTGGGGAAGGAAGGGAGGGAGAGAGACTCTCTCAAGTGTGTGTGTTGGGAGGTGTTTATCCACAAAAGAGGGAAACTGAGGGCCATGAAGTAATGCTGGGAAGGAATGATTATTAACTGGATTCTGGGGTGCATGGGATACCCACACCAGTGTCTAATGCTTAGTTCCTTACATTTTTGGAATGTCTCCACGAGAAGAGTTTTGCCTGAGTTGTCCAAGCCAATGATAGGTATGGTCACATTCCTAGAAATGAAAAAGAAAAACGAGCCAAAGTCTTAAAACAACAGTTAGGTTTTAGGCTAAACATAGAGTTATACTCTTCCTTAGTGTCTGGGATTCTGACCTGCAGTAATCCCAATGCATGTACCATAAGAGGCCCAGCCAAAGCAGTAGAAGGTGGTATGGGAGCCCCTCAGCAAAGCCCCCAAGGATGCTTTTCTTCCTTGATTTACTTAACCTTGTACAATTGGCCATCCCCTCCTCAACCCTGCCTCCAATCTTACAAACGCTGCTTAATCACTTCACCTAACAACATATACTATGAAGATTTGTCCCTTTAGGGACTATGGGCAGATCTGTGGGAGGAAATAATGCAATAGGCCTAGGGAAATAATCGTAATATTACCTCCGTGTCACTTCTGGTGTCTTTAGTTGAGACCAGCAGGCGGTCAAAAGTCGGAACATGATTCAGCTTGGCTCTTAAATATTAAGAGAAGAAATATTAAGAGAAGAACATGATTCAGCTTGGTTCTTAAATATTAAGGAAGAAAATAAGAAATAAGTCCCATTATAAACATTGAACCTTTAGTCAGCTTATGACTAAACAGGTGCTGATAAACAGAAAGCCTGGGATTGTTAGAAGTCTATTACTTCATTCTATCCAACCAACCACTTCTATAAATGTCATAGAAGGAGGGACTAGTTATTCTCAACTGCAGTGACAGGCTCTGTGCTAAAGAGTAGCTTTCTTTAAAATGGGGTGATTTCTTAGTATAGCAGCCTACACAGACATAATCAGATGTGGCCTATCCCTTCAGCCATAATTCATCCTTTTATTAAGAATATCTTTATCCAACCTTGGGGAGGTTGGGATGATGCCTAAGAGAAGAACCAACTTAGGTTTCCAGAAGGACCTGTTGGGAGATCTGTTCCAAGTACCAATAGTGTCTCTTCTTCAAAGATGTGGGCATTGGTGACCCACTATTGTAGATTTTATACAATTTTTGGAGCTATAAGTGACCTTAAAGATCATCTAGTTTAATGGATTTCAAATATTAATCCAGGTGTCCCATCCTCAAAAATTTCCAGGGAGCTGCAGAAGCTTCCCAGGTGATGTCATTGTGCAGCTGGATTTGGAAGTGAATGCCTAAGGTAATCACTTCAAGGTTCATCCTTGAAAAGTGGATTGTTTCCACTTTTTGGCTCTTATGAATAATGCTGCTATAAACATTTATATATAAGTTTTTGGGTGGATATGTTTTCTTTTCTCTTGGGTATATATCTAGGAGTTTTTTGCTGGGTTATATGTTAAATCTACATTTAATCTCTTGAGGAACTGCCAGACTGTGTGCACAGTGGCTACAACATCCTACATTCCCACCAGCAATGCTTGTTTTTCGTTTATAGCTATCCTACTGGGTGTGAGGCAGGTATTTCATTGTGGTTTTGATTTACATCTCCCTAATGACTAATTACAGCTGACCCTTAAGCAATGTGGCTTTGAACTGCGTGAGTCTACTTATACCAGGATTTTTTTCAACAAAATGAGGATATTCGTGAATGTGAAACTCATGTATATGCAGGGCTGACTTTCATGTACATGGGTTTCACAGTGCCAACTGCAGGATTTGAGAATGCACAGATATTGGCATATGAAGGGATCCAGAACCCATTTCCCCCAAGTTTAGTGAGAGACAACTCTATGTTGAAGCCCAGAATTGGAGGAAGCCCTGGTTGGGTTAACAAAATACTTCAGTTAATGCTTAGATGGGTTTTGCTTAGCTATCTGATGAGCACAGTTTATGTGCCAGCTTATGAATGGATAATTTATCAGGGTCGCAGAGTCATTCAGTCATTTACTGTTTTGGAGAATTGTCATTCCAAAATACTCACATTTCATAGCATTTTTATAGCACAGCTCACTCCCTGGGAGATCATTAGGTTTTCCATAAAGACCTCCTTGAGAATGGCTCTGGCTTATGCCAGACAAAAGAGAAACCTTATATATGGCCTGTGATCAAAACCAGCCTTACTCAAGGTTTGCACATGAAGCTAATATGACCTGGAGCCTGAAACATCAGAGCCTAATTGTCTGGGTTCCATGATAGCCATCTCCCTTGGAGAAGAGGCCAGTAACTGCTTCATGTCTGTTTCCTGATAATTGGCAGAGCCTTGTGACTTGATGTCAGGCTCTGTGTATTTGTCAGTGCCACCAAGAAGTGTCAAGTTGGCATTATACAAGTTCTTCCTTTACAAGGAAGGGTAGGTAGGATAACCCAACTGGGAAAATGATTGAATTAGGGATTACTAGTCCGATCCTTTATTTCTAGTGCCTCTTCTGGGTAGCCTAAAGTGATATAACCTCAACTAAACCTACCATTTCCAAATTTCTTATCCATAAAATGAAGATAATGTCATATTTTACTTACCATGAGGTGGTTATTTATCCGATAAGTTGATTCTTTTTGGATGGAAGACATAAGATATGAGGAGTAATAGGAAGATGTATTGAACTTTCTAGCCTTCTTGTGAGATTAACACAGCTTAGGTTGTCCACTTATAAAAGCTATGACGATGTCCTAATAATGGTTGTCAAGGTACCGACATGTCTATGGCAACCACTACTTGGATCGTAGAAACCAAACTCACATCTCTTTACCTTGTATGATTATAGCTAATTACTAAAGGAACTTTTAGTCATCATAGTTTTTATTAGTTTTACAAAATATTTATATGTAATTTACTGTGTGCCAGGGCTCATTAAAGCACTTTATACACATTAATTCATTTAATCCTTACTGCAACATGACAAAGTAGGGGCTATCATTCCTCCTCTTCAGAGATGAAATTGTTCACAAAGGATTTATATAACTTGCTAACTGTTACCTAGCTGATAAATGGTAAAGTCAGAATTCAAACTTAGGCATTTGGCTTCAGAGTCCGTATTAGGTCATAGGTCTTGCAGATCTCATGTACCAGAGAAACTGCCTCTGCTCTGGGTAGCTCTATCTCTTCTAGCCAAACTGTATCATACTTAGTGGACTTTTTCTAAAATGCTTTATTTTTCTTTTCTTTTCTTTTCTTTTTTTTTTTTTTTTTGAGATGGAGTCTCACTCTATCACCCATGCTAGAGTACAGTGGCATGATTGCGGCTCACGGTAACCTCCAGCTCCTGGGTTCAAGCAATTCTCCTGCCTCTGCTTCCTGAGTAGCTGGGACTACAGCGTGTGCTACCATGCCCTGCTATTTTTTTTTTTTTTTTGTATTTTTAGTAGAGATGGGGTTTCACCGTGTTAGCCAGGAGGGTCTTGATCTTCTGACCTCGTGATCTGCCCGCCTCAGCCTTCCAAAGTGCTGGGATTACAGGCGTAAGCCACCGCAGTTGGCTTACTTTTTTTTTTTTTAGAGACGGAGTCGTGTGGTGTTGCCCAGGCTGAAGTGCACTGGCACGATCTCGGCTCACTGCAACCTCTCAAGTAGCTGGGATTACAGGCTGTGCCACCATGCCCTGCTAATTTTTGTATTTTTATTAGAGACAGAGTTTCACCATTTTGGCCAGGCTGGTCTTGAACTCCTGACCTCAAGTGATCCGCCCGCTTCAGCCTCCAAAAGTGCTGGCATTACAGGCATGAGCCACTGCGCCTGCCTTAACCCTTTTTTCTTTATAAATTACCCAGGCTAAGGCATTTCTTTATATTAATAGCAGTGTGAGAATGGACTAATACATAGACCTACACAATAATTTGTAAATGTGATCTGCTCTGCTGTCTCTGGAACCAGAGAACAGGGTCTTACACTGGGAATGCAGGCTGCCATCTTCAAAACCACCACCAAGCCAGAGAAGGAGTGGGGCAAGGATGAGTAAAAATGCCACAAAGCTCTCCTGCCATTTGAGTTTGTTTTTGTTGTTGTTGTTTCAGTGTTTACTTTGGTTGCTGTAAACCTTTGACTGTTTTTCAAAGTTCTGAAAGAGTTGGCTTTGATGATTTCTGTTTGTTTTTCTGTGTTTCTGTAGAGGAATAGGAGTTTAGAGCTACCTACTCTGCCATTTTGCTGATGTAACTCCCCTGTGTATTATAGTATTGCTTTTTTTAAAAAAAAAATTAATATTTCAATGTCTCTGTTAATTTGGTTTTCTCTCTATCCCTTTTATCTTTTCTTTCTCTTTAAAAATTATCGCATATTAAAATTGACTTTTTAAAAACACATCTATACCATTTTAACACATGTAGATTCATGTATCTACCACCACAATCATTATACAGAATAGTTCCATTATGCCAAAAAACTCCCTCTTGCTATCCCTTTATAGTTACACTTCTAGTCTAACCCTCCTATCCACTCCCCTCACCCCCTAACTTCTGACAATCAATAATCTGTTCTAAAATGACAGTGTTGTCCTTTCAAGACTTTTATGTAAATGAATCCACCCATTTTAGTTTAGTTTTGGTTTGGTTTGATTTTTGCTTTAGAAACGGGATTCGCTCTGTTGCACAGGCTGGAGTGCAGTGATGCAATAACAAAACAATTTTTTAAATGATTTTTTAAAACTTTTATTTTAAGTTTAGGGGTACATAGGCAGGATGTGCAGTTTTGTTACATAGGTAAACATGTGCTGTGGTGATTTGCTGCACAGATCATCCCATCACCTAGGTATTAAGCTCAGCATCTGTTAGCAATTCTTCCTGATGGGACTCCTCCACCCACCTCCTTCCACAGGTGCCCAGTGTATGTTGTCCTTACCATGAGTCCATCTCTCATCTTTAGCTCCCACTTATAAGTGAGAACATGTGGTATTTGGTTTTCTGTTCCTGCATTAGTTTGCTGAGAATAATGGCTTTCAACTCTGTCCATGTCCCTGCAAAGGACATGATCTCATTCCTTTTTATGGCTGCATAGTATTCCATGGTGTATATGTATTACATTTTCTTTATCCAGTCTATTATTGATGGGCATTTAGGTTGATTCCATGACTTGGTGCAGTCACTTTCGAGGCTGGCTTTTTTCATTCATTGTAATGCCTTTGAAATTAGTCCAAGTTGTTGTGTGTATAAGTAGTTGGTTTGTTTTTATTGCTGAACAGTATTGCATTGTATGGATAGACCCACAGTTTATTCTGTTCTTTGAAGGGCATTTGGACTGTTTCCAATGTTTGGCAATTATAAATAGAGCTGCTATAAACATTGATTTCGAGGGTTTTTTGGCTTTGCTTATTTTTTACTCTTATTTATTTATTTATTTTTGAGACAGTCTTGCTCTGTCACCCAGGCTGGAGTGCAGTGGTGTGATCTTGGCTCCCTGCAACCTCGGCCTCCCAGGTTCAAGCTATTCTCCTGCCTCAGCCTCCTAAGTAGCTGGGATTACAGGTGCCCACCACCGTCTTTTAGTAGAGACTGGGTTTCACCATGTTGGCCAGCCTGGTCTTGAACTCCTGGCCTTAGGTGATCTGCCTGCCTTGGCCTCCCAAAGTGCTGGGAGTACAGGCGTGAGCCACTGCGCCTGACCACTCTTTATTCTGAAATAATTATAGATTCAAAGAAAGTTGTAAAAACAGTACAAGGAAGTCCCATGTACCTTTCACCCAGTTTTAGCTAATGATAATCACTTGTGTAACTATAGTACAATATCAGAACTACGAAATCGGCATTGATAAAATGCACAAACTGTATTCAGATTTCACCAGTTTTACATGTACTCACTTGTGTGTATATAGTTTTATGCATTTTTATTACTTTAAAACTAATTTTTTTTCTTTTCCTGCCCATGCCCACACCAGTGGCCAGGGCGCAAGCCACATTTTTTAAAATAACAGTTTGATTGAGACATAATGTACATATCATACAATTCTCCCATTTAAAATGTGTGGTTCGGTGTTTTTTAGTATATTAAAGAGTTTTGCCTCTATCGCTGCCATCAATTTTAAAACATTTTATCACTGCCCCTCTGCCCCAAACTCTACACCACTTAACATCCAGTAGCCTTTTCCCTACCCCTAACCACAGACAACACTAATCTGCTTTCTGTTTCTCTGGATTGCCTATTTTGGACATATCATATAAATGGAATCATATATATGTAATCTTTTGATAGGCACCTTTCACTTAACGGTATTTTGAAAATTCATCCATATTGTGGCATGTTTCAGTAATTTATTTTTGCTGCTGAATAATGTTCCATTGTATAGATATACCATATTATGTTTACTCATTTGTTGGTTGATGGACATTTGGGCTGTTTTCATTTTTTGGCTCTTATGAATAATGCTGTGATGAATATCCATGTACAAATTTTTTGTGGGCATGCATTTTCATTTCTCTTTATTATATACCTAGGAGTGGAATTGCTAGGTCATATGATAACTCCATGTTTAACCTTTTGAGGAACTGCCAGATCAGTTTCAAAGCAGCTATACCATTTTACAATCTCACTAGCAATGTCTGTAGGTTCCAGTTTTGCCACATCTTTGCCATTACTTTTTGTTATCCCCTCCCTTTTTTTTTTTTTTTTTTTGAGACAGAGTCTCCCTCTGTTACCCAGGCTGGAGTGCAGTGGCTGATCTTGGCTCACTGCAACCTTCACCTCCTGGGTTCAAGCGATTCTCCTGCCTCACCCTCCCAAGTAGCTGGGATTACAGGTACCTGCCTCCATGCCCGGCTAATTTTTGTATTTTTAGTAGAGACGGGGTTTCATCATGTTGGCCAGGCTGGTCTCAAACTCCAGACTTCAGGTGACCCGGATAGGCGTGAGCCACTACACCCGGCCTACAAAACTTCCAGCACTATGTTGAATCACAGTGGTGAGAAGCATACATCCTTGCCTTTTTCCTGCCTTTTTTCTGAGAAAAAATCTTAAGGAGAACGCGTTGTCTATCAACATTTTTTTTTTTTTACATGGAGGCCAGTGGCCCCCATACCACTGCCACTGCCACCCCTACTCTTAAGTATGATGTTAGCTCCAGTTTTTTGGTGGATATTCTTTACCAGGTTAATGAAATTACCTTGTATTTCTATTTTGCTAAGAGCCTTTATCATGAATGGATGTTGAATTTAGTCAAATGCTTTTTCTACATTGTTTGATATGATCATGTGGTTTTTATTTTTAAGCCTGTTGATAGGTGGATTACATTGATTTTCAAATATTGAACCAGACTTGTATACCTAGCGTAAACCACAATTAGTTGTGAGGTATAATTATTTTTATACATTGCTGGATTCTATTTGTTAATATTTTATTTGTTTTTTGTTTTTTTTTTTGTATTTATGTTCATGAGGGATTGGTCTGTAGTTTTCTTTCCTATTCTTTCTTTTTTTGTACTGTCTTTGTCTGATTTTGGTGTCACGGTAATACTGGCCTCATAAAATCAGTTGGAATTCCCCTCCTTTTTTTCTGGCAAAAATTATGTAGAATTTGTGTTAATTCTTTAAATGTTTGGTAGAATTATTAGTGAAACCATCTGGGCCTGGAAATTTTTCTTTTAGGAATTTTTAAACTATAAGTTTAACTTCTTTAATGGTTATAAAGCTATTCAAATTATCTATTTTGTATTGGATGAATTGTGGTAGTTCGTGCTTTTTTGAGAAATTGGTCTATTTAATCTAAGTTATCAAAGCTATCCATGCAGAGTTGTTCATAGTATTCTCGTATTATCCTGTTTATTCCTGATATTGGTGAATTGCGTCTTCTCTCTTTTTCTTTGTCAGTCTTTCTAGAGGTTTATCAATTTTTTTTGAGGTTTATCAATTTTTATTGATTTTTTTCCCCAAAGGATCAGCTGCTTGTTTCAGTCATCATCTGTATGGTTTTTCTGTTTTCAACTTCATTGATTTATGCTCTTAACATTGTTACTTCCTTTATTCTGTTTGCCTTGGGTATTTTGCTATTGTTGTATTTTCTTAAGGTGGAATGATTGTTTGAGTGTTTTCCTTTTTTTCCTTTTTCTTTTTTTTTTTCCTGGAAGATTCTATTTTAATTGGATTTAATTTTTTATGTTAGATTCGGAGGTGCCTGTACAGGTTTGTTATATGGGTATATTGCATGATGCTGAGGTTTGGGCTTCTAATGATTCTATTACACAAATGGCAACTGTAGTACCCAATAGGTAGTTTTTCAACCTTTGTCCCCCTTTCTCTCTCTGTCCTCCTTTTTTCTAATGTAAGTATTTAGTCCTATAAGTTTTGTTGCCAACACTGCTTTAGCTGCATTTTGATATATTGTATTTTTTTTTAATTAATTAAAAATATTTTACTTTTTTTTTTTTTTTTTTTTTTTAAAGACGGGGTTTCACCATGTTGGTCAGGCTGGTCTTGAACTCCCAACCTCAGGTGATTCACCCGCCTTGGCCTCCAAAGTGCTTGGATTACAGGTGTGAGCCACCACGCCCGGCCTGATATATTGTATTTTTATTTGCATTCAGTGCTATATATTTTTAAAATTTCCCTTGGGACTTCTTCTTTGACCTATGGTATATTTATGTATGTTGCTTAATTTGTAAATGGTCAGAGATTTTCCCACTGTCTTTTAGTTTTTAAATTCTTTTTTAATTTGTGCTCAGAAAATATACTCTATGGTTTCAGTTCTTTTACATGGTTTCAGTTCTTTTGTTCAGGTTTATTTTATGACACAGGATATGATCTGTTTTGGTGAAGATTTCATGTGCTCTTTAAAAGAATGTCTGCTCTGCTGTTGGTGGGTGAAATGTTCTGTAAATGTCAACTAGATCTTGATGGTTGATGGAAGTGTTCACTCCTTCTATATCCCTTTTGATTTTGATCTGTTATTTGTTGACAGAGAAATGTTAGAGTTTTGTAGCGTAATTGTGGATTTATCTATTTGTAGTTCCTTTTCTTTCTGTTAGTGTTTGCTTCATGTATTTTGCAGCTCTGTTGATTGGTGTATATAATTCCATTTTCATTTATTTATATAGGTTATGAATATATATTTTATATAGATATTTAAGTGGTTGTAATTATTGCATTATACATAAATTATATATATATATATTATGTATAATTTATGTATAATGAACCACAGTCTTCTAGTGTCAACATTTTAACGTTTGGGAAGTTTTCAGCTATTATTTTTTCAGAACTTTTTCAGCTCCCTAGTCTTTCTTCTTCTCTGCTGAAACTCCAATGATATGAATGTTCTGTTCTTGTTTAATTGTCCTTCAGGACCCTGAGGCTCTGTTCATTTGCTTTCAGTCTATTTTCTCTCTTTTTCAGATTGGGTAATTTTGTTGTTCTATATTCAAGTTCACCGATTCTTTTTTCTGTCATATTCATTCTGCTATAGCCCATCCAGTGAGTTTAAAATTTTTGTTTTGTTTTTTAATTCTAAAATTTAATTCCAAAATATCCATTTGGTTCTTTTTTATATGTTCTCTTCTTTACTGAGACTTTTTTTCATTCGTTTCAAGCATAGTTTAACTTGCTTGTTGAAGCACTTTTATAATGATTTCTTTAAAATCCTTGTCAGATAATGCCAACGTCGGTGTCAGCTCAGCACTGGAGTCTGCGGATTTTATTTTCTCATTCAAGTTGAGATTTTTCTGTTTCTTGGTATAAGTGATTTTCTTTGGTATTTTTGACATTTTAGGTATTATGTTGTGAAACTAAACATCCTATTTCTGGCTAGGCACAGTGGCTCACACCTGTAATCCCAGCACTTTGGGAGGCCGAGGTGCGTGGATCACCTGAGGTCAGGAGTTTGAGACCAGCCTGGCCAACACATTGTGAAACCCCATCTCTACTAAAAATACAAAAATTTGCTGGGTGTGATGGCACACACTTGTAGTCCCAGCTACTTGGAAAACTGAGGCAGGAGAATCACTTGAACCTGGGAGGCAGAGGTTGCAGTGAGCCGAGATCGTGCCAGTGCACTTCAGCCTGGGCAACACCGCAAGACTCCTTCAAAAAAAAAAAAGTAAGCCAGGTGCGGTGGCTCACGCCTGTCATCCCAGCACTTTGGGAGGCTGAGGCGGGCAGATCACAAGGTCAGAAGATCGAGACCACTCTACTCCACCCTGGGTGACAGAGCGAGACTCTGTCTCTCAAAAAAAAAGCCAAAAAACAAAACATCCTGTTTCTTTTTCCTTTTTGGAGGCAGTCACCCTGTGTTAAATGTGGTGTGTGGGTCTGTGTTGGAGTGGATATATAGCTCTCTGCTGGACCCTGCTGACGCTGGCAAAAGTGAAGCACCTCGCCCCACCTTGTTGCCAATGGATGGAAGTAAAAATTTAGTTCCCCACTCAGCCTTGCAGATTCCTCCCTGGCAAAAGCATAGTACAGACTCACGTCACTTTGCTGCTGCTGGGTCAGATTGTAAGTTCTGCTCCCTGTCGGGCCTTGTTGACACAGGGATTAGGGAGAAACAGAATACTGCCACACTGTTTTGTTCTACCTTGTTGACACTGGAGGGAAGGGTGGAAGTTCAGCGCACTGCTGGGGCCCTTCCAGGTGGGAGAATGGGGAATGGAAGGATGACTTGCACCAACTCATTGCTGTCAGGTAGGGATGGCCCCACTGAGACTACCCCAGTGGGGAAGTGGAGTGCCATCTAGCACCACCCCTCATAGACTGGTTCCACCTCTTTGCAACTGAGGAGACAGGGTGGAAGTTCACTCCTGTTTGGTCCTGCTGATACCACTCCTGTGGGGGGAGGCATAAGGCCTAGTTGCCCTGCCTAACTGCTGCTATGTGGGGACAGGCATGGGTATCTATCTCTTTTTGGCACAGCTGACACCACAGGGAAGGGGCAAATTTTCCTTTGATGTTTGATTAGAGTAGAATGGGTATTATCAAAAACATTTTCTGTTCTGCTAGGCCACCCCATTTCCTGGTCATTTAACTAAAGGGAACAGTCTTTTCTAGGGCCTCTTTTTGGGTCTGGGCCTATTGGCAGTTTCAGGTTGCAGGCTTCTCCAGCGCCCCATCTGGAATTTATGGAAGACAGCTCACTACTGTAGTGTTCTTTATATCCTAAGGTCCCTAGGCAATCCACCTTGTCTTCTCCACCTTTCAAAGTCTTCTCATGCTTGATTGTTTTTACATCAAGGTTTTCTGTTTTACTGTAAGAGGGAGGACTAGTGAGAAATGGGTCATTGATTTTTTTTTTTTTAAAGTACTTAATTCTTTCTGCTTTCTTTGGGCATGCTATTTTGTTACTTATCTGTATTCTTGAGTTGACTGTTCAGTGCATTTATTGTCAATCAAAATAATTCATGTTTCGGCTGGTCGTGGGGGCTCACGTCTGCAATCTCAGCACTTTGGTAGGCTGAGGTAGGTGGATCGCTTGAGTTCAGGAGTAGAATACCAGCCTGGGCAACATGGTGAAACTCTGTCCCTCCAAAATAATAGAAAAATCAGCTGGGCATGTTGGCTTCTGTTCGTAGTCCTAGCTACTCGGGAGGCTGAGGTGAGAGGATGGATTGAACCCAGGAGATAGACGTGGCCGTTAGCCGAGATCATAGCCCTGCACTCCAGCCTGGGCAACAGAGCCAGACCCTCTCTCAAAAAAAAAAAAACCATGTATTATCAGTTGAAATATATTTGAATATATTGGAATAAATAAGTGAATGTAATGCTACAACTTTCTTATGAACCACTTTAAGCTGGATAGTATAGGTTTTGATGGGTTCTGATTTCCCTGCTGATTATTTTCAAACAGTTTATAATCTCTGTTTTGATTCTCTGTTTAACTCAAGGGTTATTTAGAAGAATGTTTTTAAAATGCCAGTTGGATAGATGGTAAGCAGAGCAGTCCTTTGTGCCTGTAGATTTCCACATAAGGCCAGGCTAGGGTTTTTCTGAAAAGCTTTCATGCATAAATGAGATTGGAAATTTGGTTCCCTGCTATTTTTTTCCCTATCTTTATTCTTCAGGTGTTTATTGTATACTCATTATATGTAATAAGTCTAAGTTGCTTTGCTTTGATGAGGAGAAGAAAGTTAATGCATACTTCTGCCCTTCAGAAGTATAGTATTAGCGTGATAATATGTACACACAAGCCAGTTAAATAGCAGTACTTGACAATAGTGACTAAATTACTGGCCACGGGAGTTCATAGACAAGGAAAATCCGTGGTGGCTAACGTAATTGGGGGAAGAGACCTGTCAGAGGAGGGAGACGTATTTGAATTGGACCTTAAAGGGTAAGTAAGATGTAAATATGCAGAGAGGAAATGAAAGGATGTTGCTGGCTGAGAAACTGGCAAGTCCAAGGGCTACCACAGGTAGGGAAATGGGAAAGCTAAATTATGGTGGCAGTGGAAGATGAATTAAGTTTTAGTTGTGTTGAGTTTTAGATGATTATAGGACATCTAATTTGGGGATACTCTGGAAATTATTGATCCTCATTTAGTGATTAATTAGTTGAGCTTAACCTTGTCCAAAATAGTAGTCTGTTCTCTCTTGGCTTGGTCAGAGGAATACAGTGTTCTTGTTTAGATGTATTTCAGTTGAGTATATGTGTCACAGGTGGGGTACCAGGTATCTTCTACTTACCCCTCCTGATCCACTCTTCACCCTTTTATACTCCGCTCTGTGCCCCCGGAGGGCAAACTATGTGGATTACATCCATGAGTTCCTTTTCCATTTTGGCTTCTGGTAGGCTTGAGCAGTGGAGATCCCTGACAGGACATCACAGGAAGGGAAGAAATTGAGGTCAGGGTGTGTATTTCTGGCTGCCTCCTTGTAGGATTGCCTCAGGCTAGCTACTGCCCCTTAACTAAAGGTCACAGTTCTCTCATGGGGACTCTCTCTATATCACATTCTTCTTTTTTCTTCTATGTGTTTCTTCCCTCATCCTCTTGTGCACAGGGTAGTAATGGCCCCAAGTTATGCATTCTCCCTCCCTGTTGGTTTTCCTGTACCCTGCCCACACCTTTGTAGATAGTCCTTTTGTTAAACTTTCCACCAATTATGCTAATTTGAATGTGCCATCTGTTTCCTGCTGGGACCGTGACTGATAGAGATGAGATATCAATTTTCAAAGAATTAGAATCCAATGAAATAAGCCTAACAAAGTATAACTAAATATGATTCAATCTGTCTCTCTCTGATTCATGTAGGCTCTTGCAGCGCTTTCAGATAATCATTCTGAACTGCAGTCTTTAGCGTATAGATGTGTCGGGAGTGACAGTTCATGGAATATTAATAATAACTAGCATTTATTAATTACTTACTCTTTCCATGCACCATGCTAGGCAGGGGTTTTTTTTTCTTTTCTTTTTTTTTTTTTTTGAGACGGAGTCTTGCACTGTCGCCCAGGCCGGAGTGCAGTGGCATGATGTCAGCTCACTGCAACCTCTGCCTTCTGGGTTCAAACGATTTTCCTGCCTCAGCCTCCGGAGTAGCGGGGATTACATGCACCTGACACCATGCCCAGCTAATTTTTTGTATTTTTAGTAAACAAGGGGTGTCACCATGTTGACCAGGCTGGTCTCGAACTCCTGACCTTGTGATTCACCCTCCTCGGCCTCCCAAAGTGTTGGGATTACAGGTGTGAGCCACGGCGCCCGGCTGCTAGGCATGTTTTTATGTGCATCGTTTCACTAGTCTCCACAGCAACCCTAGGAAGTAGGTAATTTTGTTTATCTCCTTTTTATAGGCAAGGAAACTAAGGCTCAGAGAGATTAAATAGCAAACCGAGATTTCATAGCTAAGAAACAGTGGAACTGGGATTGAAATTCAGGTCTGCCTGACTCCATAGCTCATGTTCTAAATTAAAAATGTGGTCTTCAGATCAGCAGCATTGGAGAGCCTGTTAGAAATGTAGACTCTTGGGCTTTACCTCATACCTACTAAATTAGAATCTGCATTTTAGAAAGATCTCCAGGTGATTCACATGCATATTAAAATTTGAGAAGCAGAGCTGGGCACAGTAGCTCATGCCTATAATCCCAGCATTTGGGGAGGCCAAGGCAGGCAGATCACTTGAGTTCAGGAGTTTGAGACCAGCCTGGACAACATGGCAAAACCCTGTCTATTCAAAATATATATGTATATATTAGCCAGGCATGGTGGTGCATACCTATAGTCCCAGCTACTCGAGAGGCTGAGGCGGGAGAATCACCTGAGCCCAGGAAAGTCAAAGCTGCTGTGAGCCACGTTCACACCACTGCACTCCAGTCTGGGTAACAGAGCAAGACCTTGTCTTAAAAAAAAAAAAAAAAAAAAGAAAAACAAAACAAAATTTGAGAAGCAGTACTATAAACCATGTTGCTAGTACAATCTGCCTATTACAGGCTGCTACAGAAAGTTCTCTTTGATTGATGCTGGGTACAAAGAGCATTTACCCTTCTGTGCTATTTATCACTGATGCCATATGGCCTTCTAGCTGGAATCTGACAAGATGGTGCTGCCATTTTTGAAACAAGGGCATTGAGATTCAGTCATGAACCTTAACTTGGTAAGAGATGCCAGGAAACAGCGTGAACTGCTGCTGTTGCAGAAGGGAGAGCTTGGCCTCAGTTCACTGCCAGGAATTTTTTGTGGTTGGAGTTCAAGGATGCAGCATTAATTGCTGTGCTTTGAAACTCCCAAATTCGTGTATGCTTGACTAGTTCTCAGAAAAACTGGTGCATTCAAAAAGTTTGATTTGGCTGGACGTGGTGGCTCACAACTGTAATCCCAGCACTTTGGGAGGCCGAGGTAGGTGGATCACCTCAGGTCAGGAGTTTGAGACCAGCCTGGGCAACATGGTGAAAACCTATCTCTACTAAAAATACAATAATTAGCTGGATATGGTGGCGGGTGGCTGTAATCCCAGCTACTTGGGAGGCTGAGGCAGGAGAATCACTTGAACCCAGGAGGCAGAGGTTGCAGTAGGCCGAGATCGCACCATTGCACTCAAGCCTGGGTGACAAGAGTGAAACTCAGTCTCAAAAACAAAGCAAAACAAAACAAAACAAAACAAAAAGGTTGATTTAGTGTCCTTAGATTCTCTTTTCTACAGTGTTCACTTCCCATCCTTATTTCATAGTCACTACCTCTCCCCCATGTTCATCATGCCATCCCTTTCTTATTTCTGTTGATATCTGCTTTAAGAGAGCACATCAGATGATAAATCTATGAAAAGTGCTCTATCTCACTAGTAATGAGGGGAAATTCAAACTAAAACCACAATAAGATACTGTTGCACACCCATCAGAACAGCTCAAATGAAAAAGACTGACATTACCATGTATTGGTGAAGATGGGGATTTATTGGAACTTTTGTACACTATTGGTGGTTATATAAATTGATACAACTACTCTGAAAAGCTATTTGGCAGTATCTACCAAAGCTGAGCTTAGGCATACCCCAGTGACAAAGTAATATCACTCTTAGATATTTAACCAAGAGAAACTTTCTCACATGTACATAGGGATACATATACATATGTAGCTGTCCATTGAAGGATTTTGTTTGAGACAGTAAAAAAATGAAAAGCAACCTGAATGCTCATCAATAGAGTGAGTACATGAACTATGGTGTATTTATCTGATGGGATTCCATACAGCATTTAAAATGAATGAATTGTAGCCATATGTAGCAACATAAAACTACAGCAAAATATATCAAAACCATACTGTTGGCTGGGCACGGTGGCTCACGCCTGTAATCCCAGCACTTTGGGAGGCCAAGGCGGGTGGATCACCTGAGGTCAGGAGTTCGAGACCAGCCTGGCCAACATGGTGAAACCTCATCTCTACTAAAAATACAAAAATTAGCTGGGTCTGGTGGTGGGCACCTGTAATCCCAGCTACTCAGGAGGCTGAGGCAGGAGAATCGTTTGAACCCAGGCGGAAGTTGCAGTGAGCCGAGATTGTGCCATTGCACTCCAGCCTGGGCGACAAGAGCAAAACTCCGTCTCAAAAAAAAAACCCAACATACTGTTGAGGAAAAAAAAGTTATAGAAAATTCTGTATAATAGCATTAAAGTATAAAAACATAAAACAATATCCTATTATGTTGTATATTATATTATTTGTGGTACATGCATAGATAGTAAAAGGAAAATTAAGAAAAATATTTATGCTTATGGTACATGCATAGATTTAATGTTTATGTTATGTGCATAGAGAGTACAAGGAAAAGAGCTCTCACTAAATACACACACACACACACATACACACACACACACACACACACACACACAGAGTCAGTTAGTTGCATGACTAGGACGAGAAGCCAGTTTTCCTTATTCTTCCTTAGCCTAAGTAGTAGAGGCTTCAAATCTAAATGGTCTGCACGGTCATTAACTTGGCTCCTTGTCTCCGGTAGCTAGGCTTTGTATAGCTTAGAACACGTTATGGGAGCCTGGTACATTTGCCAGGAGTGGAGTTAGCATCTCTTTTACATGAAGGCAGAGGGCAAGGTTGCTGTAAACTTTTTTTCCCCACATTCTCATTCCACGTCTACTGGCCAGGAATGCTGAGTTTGACCTGATTAAGGTTATGGTAATGTGAAACACTAGTAAGCTGGTGACTGTTTCAACCTAAAGCTGAACTCCTCCAGCACTTCTCAGTCATGTTTGACTAGCTTTGGCAGCAGCTGCTGGACACAGAGTCAAACCCAGAGAACCAAAAAGCTATAAATGGCCCCTGGTATGATTAAAATGGACTATTGGCATAGTAGTTGGATCAAAATTCCAGAGTTCTGAACAACGTAGGTTTTCATGTAAAGGGTCTACAGGGTATAGGAGAAGATGAAATTCTGGAAAATGAAAGGCAGTACATGGCCCCTGCTCTCCTGGATCTACTGTGGTTACTTTTTTCTCAATTACTTAGCAATTGCCTTTAAATTCCCCAGGCTGTCAAGACCTCGAAAATCTACCAGAGGGGTATGTGAGATAGAGTGAGAAAGAGAGTTTTATAAGGGCAGGCAAAAAGGAGGAAAATAAAAGAGGAGACTCTTTCGAATGGGTTGTTTCTGTCCTTTGATGACCTGACTTGCCTTTTTTTATGCATTTGATCTAGTAATGACTCATGAGGATAGCCTTGGGAGATGTTTGGGTTCTAGTCCTAATACCTCTGTTTCACTGACCTTGAGCAGATCAACTAACCTCTTTGAACTTCAGATACCTCATCTATAAAATGGAGATAATAATAGTATTTACCTAATGTGGTTGTTAAGGTATGTAAAGTGCTCAGCATGGTGCCTGGCACAAGGTAATTAATTAATTAATTAATTAATTTGTGATGATCTTTCTTCTTGGTGGTGTTACAGTATCAGAGAAGCAAAGGAGGAGAGCATTTTGAGTAGGAGAGGGAAGTCTGGTCTACAGAATGCCAAATGCAGCAGAGAGATACAGAAGGATGAGAACTGAGAGAAGGGGAAGGGTTGAGGCTTGATTAGAAATGCTGAATGATAGGCTGGGTGTGGTGGCTCATGCCTGTAATCCCAGCACTTTTGGAGGCTGAGGCAGGTGGATCACCTGAGGTCAGGAGTTCAAGACTACCCTGGCCAACATGGTGAAACCCCAACTCTACTAAAAATACAAACATTAGCCAGGCATAGTGGTGCGTGCCTGTAATCCTAGCTACTTGGGAGACTGAGACAGGAGAATCCCTTGAACCCAGGAGGAGAGGTTGTAGTGAGCTGAGACTACATCTCAAAAAAAAAAAAAAATGCTGAGTGATATTTACATTTGAGATCCATCTTTTGAGCTCCTTATTTTCACTGGAAATGGGAATCAGAGTTTAAAAAAATTCCATCACTTTTTGCTCTCAAGAGACATATTTAGTTAAGTTCACAGGAAGCAATGTTTATAGGGAGAATATGTAAGAAGGTAGCTGCGACTGTGACAGCCACGGCAGACTCTTTATGCTTGTCCATTAGAACTTTCTGTGATGTGGACATGTTCTATATCTGTGCAATATATCCATACACATGTGGCTATTGAGCACTTGAAATATGCTAGTGCTCTAGTGTGACTGAGGAACGGAAATTTTTTATTTTTTATTTATTTATTTTGAGACAGAGTCTGGCTCTGTCACCCAGGCTGGAGTACAGTGGCATGATCTCAGCTCACTGGAAGCTCTGCCTCCCGGGTTCAAGCGATTCTCCTACCTCAGTCTCCCAAGCAGCTGGGATTACAGGCATGCACCACCACGCCTAGCTAATTTTTGTATTTTTAGTAAAGATGGGGTTTCACTATATGTTGACCAGGCTGGTCTCAAACTCTTAACCTCAAAAAGTGATCCACTCACCTTGGCCTCCCAAAGTGGTAAGATTACAGACATGAGCCACAGTGCCAGGCCTGAAATTTTTATTTTATTTAATCTTAATTAGCTTAAGTTTAAATAACCATGTGTGGCTTGTGGCTACCCTAATGGACACTGCAGCTCTGGCTGCCCTGAAAAAGCCATCATTGTTATTAGGAGAGCAAGGCATATACTCTTGAGACCAGTTAAATACCAAAAGAATTGGGGTCAGACAGTAGAGACTTAGTCATTCAGAAAACAAGTGATATCCTCTGGGCCGGAGAATTTAAAGAGAGTCTTGTAAAGTAAGTTACGGTGTTTGGATAGGAGGAAAGAAGGCAAGAGGTTATTCTGGATGGATTGGAACAGGTGGGCAAATGTTTGGAGTTAAAAAATATCTCCTACATGAGAAGTTTCAGGACAATGACTACTCTAAAATAGAGCACTTATATTGGGAATTAGGTGCATTTGGGCCAGGATATGGACAGTCTTGAATCCTAGCACACAGAGTTTGGGCTGTCCACAGATGTTTTGCCAGGCTTGCTTAAAACACGGATTCTCAGGCTCCACCTTGACCTACTAAATCAAATTTTCTGGCTTGGAGGCTAAGAAATCAGTATTTTGAGCAAGCTTCCCAGATGTAGATTATGCACATTCAAGTTTGAGATCTATTAGATAGACAGAAAGGAGCCCATGGGAGCTTTTGGTGAAGGCAGTGATGTGACAATAGCAGTATCTTAGGAAGCTTAATAGGGTAGGACAGTGTAGAGTGCAGAGACTAGAGTAAGGAAACCAGTTAGGTTACTGTTAAAGTGGTTTAGATATGACGTCACAAATTCAGATTTTCTTTCTGGCTGGTATCCTTGGAATTGTCAAATTGACTCCTAAAATTTCCCTACAGGTCATATTTTAATTTTCAACACAATTCGTTTGCTGTTTTAAATGACTAGGGCCCAGGCACCAAAGCCTGACTTCCTCGGTTCAAATCCAAGCTCTACTACCTCAGCGATTTTAGCTTAGACAAGTTTTCATAACTTTTCTGTGTTGCAACTTCCTTATCTATAAACTGGAGATGATTATAGCTCCTATCTCATAAGGGCATTGCAGGTGTTAAATTAGATCATAGAGGGCTCACAACAGTACTTGGCACATAGCAAGCACTCAGTAAATGTTGATATAATATTATTTAAACAAAAGAGCTCTTTAGTTTATTACAATTTGTATAATAATTAAAACCAATCAATTACCTTTTGCACAAAAAAATTAAATGTGCCCATTTGATATGTTAAAACTGAGTTCTAGACTTTTTGCTGAATGAGTTGTATTTCAAAGCATAATGCTTCCATTAATTTTATATGTAACTATCCTTCATAAAATAAGTCTCAACAGGATGAATTGCTTTTCCCACTGATTGTGTTAACCTATGGTTAGTTCTTGGCTATGAATGATATATCTTTTTAAACTTTGTCCTTTTGAAAACTACTAGCTTTCAGTGGATGCTATTTGTGATATTTATTTCCAAAGAAAAGAGACAGACATTCTTTTGCTCTTCAGGGGAACTGATATTGGAAATAAATTTTGATTTGTTATCTTGGTGTGTGGCCTGGTGTCACTTGATCCCTTGACTTACCCTGGAGGTGCGGCGACAGGTTTCTGAAGTAGTGAGACGGTCTCTTCAGGTGCCTTACTTGAGAGCATGTGAACTTCTGGTTGCTGCTTCACTCTCTTCCAGACCTCACTGACACAGAGGCTTCTGGCCTCTCCCAGTTTCCTTTGCATTGTCAGCTGCCTGAAGCAACTCTCAAGATGCACCTTCAAGTCAAGTGTGGTATGGAGGGAAGGAAACAGCTAAGACCCATGATAGCTACCTACCTACTTCTGAGCCAGTCTGAGCCAGAATGTAGCCTCAGAATCTTCTTCTGCTTTCAAGTCACCCCTAACTTTGTTCTGTTAGGTTCTGTTAGATGGTTGAAAAAGAGAGGTCTATTACACGGTTGGTTAAGATTTTTTTTAATGTTTTGACAAGATTAATACATATATTCCCTGCCATCTCTCTAGTTGTCCATTTCCCTTCCCTGGAGGCAATCGGTTACCAGGTTCTTGTGCATCCTTCCAGAGATACTCTGCACATGAATGTATATGTATAACCTTATATTTTTTCTTTATATCCTTAAGTTTTATACAAATTGTAGCATACCATAAATGATATCCTGCACCTTGCTTTTATCCCTTAATATATACTGAAGACTGTTTCATAGCAGTACATACAGAGCTTCTTTATGGCTGTAGGGCAGCACTGTGTGGAATCTAAGTATTTCGTAATTACTGCAGATGTACCAGAATGTATTTTAGCAGTTCTTTACTGATGGATGTTTACATTGCATCTCATCTTTGGTGATTATCAATATGATTATACATGTTTCACATGTCAGAGTATAGCTTTAGGACACTTTGGTGACTTACCTGTTAAAGTGGCTGTATAAACACAGTGCTGTGTGTAGAATCAATTTGCCATGCTTAAATAGGGAGTCACAGGATGTTAGAGTTAGAAGAGATCTTAGAAATTCCAGAGAAACCCAAGATGACATGAAGACTTAGAGACAGATTCAAGACTAAATCCCAGTGTTTTGTTTTGTTTTGTTTTGCTTTGTTTTGATATGGAGTCTTGCTCTGTCTCATACTTCTGGCCTCAAGTGATCCACCCACTTCGGCCTCCCCAAACTGCTGGGGTTACAGGTGTGAGCCACCACGCCCGGCCATGGGTATTTCTTTATAGCAGTGTGAGAATGGACTAATACACAACCCTTATCATGGTGTATTGTGATTGAATGTTTTTGTCAGTTCGCTGTATAATCCAGAGGGTTTTCAGTTGTAGCAACAGAAATTGACTGGCAAATTTAGGCAGAAAATGTATATGTTGAAAGCATATTGAACAGCTCACAAAATCACCAGCTGGACTAGAGAACTAGACTCAGGCCTACATAGCCAACATCACAGCTGCCACTGTTACTACCACCAATAGGAGAAAGAGACTCCCCCCTAGACTACATGATGATGCAATCGGCAAACTAAGAGTAGAAAGCAACAGGAAACATCATGAACCTTGGGCCATTACCAGATCACCTCCCTAGCACTAGTGAGTGCCTACCACCACCACTCCTACTGCCATCAGTGTTAGCTCAGATTCCCCAAGGAGCAGATACTAAAAGATGGGATTAGTGATGCAAGAGATTGATTGCGGGAAATGCCCATAACAGGGTGAGAACTGGAAGAGGCTGGAAGAGCTGTCAGATTGCAATGTAAACCTGACCTTTATGGAAAAGAGAAGGCAAGAAGAAGGTTGGGAAGGAAGAATCTTGGACTGAAGAGCAGTTCTAATAAAATTTGCCCTGGCTGATGGGAGTCCTGTAGCCAAAGCTGCCTGTTGGAATAGTTCTGTCTTCCAGAAATGGATCTGACTTAGTATCCCTGCTATGCTCAGTCATTGGCTGGGAGCAGTGTGGCCTCAAAGCGAAGCAGCAAATATTGGGATGAATATAGAACATAGAGAAATTGATGCTTGAACACTACCTGGCATTCAGGGGGCAGCTCTAAGTGTCACCTCAGATGACCAGTCCGTGGGAGATCAGTGCTCTTAATGGGGGAAGGAGTTCCTAGAACCTCAGCAGCCTTATGACTGCCAACATTGCCAGAATCTTTAGTCCCAAGAAGAGCTGGAATCTAGAGATGGCCTGAGAGAGCAAAGAGTGTTTGGGCAGAAACGGCAAATTCTCTGTTAGCTTCTCCCAGCAGGGCAAAGGAACAGGGAAATAAGAGACCAGAGGATTTAGTGACCTAAAGCGCCAGAGAGTCCTAGGGCTGAAAATAGAGAAGTTGGTGGGTGAGGGGGATCAGGTGACAGGAAGTTTACAGGTCTATACCAGTCATGGGGGAGTCCAACAAAAGTATAGTAATAGTAGCTCTGCCCTCAAGGAGCCTGTGATAATTTAGTTGGGGAATACAAATGAATACACTTGAAATAATTTTGGTTCTATACTCTGGTATAAACAAACAAAAAAAATGCTGTAGAAATTCTTGAGAAGGGACAGGTCATGTGGCCTGGGAACCTCTGTGAGCTGATGGCTGAATGAGACAGTGCTGATTCAGCCAGAGGAGTTTATGCCCCAGCTACAGTGGCCATGCCACAGCTTTTAGAGATGAGTGTGTCTGAGTCTTGCATGGTTTCATGGAGGAAGTATGGGGGAGGAAGCTTCATCATCATCCCCCATTTGTCAAGCACCATTGTCATCAACAAGTGGCACCATAAACAATCATTGCGTATTCTTCCCTCACTAACTTTACACTTTTTGGGGGAGGCAGGACAAACACAGAAAGAGTTGAAGGACTACGGGCCAGGTGCAGTGGCTCACGCCTGCAGTCCCAGCACTCGGGAGCCCGAGGCAGTCAGATCACGAGGTCAGGAGTTCGAGACCAGACTGACCAACATGGTAAAATCTGTCTCTACTAACAATACAAAAATTAGCTGGATGTGGTGGCATGTGCCTGTAGTCCCAGCTACTCAGGAGGCTGAGGCAGGAGAATTACTTGAACCCGGGAGGCGGAGGTTGCAGTGAGCCAAGATTGTGCCACTGCACTCCAGCCTGGGCGACAGAGCAAGACTCCATCTCAAAAAAAAAACAAAACAAAAGAGTTGTAGGACTAGTACAAGAGAGCATGTGCCAGTAGCACAAAGACAGAGAAAAGTCAGGGTCGGGGAGGCAACAGAAGGCTTCTTGCAGGAGGTAGCACTTGGGCTGACCCTTGAAAGAAAGTTACAGTTTGGACCAATGGAGAAAAGGGTGAAGGGGGTTGTAAATTGCATCAACAAGGCACAGAAGTGGGAGTGAGCAAGGCAAATAGGAGAAGTGAGAAAACTGGCTGGCCTTGTGGTAGGGGTATTGTGGGCAATAAAGTTTGAGAGGGAAGTAGTGTGGTGATTATACAGAGCCTTGAATGACAGACAGACAGAAAGAATCATTTTGGAACAAAGTACGAAGGCATTGTAAATTTCTGTATTTGGGGAGAGATGAGGCCATGGAGAGAAGGAGGAAAGGCTAAAAGGTAAATGTTGGGATTCTACATTCTTCTTCGTAGCTTTACACTCTCATGTTTTATTATTTAATTATTATTATTATTTTGAGATGGAGTTTCACTCTTGTCACCCAGGCTGGAGTACAATGGCGCTATCTTGGCTCACTGCAACCTCCGCCTCCCGTGTTCAAGAGATTCTCCTGCCTCAGCCTCCTGAGTAGCTGGGATTACAGGTGCCCACCGCCACGCCCAGCTAATTTTTGAATTTTTAGTAGAGACAGGATTTCACCATGTTGGTCAGGCTGGTCTCAAACTCCTGACCTCAGGTGACCCACCCGCCTCAGGCTCCCAAAATGTTGGAATTACAGGCGCGAGCCATCGTGCCCGGCTCACTCTCCCATGTTAAGGGGCACCAACTCACCGTGTCCCAGTGAAATGGGATGAGTTGGTCACTTTGCCTGAGATTCACCTTGTGAACAGGTACCCAAGGAGCCACAAGAGGTTCTGCACCATATACTGGTGGTGGAGAACCTTGTCCCAACTGGAATGTCCCAACTAATAAGAAAAAGAACGCTCTCTGAAGTTGTTCTCAATAGTGTTGTCCTCCTTCATGAAATGGAAAGGAGAAAGGAGCAGCCTCCTAGCCCAGCTTTTAGCACAGGTGCAGACCAAGATGGGGGAGTCTGCTTCAGAAGGCAACAACCTTTAGATGTTGAACCTATCTCTGAATCAGCCCTGGGGAAAGGAGGCAGCAATCATGGAAACCTTAAAAACAACATAATGACAGGACAATCTGTAGGCCATCATTTTGGTGGCTGCTACTTGGCCACTCCTCACATAGATTTGTTTTACTGACTTCCTGCTGCAAAGGAGCTTGGCACAGGCTCTGCTACATTGATATTATTGTTATTGAGATGTAGTTTTGCTCTGTCACCCAGGGTGGAGTGCAGTGGTGTTATCTCTGCTCACGGCAACCTCTGCCTCCCGGGTTTAAGTGAATCTCCTGCCTCAGCCTCCTGAGTAGCTGGGATTACAGTCAGGCACCACCACGCCTGGCTGATTTTTGTATTTTTAGTAGAGATGGGGTTTTACCATGTTGACCAGCCTGATCTTGAACTCCTGGCCTCAAGTGATCTGCCTGCCTTGGCCTCCCAAAGTGCCAGGATTACAGGCATGAGCCACTGTGTCTGGCCTACATTTATATTATTACCAGGAGGCAGCCGTTTTCTCTTTCTGTGAGGTTTAGAATTATGCAAATGAAGACATGCAAACAAAAGCTCAGTGAGGTGGGGGAGGATTACACTTAAGAATACAGGTAATTTTCAAAGCTCTTTAAGACACCCCTCTCAGTTTTCACCAACCACGCTCTCTTGGCTCTTTGCCAGTCTGTTTAGAATTTGGCACCTCTTCATACTCTTTCAACCAAAGACCTGTAAGTTCATTCTAAAGCTCCTGTCCTGGCCTCATTTTGCAAGTGGAGAAATCAAGGCATAAAATAGGAGCTTTCAGTGTCTGTGGGCTGACCTTGAGCCATGACCTCTATCCTCTTCCCACCTTCCCTCGGCTGAAAACTCTGACCCAATTCTTCCCAGGTTCTCCCCTCTCATGATATTATCTGGAGGGCAATAGGACCTAGGGAGGTTCAACCCTGCGGCCGAGGGAGACACACCTGCCTAACCGCGTGGGTAGAGTGTGGGGAGCAAGCCACTTAACTAGTTAGGGAGGGCGGGGTAGAAGTGGGTGCCTGCTGCTCTTAGGGAAGAGTGAAGCTGTGGCTCCCGCCTGGGTCTGGAGATCGCGGTCAGAAGTGCTTCTGAAGAGTGGCCCAAGCCTCCTTTTGTCCCCCCTCTCCTGGCGGAACTCTCCAGCTGGTTTTATTTGGTCCCAGCCATCCCGCCCATCTCGCCCGCCCCCACTGTCCTGGTGCCTTAGTTCTTGAAGCTGACGATCTTTCGCAGCAGGAATCACAAGCCAGGCAGGACCCTGGCACCAGACGGCGTCCAAGAGTTTGGCGACACTGTCCAGCCAGGTTGGCGCCCCGCATGTCGTACCTCTCACTAGCAAAGTTCTCCGTGGAGAAGCAGCCTCTCCAGCCTTTTCTTGATCCTGTAGAGCGCGCGCACTCTGCTTCTCTCCCCCATCACGGTACTGGGAGACAGGGTGGTGACAATACTCCAGTCCCGTGGGGGGCGGGGCTTGGGGAAATCCTCCTCTCAGGAGGAGCCATCCTGAGAACCCTGGACTCAGCGAAGGTCCTGGGGGCGCGCAGGTGAGCAGGCAAGCTAATAGCTACAGCCTAGCAGTAGCTAGGATACCCAGGCACTGAACTGAATTCCCCGAAGGGACGCTCAGACTGCGCCCCCTTTCTGCCCTGGCTCAGCTCTCCGCTGACTTGAGAGGACACACTAGTCAGGACTCTTTGTGAGGAGCTGCTGAGTGTCGGTGTCCGACAGAGTGGCTACTCCCTGCCTGAGGGACTGCGAAGGAGCCACCACGGAAGCTGCTGTTCTCAGGACTCTTCACGTCCCTGGAATTGGACTCTGGATGGGGCGCTGGGATGCTTGCTTTTGTCTTGTTCCAGTTTCACAGCAAGTATGTTGACGATTGGAATCCTGGGTCAATTAAGAGTCAAGTTCAAAGTGGTACTCCTGGGCTTTCCATCCCAGACTCCAACTCGAATCTGAGTCTGGAAGACCGTGGTCTCTTGCTCTAACTAGTGAATCTCCGTTCCCAAACTGGACTTGACAGAGCTCTCCTCACCTAAACTTGGACTGCAGCGGCTACAGAGTTCTCTTGGGGATGGGTGGGAGGGTGCTCTGAACACCAGACCACAACATTCAGAAAAGAAACTCGACAATGGACAGAGTTTATGAAATTCCTGAGGAGCCAAATGTGGATCCGGCTTCATCTCTGGAAGAAGATGTCATCCGTGGAGCCAACCCCCCGATTTACCTTTCCATTTAGCATCCTTTTCTCCACCTTTTTGTACTGTGGGGAGGCTGCATCTGCTTTGTACATGGTTAGAATCTATCGAAAGAATAGTGAAACTTACTGGATGACATACACCTTTTCCTTCTTTATGTTTTCATCCATTATGGTCCAGTTGACCCTCATTTTTGTCCACAGAGATGTAGCCAAAGATAAACCGCTATCATTATTTATGCATCTAATCCTCTTGGGACCTGTTATCAGGTGAGCAACTTTAAAATCTTTTCCTTATCCCCCAACCCCGCAGAGAAATATGATTTACAAGATGGATATTATGGCTCTAATCTAATCAGTTCTCTCATTTCCTCCCACTCTCGGCTTCCCTGTCTACCATCCAAAAAACTTATCTGAAATCTTAAATGCCACTATGATGAATATGTGGTATGTACCTGTTTTCCAAAACAATGAACAATACCACTGACAAGACTTTATTAGAGAATGTTTGCTGTCTGGATTTGGGTTGTGTCAACTAGTATGGGAACAACAAGACATGCTCTCCCTGTGCATGTAGACCATAGCTGCAGAGTGTGTAATTTTATTTTTTTAATTTTTTTTTTTTCTGAGACAAGGTCTTGCTGTGTCTCTCAGGCTACAGTACAGTAGTGTGATCATAGCTCACTGCAGCCTTGATCTCCTGGGATCAAGCGATTCTCCCACCTCAGCCTCCCAAGTAGCTGGGACCAAAGTATGCGTCACCACACCTGGTTAATTAAAAAAAAAATTTTTTTTTGTAGGTTGGGTGTGGTGGCTTGCGCCTGTAATCCCAGCACTTTGGGACCCCGAGGCAGGTGGATCACCTTAGGTCAGGAGTTCAAGACCAGCCTGGCCAACATGGTGAAACCCTGTCTCTACTAAAAATCAGCTGGGCATGGTGGTGCACATCTGTAATCCCAGTCACTTGGGAGGCTGAGGCAGGAGAATCACTTGAACCCGGAAGGTGGAGGTTGCAGCGAACCAAGATCATTCCACTGCACTCCAGCCTGGGTGATAGAGTGAGACTCCATCGCAAAACAAAAACAAAATTTTTTTTTTTGTAGAGATGGGGTCTCATTATGTAGACTGGGCTCAAGTGATCTTCCTGCCTTGGCCTCCCAAAGTGAGCCACCCCCGACTGGCCTGAGTGTATAATTTTGACTCTACCTTTTGGATGCTTTGTAAATTGGGTAAAAGTTTTCTTTACCCCGAGCTGCTTGGACTGGTGCTACTGCCATTTTCAAATTTTCCAGAGGAATTTGACATCTGGAAAATATTTTAAACCATCTGTGGTAATCTGGTACCCCAATCCAATGTAGTTCAGTTCTCTGTCGGCTTATCAGTCTCCTGTTTATCTCTTTGTATATTTCTGCAATAAAGATACAAAATTGGGAGAGGGCAAAGGAAGACAGTTCATCTCTCTACGTGGATGCAGTAGCACAATTTAGTAGTATCAAGTATTTCCATTCAGATTGCCTTGAAGTGGAGAGAATGTACTTAATCCTAGGGAGACAGGTGTCTGTGTCAACAGTCTCATCTGGATGCTATGGGGTTTTCAAGGTAGAGAGATGTTGCAAAACTTATGAGTTCAGGAGTAAGGAATGGACCAGGTTTGTCTTGATTGCAAGAGAGGCAGACAACTGCAGTCAGCCAAGGAATATGGGTCAGAGTGTTGCACTGGGAAGATACCTCATCATTAGATAACCAAAAACAGTCTGTGAAACTTATTAAGGATGAAACTCCCTCCTTTATAAAATTTCATATCTGTACATATGTATAATTTTTATTTGTCATTTATACCTCAATAAAGCCAGAAAAAATTATCAATAAATTTTTAAGTGGGGAGGAATTGATTAGGCTCCATCAAAGAGAATACGGGATATCAACAGAAACAGTGGCCTGAAATTCAGGAGACTTGGAGTCTAGTCCTCCCTCTGACATTGACTAGTTGTGTGTTCTTGGTAAAATCTTTGAAGATGCCTTCACAGGAAGGCATGTACAGTTTCCTCATCTGTAAAGCAAATGGGTTAGTCTAAATTATGGGTCTCACACTTAAACACTTGCAGGGACCAGGCAAGTATCATAAATGAATGAAGCAGACCTAGTATAAAAAAAAAACAGTAGCCTTGTGTGTGATGATAAATGAAAATGAAGTCTCAGTGTTAGAGAAATACTGAGGAGGAGTAGTGAGTACCATGGTAATCTGAAGTCTGCATGACCTGCCTAAAGGAGGTAGCCCCTCTACAGCCCCAGCCCATTGTTTCCATGTTGGAATTCAGACCCAGTATTGCCAGATCCCCTAGCTTTTCAGGAGATGCTCCAAAGACAGGATTTTCATATGAAATGTATGATTTTAAATGTTCACAACTGACTAAAAAAACCAACAACAACAACATGGGATGGGCAAAACCACATCTGTTGATCAGATATAACTCAGCGGGCCTATATGCATCTTTGGACTGGGTGATTTAAAGGTCCTTTACAGTTCTAAATCTTTGAAGTTAAGCTGCAAAGGAAGACCTCATCTTGACCTTGAAACCAATAAATTTAAAGATGTCACTTGAGGAGCAAATAAACCATTAATCTCTCCTTTTTCAAATACAATATATTGAGTTAACCGATCCAAAACTCTCAAGATACAAACTTCAGGAAGTACCCAGCTGCACCCTCCCGTCTTTTTGACTTCCTTTGTTTTGTGAACCCTCTGTGTGGAGTGTTGAGTACTGTTTTTTATTTTTGTTGTTTAACTTCCACTAGAAATGATTGGGAAGCATTTATAACCTCAGGCAGCTAAGCCCATAGCAGAGAAAAGATAATTAAAACTCATAAATTATACTCTGGATTTGCTTATTTTCAAGGCCAATTACTTGTTAGATAGGTAGGGACTTGATTAGTGCTATCAGGCACATGAAGATGCTTGTAGGGTCTAGCTCCCTTACATGAAATGCAAGCATGCTTCTGAAATGAAAATGTATTCTAATTTACTGAAGCTTATAAATGGGTAAACATCCTTACTTAAACCAGAAAATAGCCTTGAGAATAGAAACATAAACGGAACATTTAATGCCACCAACTTCTCCAATACTGTTCTCCAATTTAGCAATAATACTGATGGGTTTGTGTTAAAATCTAACATTTTTCATTGAAAATCCACTTATGCAGAACAAGAATAGGAAAAAAAGTGTGGCTTTCTGTTCTCTGTTCTTTTTATTGCATCTTTTTCTTTCATCTTTTTCTTTCCCAGGTCTCAGAGTTGTCCCTAGAAGATGAAAGTTTCAAACTACATGCTTCAGAATGGTACACATGCATCAATCTTAGGGTGATCTGTGGAGACTGGCAGCCAGCATATGTTCCAAACTTTCCTATCAGGAGCTAAAGCCTGGAGAACATATCATTCTCTGAGCTTGTCTTTGGTCTACTTTTCTGTTAAATTTCATTGCTGTTATTATTATCCTCTCCTCCCATAGTTGCTTACCCTGTATTCTTTTCTTCCGATTTTTTCATTTACTCAGCAAATATTTCTGAAATATGCACTAAGTGATAAGAGCTGTGAACAAGATAAATACAACCCTTCACCTCAGTCTATTGGGGAAGATGTCTTAATTTCCACAACAAATGTTTTTACTAGTCATAAAGTAGTCCACAGTTTTTATTCATTCAAGGTAAGTGGGGAAGTGGTAACTCAGGTGTTCCAGAACAAGATGTTCTAGTTGCTTTTCTTCCACTTACCACATCAGAGCTGCTAAAGACTTCTGATTTGTATGGGAGAGATGGGAAGGGCATAGCAGGAAATGTCATCTTACCCTTATTCCAAAGATGATAGACTTTCATAAGGATGTTTTTCTCTTTGTAAAGAAGGAATCCAGTTTAAAAGGCTTTTGTCCACAAACAGGCCAGGAGGCACAAAAAATAACTATTACAGTGATCTTTTGAGGGTCTAGGTATGTAGTTCATTTGGTTTGGAGTTGTTATCTTTTATGTACCTTTGTTGCTTTCATGGCTTTCTGTGTATATGAGAGATTTTTTTTCCCTAATCTCTCCCAAGACTTTTTGGCTGTGATATAGTTGTGAGTCTTTTCTTGAAAAAGCAGAATCCGGCCAGGTATGGAGGCTCACGCCTGTAATCCCAGTACCTGGGAGGCAGAGGCAGGCGGATCACCTGAGGTTAGGAGTTCAAGACAAGCCTGGCCAACATAGTGAAAACCCATCTCTATTAAAAATACAAAAAAAAAAAAAACTTAGCCAGGCATGGTGGCACTCACCTGTAATCCCAGCTACTCAGGAGACTGAGGCAGGAGAATCGCTTGAACCCAGGAGGCACAGGTGCAGTGAGCAGAGATCACGCCACTGCACTCCAGCCTAGATGACAGAGCGAGACTGTCTCAAAAAAAAAAAAAAAAAAAAAAGCAGAATTGTAAACCTTGATTATGAAGCTGAATGCTTGGAGTGAGGGCTGCATTACCTCATGAATTTAAGGTAAGAAAACGGGGCCTTTGGGAAGCTTTATCATTTCCCTAGGAACATAATATATTGACTTAATACCACTGTGTTCAAGGTACTTTTCTACCTGCCACAGGCCTATTCTTAAAAAGACAAAACAATTCCTCAAGTCCTCAAAGAAGTACTCCTGAAATGGTGTTCTTACTTAGGTCAGTCGATGACTGAACAAAAAGGATTTAGACTCATATAACTTGTAGAAGGCGTGACCAACCCTTTGACTTATGAGAAATGATCAGAACAGAGGAGAGAAAAAGACAAAAAGGAGTGCAGGCTGGCCATAGTGTCTCACACATATCCCAGCACTTTGGGTCAAGGCAGTAGGATTGCTTGAGCCTGGGAGTTTGAGACCAGTCTGGGCAACATGTCGAGATCTTGTCTCTACAAAAATAAAAATAAAAATAACTGGCATGGTGGTGTGCACCTGTAGTCCTAGCTACTCAGAAGGCTGAGGTGGGAGGAGCACTTGAGCCCAAGAGGTCAAGGCTGCAATGAGTTATGATTGTGCCACTGCGCTCCAGCCAGGGTGACAGAGTAAGATCTTGTCTCAAAAAAAATTTTAAAAATAAAGTAGCACAACCTCCTCAAGTTATTTTTTCCCCCTCATTACAACCTCCCTTCCCAGGACAGCTTTAGCTAAGTTCCCATGATGCTTTACTTCTGCAGATGTTTGGAGGCCATGATTAAGTACCTCACACTGTGGAAGAAGAGGGGCAGGAGGAGCCCTATGTCAGCCTCACCCGAAAGAAGATGCTAATAGATGGCGAGGAGGTGCTGATAGAATGGGAGGTGGGCCACTCCATCCGGACCCTGGCTATGCACCGCAATGCCTACAAACGTATGTCACAGATCCAAGCCTTCCTGGCTCAGTGCCCCAGCTGACCTATCAGCTCTATGTGACCCTGATCTCTGCAGAGGTCCCCCCTGGGTAGAGGTGAGTGGGGTCAGAAAGGGGAGGGCTCCAGTTAAATCAAGGGTCTCAGAAGTCTAGACCCAAGCTGTCTAATATACTGGCCATTAGCTTCATGTGGCTATTTAATTTAAAATTAAATAAAATTAAAAACTTCCTCATTAATACCAGCTACATTTCAAGTTCTCAGTAGCCACATGTGGCTAGCAACTACTGTATTGGGTGGCACAGGTATAATAAACATTTCCATCATCACAGAAAGTTCTATTGGACAGCACTGGTAGATAGTCAAAGAACTTGTGGAGTCAGACATCTGAAGCCTGCCAGATTTCTTAAACAGGTAAGCTGTTTAGACTAAAAGTGTCACAGATAAACCTTCTCTGTGCCCAGAAAATACTAGTAATACCAGCAGTCAGTAGGATGTTTTCCCTTGCCCAAAATGTTGAAATTATGCTGTTAGTTGTTCTGTTGGTTTAGGGATGGCAGTCTTTAATAAGAGGTTCCCAAATAGTACTGATCATCAGAATCATGTGATGAGCTTCTTTTTGAAATCATATTTGCTCCCCAAACTTGAATTAATCTTAGAGTGTGGTGGGACCAGGAATATGTATTTCTAAAAAGTACCCCCAGTTGGTTTTGATCAGCCACATTTGGGAACCAATGATTTAATCATTTCTGCTAATACCAGTGGAGAGAAAGAAAAGGAGCGTGGGGTGAATACTAATAAGAGTCAGGCCTGGTTCAAGTTCTGACCTTCACTTTGATCTTTGGAGGAAGTTACAAAACAATCACTGACCTAATTTCCCACTTGTAAAAGAGGAATCCTGAAATGAGTAAGACCTCTAGCAGAAGATGAAATGTGAGTCAGTGTTTTCAAAGTTGAGAGAAATTGTTGTTAATGAATTTTAACAGCCTGAGATTTGCTTCACCTGTTTGGGCAGGGGCTGGTATAGGTGTGGGTACAGCTTTGGACCATTTCCTTATTATTAGGTTCTGACCCTGTTTGGCAAAGTCCCATGTCTCAAATAAGGTAAGGAGGAAATTTGCCCTCTTTTGTCTTTTTTCCCTGTTAAGAATTGTTCTTCAAGTTCTATTGGTTTTGAAGCTTTTCACCTATATTCCTAGTAGTTTGAGGAGAAAACTCTTTGGAAATGATGATGCTTTTCCTTCTGAGAATTTTGAAGGTCATCAAATCATCTAATAAAAATAGGTGTACATTACAGCTGGGTGCAGTGACTCACGCCTGTAATTCTAGCACTTTGGGAGGATGAAGCAGGTGGATCACTTAAAGTCAGGAGTTTGAAACCAGCCTGGCCAACATGGTGAAACCCTGTCTCTACTAAAAATACAAAAAAATTCAAGGCCGGGCATGGTGGCTGACACCTGTAATCCCAGCACTTTGGGAGCCCGAGGCAGGTGGATTACCTGAGGTCGGGAGGTTGAGACCAGCCTGGCCAACATGCGAAACCCCATCTCTGCTAAAAATACAAAAATTAGCCGGGCATGGTGGCGTATGCCTATAATCCCAGCTACTTGGGAGGCTGAGGCACAAAATCACTTGAACCTGGGAGCCAAGATCACGCCATTGGACTCCAGCCTGGGTGACAGAGTGAGACTCTGTCTCAAAAGAAAAAAATCAGCCAGGCGTAGTAGCAGGAGCCTGTAATCCCAGCTACTTGGGAGGCTGAAGCAGGAGAATTGCTTGAACCTGGGAGGTGGAGGTTGCAGTGAGCTGAGACTGCGCCACTGCACTCCAGCCTGGGCAACAGAGCAAGACTCCCATCTCAAAATAAATTAATTTAAAAAAAGTATACATTACAAAAGTAATACTTGCACAAACTGACCTACAAGTAATTGTGTATGTACAGAAAATTTCTGGAAAACTATACAAGAAACTACCTCTGTGGAGTGGGAATGAAAAGTCAGCAAGTCTTACTTTTTTTTTTTGAGACAAGAGTCTCGCTCTGTTGGCCAGGCTGGAGTGCAGTGGCGCAATGTTGGCTCACTACGACCTCCGGCTTCTGGGTTTGAGCATTTCTCCCACCTCAGCCTCCCAAGTAACTGGGACAACAGGCACATGCCACCGCACCCGGCTAATTTCTTTTTATATATTATTTTTAGTAGAGATGGGGTTTCGCCATATTGGCCAGGCGGGTCTTGAACTCCTGACTTTATGATCCGCCCTCTCTGCCTACCAGCGTGCTGGGATTACAGGTGTGAGCCACCGCACCTGGCCTAGCAGTCTTACTTTTTACTTTAGATTCTTCTATATGGTTTGAAAATTTTTTCATGATCATGCATTACTAGCTTTGGTCTTTATTATTTTTTTTAATTACAGAGTCAGACATGGTTATAGTAAAAATTAAAAACCATATAGAATATATATAAAATAGGAAATGTGATCTCACTCCCCAAAGATAAATTCTGTTAATCATCCATTATATATCCTTCTGGACTTATTTTTACTATGTAAACATAAACATACATACAACATATATTGTATATGTCTTTGTCCAAACATGGACTGTATGAAACATTCTGTTCAACAACATCTTTTTCAAAAGTACAGTATGCCAGTACATATTTTCTCAAAGTATTTATATGTACATGTGTAACAATAATAAACATATGATATGGATTTCCTTTATATGAATTAGAATATTCATTCTTATTCTCCTAACTTTCTATTGATAGGATTCTATTGATTGTCTCAAAAAGAAAAAAAAAGGTAGCACAACTTCCCCAAGTTATTTTTTCCCCTCATTACAACCTCCCTTCCCAGGACAGCTGTAGTTAAATTCCCATGATGCTTTACTTCTGCAGATGTTTGGAGGCCATGATTAAGTACCTCACACTGTGGAAGAAAGAGGGGCAGGAGGAGCCCTATGTCAGCCTCACAGATTTTAATTTTTCACAAAAAATTTTTTTTCTGATTACAAATTATGCCACAGTGAACATATTTATAAATGTCTGTGTACTTGAATGAGACTTTGTAGGATAAATTTATAGCAGTAGAATTGCTGGGTGAAAGGATACGTATGTTTAAAATTTTGTTGATATTGTCAAATAACTCTCCCCAAAAGATATATGAATTTATACTCTCACCAACAGTATACAAATATGCCTATTTCTGTTTCTTCATATCCTAAACAAAATATTATTTATTTGTGTAATTATAAGATAATTGACTTTCTTTGGTTATGAATGAAGCTGAGCATCTTTTTGTGTTTGGCCATTGTGTGTTCTGCAAATTGCTTGTTTATATATTTTACTCACTTCTTCTAGTGGGTTGTCTTTTTTATATTAATTTTTAGTAGCTATTTACTTATTCTTGTTATTAATCCTTTCTCTGCTGTGAATGAGTATGTATGCATATATTTGTATAAATTTTTGCTTGGACATACACACGTTTTAAATATGTATATACATATCATACATGTAATATATGTGTGATATATTATCCACAATACATTTTATAGTACCTTCGGGCATTCTCAAGTATTACATTTTTATGTATTCAAATTCTTTATTGCTTTTAGATTTTGTGCCTTTCTTACAAAGGCCTATCACATCTGGTAGAACAATTCACCCCAATTTTCTAAGTAGATTGATTTTCAAGATCAATTTTTTAGTCCTCCGAAAAAACAAAGCAAAATAATAACAACAAAAGAAAAACCATTTCATTAAGATTCTGACTGGGACTTGCAACAAATTACTTAGGTTATTTAGGGGCAATTTACATCTTTATAGGATTGAAGGACTTGATATTGTGAAATGATAAATCTCTCCATTTTATTAAATATTTTAAAATGTACTTCAGTAAAATTGTATGGTTTTTTTCAGTAAAATTGTATAGTTTTCTTGCTGTGGGTCTTACATTTTTATAAGGCTTACATTCAGATGTTCTATCAGTTTTAAAATGACCTGATTTTCTAAGTACCAGGATAGTATCCAGGTAAAGTAAACCCACCTACCATACTTTTAGAAATAGGGTGATGATGAAGATGACCTAGAAGAATAGGAAGAAAAGGAGGAAGGGGAGGAGGAGAAAAAGGATAAGAAAGAAGGGAAGGAGGAAGAAGAAGAAAGAAGAACACAGCTAAAAGATAGTATTTACTAGGTTCTAGGCATTTCTCTAAGCCCTTTACATGTAAATGTTTATTTAATCTTTACCACAACCCTATGAGATAATTATGATTCTCATTCTACAAATGAAGAAGCAGACACACTGAGAGTTTCAGTATATTCCCCCAAGGTCCCATAAGAAGCAGGTAGCAAAGATTGGATTGGAATTCAGGGTGTTTGCCTCCAGAACCTGTGTATTTTGTCCTCTTATGGCATGAGTCTATTTGTTGGGACACAGATTGAAAATGTTTTTACATTTATTGGAAGCATCAGGTTTTTTCCTTCTGTTACACTACTAATCAATAAATGAGTTCTAATGTAAGAGAAAGCATCACCACACTTAGGTGGATATATGCTCTGACATTCCCACTTCTATAATGTGTATCAACTCTTGAGGATGGGACTGAGAATGGTTGAGAAAGCTGAGTCACCACCTCGAGAGTCTCCCATTCCAGTTTCTGAGATTCCAGCACTCTACTTAAAACTGAAGAGCTCAGAAACAGAGCTGTGCTTCCTTTTGGGTTTTCATGGGGGAAATCTTAACTTTTCCTACATGAAAAGTAAAAGGTTAAGTTGACATCTCTATGGCCACTGTTTCCCTAGATCAAGTGTTTTAATAGAAACGGAAAGCTCCAGCCTTTCTTTTGGATGAGTATTCCTCAGCCCTCCCACTTCTCTTCAGAGCACTGGATTTTTCTTAGTAATCAGCATCCTTTGACTTAAAGGAAGGAAAGGAAAGGGCTACCTGTGTCATCTATAGTTGAGGCTTAGGTAGAACAGGTTAGAGAGCATCCTGGCTCTTTAGGGCCACTACTCTAACATATGGTGCTGTGGATGTCATGGGCGAGGCAACAGGATTTTGAAATTTTTGAACCTCTCTGCTGCAAATTCAGAGATTCCTAACATATGGGGATAATGAATTGACATTGCTGATGACAAATATAAGCAACTCTGGAGTATCTCAGTGAATTGAGAACTGAGGCACATAGATATTCAATGACCTCCAAAAGTTCCCGTACAGCTGAACCAAGGATTTCCCTTCCCCTCTCCTCCCTCCCCTCCCCTCCCCTCCCCTCCCCTCCCCTCCCCTCCTCTCCCCTCCCCCTCCTTTCCCCTCCCGTCTTTGACAGAGTTTCACTCTTGTTGCCCAGGCTGCATTGCAATGGTGTGATCTCATCTCACTGCAACCTCCACCTTTCTGATTCAAGCGACTCTCCTGCCTCAGCCCCCTGAGTATCTGGGATTACAGGCATGCACCACCACGCTCAGCTAATTTTTGTATTTTTAGTAGAGACGGGGTTTCACCATGTTGGTTATGCTGGTCTTGAACTCCTGACCTCAGGTGATCTACCCACCTCAGCCTCCCAAAGTTCTGGGGTTACAGGCATAAGCCACTGCCAAGGATTTCTAATTAGTTTTTTTTTTTCTTTTTGAGAAAGAATCTCACTCTGTCATCCAGGCTGGAGTGCAGTGGGGCGATCTCAACTCACTGCAACCTCTGCCTCCTGGGTTCAAGTGATTCTCGTGCCTCAGCCTCCTGAGCAGCTGGGATTACAGGCACGCCACCATGCCTGGCTAATTTTTTTTTTTTCTTTTTGAGACAGCGTCTCACTCTGTTGCCCAAGCTGGAGTGCAGCAATACAATCTTGGCCCACTGTAACCTCTGCCTCTCAGGTTCAAACGATTCTCTTGCCTCAGCCTCTGGGGTAGCTGGGATTATAAGCACACACTACAGTGCCTGACTAATATTTGTATTTTTAGTAGAGATGGTGTTTCACCATGTTGGCCAGGCTGATCTTGAACCCCTGACCTCATGTGATCCACCTGCCTTGGCCTCCCAATGTGCTGGGATTACAGGCATGAATCACCTCACCCAGCCTAAGTAGGCATTTTATGTACCTCTCTAATCTCAGAAGTCTTCATTAATTCCAAAAACATTTATTGAGCACCTACTATGTTCCAGGTAATGTGTTAGGCTCTGGCATACAGCAGTGAACAAAATAGACATGGTCCTCTGTGCCTTCATGGAATTTTCAATACACATTTTGATATGTCACTGGAGTTAAGCATTCTAGAAACACACACAAACAATGTTTGTTCCTCAAAGAAGATATACATCAAAGAAGGGACTTCTATTAGCAAGGGCATTCTCTATGAGTCTCCTGAGGCTGGATTTTTTCAAATAGAGTTCTTTCTGCCTTATTCAATGTTTGCTCCGAAGCCTGCTTCATCAGCAAAGTCTGCCTGATACCTTTATATGTACTCTTTTCATGTTAGTGACTTTTCAATGTTCTAAGACCCATGCATTTTAAGGAAGTTTAGTTTGTATATTTATATAATTATTAAAGTGTTACAGTATATGTTCATCATGGGAAATTTAGAAAATAGAGAAATGTAGAGAAAAAGATTTTTTGTTTTTTTGGAGATGGAGTCTCGCTCTATTGCTCAGTGCAGTGGCGCGATCTCGGCTCACTGCAACCTCTGCCTCCCAGGTTCAAGCAATTCTCCTGCCTCAGCCTCCTGAGTAGCTGGTACTACAGGTGCATGCTGCCACGCCTGGCTAATTTTTTGTATTTTAGTCGAGACAGGGTTTCACTGTGTTGCCCAGGTTGGTCTCGAACCCCTGAGCTCAGGCAATGTGCCCACTTTGGCCTCCCAAAGTACTAGGATTATAGGCATGAGCCACTGTGCCCAGTGAGAAAAAGATTTCTAAAACTGATATCAAATTATTGCACACACAAAAAGATACTTTGGTTCATTTTTTTCAATTTTTTGTGCATCTATTTTGTTTTATTGTATATATTCAAGATGTACAATGTGATGTTTTGATGTATGTATATCATGAAATGATTACCACAACCAAGCTAATTAACACATTCATCACCTCACATAGTTACCATTTGTGTATGTATGTGTGTGTGTATGTGTATGTGTGGTAAAACCAAGATCCACTCTCTTTAAAAATTTCAAGTACACAATACATTATTGTCAACTATAGTCATCATGTTGTACATTAGAGCTCTGAAACTTACTCATCTTATAACTCTAAGTTTGCAGACTTTGATCAAAATCTTTCCATTTCCCTAAACCCCCATCCCCTGGTAACCACCTATTCTACTCTGTTTATAGGAGTTCAACTTTTTTAGATTCCACATATAAGTAAGACAATGCAGTATTTTTCTTTCTGTGCCTAGCTCATTTCACTTAGCCTAATGTCCTCTAGGTTCATCTGTGTTGTCACAGATGGCGGGATTTTCTTCATTTTATGGTTGAATAATAATCCGTTGTATATATATATACACACACACACGTCAGATTTTCTTTATCCGTTCATCTGTCAACAGATACTAAGTTTGTTTCCCATATCTTGACTATTGAGAATAATACTACAATGAACATGGGAGTGCAGATATCTCTTTGAGATACTGATTTCCTTTAGGTATACACCCAGCAGTAAGATGATTTGATCATATGGCAGTTCTGTTTTTAATTTTTTTGGAGAACCTCCGTACTGTTTTCTATAATAGCCGTATCAATTTATGTTCCCAAAAACAGTGTACAAGGGTCCTTTTTCTCACATCCTTGCCAACACTTATTATTTTATTTAAATAATAGCTATTCTAACAGGTGCGAGGTGATATCTCATTGCAGTTTTGATTTGCATTTTTGTGATGATTAGTGATGTTGAACACCTT
This sequence comes from Ateles fusciceps, assembly GCA_036589455.1. Taxonomy (NCBI): domain Eukaryota; kingdom Metazoa; phylum Chordata; class Mammalia; order Primates; family Atelidae; genus Ateles; species Ateles fusciceps. Next base: position 88,924 of record JAZHEH010002518.1, on the reverse strand, counting down.
TTCATATACCTGTTGGCCATTTATATGCCACCTTTGGAAAAAGCCTATTCAAATTCATGCTATTTTTTTACATAGCTATGATCATATGTTCATTTGCTCTTCACTGGAGCTCTCAAGTCTCACCTATCATCTCTCTGGACCTCTGGGTTATAAGTATAGCCTTCATCACCAACATTAACTGATTGCCTGTTTTTGTTTTTTTAACAGTTGTGCTAATGGTCTTTTCCCTGGTATCAGTCACCTATGGGGCTACCCTTTGCAATATGTTGGCTATCCAGATCAAGTACGATGACTACAAGATTCGCCTTGGGCCGCTAGAAGTCCTTTGCATCACCATCTGGCGGACATTGGAGATCACTTCCCGCCTCCTGATTCTGGTGCTCTTCTCAGCCACTTTGAAATTGAAGGCTGTGCCCTTCCTAGCGCTCAACTTCCTGATCATCCTCTTTGAGCCTTGGATTAAGTTCTGGAGGAGTGGTGCCCAGATGCCCAATAACATTGAGAAAAACTTCAGCCGGGTTGGCACTCTGGTGGTGCTGATTTCAATCACCATCCTCTATGCTGGCATCAACTTCTCTTGCTGGTCAGCTTTGCAGTTGAGGTTGGCAGACAGAGATCTCGTCGACAAGGGGCAGAACTGGGGACATATGGGCCTGCACTATAGCGTGAGATTGGTAGAGAATGTGATCATGGTTTTGGTTTTTAAGTTCTTTGGAGTGAAAGTGTTACTGAATTACTGTCATTCTATGATTGCCTTGCAGCTCATTATTGCTTATCTGATTTCCATTGGCTTCATGCTCCTTTCTTCCAGTACTTGCATCCGTTGCGCTCACTCTTCACCCATAATGTAGTGGATTACCTCCACTGTGTCTGCTGCCACCGGCACCCTCGGACCAGGGTTGAGAACACAGAGCCACCCTTTGAGGCTGAAGCAAGGCAAAGTGTTGTCTGATTCTATTTTCTGGGTATTTTAGGATGGGTTGGGAGTTGCCAAGAGCAACTATTAAATTGAAGGAAAGGATGAGGCTAATGGGTGAGATACCCGTCAAGACATTGTCTTGATTTTTCTGTTAAGCCTATCAGAAGAAGAGCAACTCCCAATTAGGTTTTATTTTCTTAAGAGTTGCCGCTAAGTTTGGACACAGGAGGTATCCACTATATAGTTGGAAGGGTCAGAAATACCGTTCACACCCTTCTTACCAGGTCAATTGGAATAACTTGCCTTCAAGCACGTTAGGCTTTCTAAAGCGACCTTCTCGCTCTGCTCATTTGCTTGATGCATTTCTGAACTTTCCTGGGCTGAGCTGAAGTCCCAGAGTCCCACTAGAATATATCCTGACTGATCAGAAGATATGACAGCTTACCAGTTAAGAGTACCTCCCAGGTAACAGTCTGACTGATGTGGAACCTGCAACTGTCAGTGTGGCTGGAGTCTTTTTAATTCCAATGAGAAGCTCTGTTTGAGAAGAAAATCTCCACTATTAAAAGAATTGCTCCCCAAACAAATTAGCTCTCTGTTAGGATTTTACTAGTGGTCATTCAGCAGAGGCACTTCATAGGCACACTCTGAGGAGAAAGTGCAGAGTAGGATTCCTTTAGGGCATAAGCCAAAATGACTCTTTTTCTCAGGGACCTGCATGGGCCTCCAGCTTGTCTAGTGGAATCGTTGAGTGAAACCTCTCACTTACTGCCTCATGAGCAGAGATTTCCTCCAGCCCAGCTTTTCTGTGCTCTTGGTATTTTAGTACTTGATGTGGACCTCAGAGAAGTTGAACTGTAATTGACAATGCTTCTGATGTGTGGAAGAAATGAAGACTGCTTTTGTCTACTGTTGTCCTGAGTATTTCATTTGTGTGTGTGTGTGTGTGTGTGTGTGTGTGTGTGTGTGTGTGTGTGTGTGTGTGTTTAGGGGAGAGAGAAGGTAATAATGGATTGGGATGAGTGGCTAACACTCCAAGGTAGAGTGAAGGCAGAGGAGGGAAACAAGATCACATTAAGTCACCATCAGTACTGGTTTCTGCCTACAGGATTTTCCTTTTCTTTCCTTTTTGAGACAGTCTCGCTCTGTCACCCAGACCAGAGTGCGGTGGTGTGATCTTGGGTCACTGTGACCTCTGCCTCCTGGGTTCAAGTGATTCTCCTGCCTCAGCCTCCCAAGTAGCTGGGATTACAGGCACCCGCCACCATGCCTGGCTAATTTTTGGATTTTTAGTAGAGATGAGGTTTCACCATGTTGGCCAGGCTGGTCTCGAATTCCTGACCTCAAGTGGTCCACCCGCCTTGGCCTCCCAAAGTGCTGAAATTACAGGTGTGAACCACCTCACCCTGCCAGATTTTACTGTATAATAAGGAGCATATGTTTATCAACCCTCTGTTCGTTCCTATACCCCCCAGTGGATGAATGCATGTCTCCTTTTCTCCTATATCTCAATGTTTACATCTCATATCAGTTGGGTATTTCAATAAGAATGTCAGCCAGCTACCTCTGAGGTAACCAGGGGGATTGGAGTTACTGTGGCCACTGCCTACTGGGACCAAATGTCCCAGCATTTACCCAACTAATGCTTGCCCCTCGCAGACCAGGAAAATTACAAGAACTCCTAGTAGTGTGCACCAGTTGTGCCCACTACAGTACTTCAAGAAATTGTGAACAATCTGACCTAGGAATTCCCCATCCTCATCCAATTTTATTCTTGGTAGCATGCTAAGAATTTACCATTAGTCATTTCCCCCTCCTCTTATCAAATGTCGGGACATTATGTCGAGAGAGCTCTCTCTTCTAAGTAGCAGGGCTATTAACCACAATTATCTTATTTCTTGGTATGGGTAGCATGGTTTTCCCTTCATCAGCCACTGTTTGGGGCTAAAAGGATTGTATACTTAATTTGGGGGAGAGTGTATGGACTTGCTTTGAAGCAGTAGAGAGCACCTGTTTTCAACCCCAACTCCCTCATTCCATCTTTCACGATGAAGAGACATAGGTTATTGTCACATAAAGCTTACCTGCTGTCTTCTAACTATGTTATTCAAGGTGAACCTGAAAGAAATAATCTATCAGACCTCCAGAAGAGTGCATCACTTCTTTGGAATTCAAGCAACAATTTCTCCCCCAATATTTACTGTGCCCTCAAATAAGAGCAGGAGCAGCATGGAACAGTAATTTGGTCCACAAAAGCCACGTGACTCAGCTACTTAAGGAGTGGTGCTGTGAAAACCTACAGACACACACTGACCTAGGCAGGTCAATTCGAGATAGAATGGAGCTACACAAGGCAAAAAGTGTGCCTCAGTACTGGACCAGGCAAAATTTTCCTTCCATGTATCCTCCCCAGCTTCCTCAGTGACTTAACATCCTGGGAATGCAGGCAGTTTAGGGGTGTGGAGCAGCTTCTGACCTGAAAAACCTGCTGCCCTCACCCAAGGAGAAAAGACTCTGGTGATACATTATGTAAATGAACCCTTAGAACTTCCTATAGATGGCGGCCTTTTTGTTCTGCAAAAATCCTCCAGATACACAGGAGAAGACGGAATTGTGAAATATGGTAGTGGGGCAGGGCACATGCTCCCGTCCATTTGCAAACACTTAAAATTGACTACTCTCTTTTTATTCTCTGAAATCTTTTTAAAAAACCATTTTAATAAATAGATCCTTTGATGATTGCAGAGATGCAAGGCTGTTTGGTAGTATTCAGAAACATCACAGTAATGGCAGTTTTTTCAGTTGGTGTGTAGTCCTCATAATTTTATATGAAATTGCTGTCAAACCAGTAAGACTGCATTTATACATCCATCATTTTCAGGATTGTTGGTAACCTGTGCATATTTTCCCCAAATAACTTTGCCTCCTTGCATCACAAGGTCCAATTCGCTCACATTTACCTCAGTGACAGTACATTTGATAATAACACCCAAAGTTGTATACAGTGGAGATGAAGGATTCTTCTTTACACCAAGTATTGGTAGGCAAAAGGTGGCTTTCAGTTCAGGATATGTTACATGGGCTTTCTTGAAATGCAAGCCATTAGCCTGATGAATCTTTCATATTTAGGTGGTTTTCTTGTAAAGCCATCTCAAACAAAGCAGACTTTACTAACCATCCTCTTCCATGCCTTCTTTCTCTTTCCTGTTTGAATAACTTTTAATACTTCTGTTTCTCCCTGGGCACAGACTTTAGGCAGAGGGACTTCCCATTTTCCCACCTTCTCTTTTCGTTTCTGTTTAATCATATTGGAAAGTACTTTAGCTCAAGATTGTCCCTCTCAGTTCAGCAGATAGGCAGGTACTACTCCCTGTGGAGTCTTTTCATCTTTCTTTTGTTTGGTATTTGTCTTTTTATGCATCTTGATAATCTTTTTCATTTGTACTTTTCTAGCATGGCGCTATTTATGGTAAAGCTTAGCCTTCAGACCAATCATTTTCTTTGCCTTCTTTGAACGTTCATGAGCCTCTTGACTTCTTTCTCTTTTTCTCATGGTAATCCAAATGGTATCCGTAGTGTTTATGTTGTAATTTAATATATTCGTTCTGTAGCGTGGTGACTGCTGCAGAGCCGTCAGTAGCAGCCCCTGGAGTGTGAAAATGCTCTCAGTTTTTGGGTCTGAGAGCCCCATGAGCTGATACCGCGCAGTACTCTCTGAAACCTTAAAGCAACATAGGGTACATGTGTAGAGACAAGTCTTGCTGAGTGGAGAGAAGGCAGAGATAGGGCCAGCAAATGGTTTCTGGAAAAGGCAGGCAGAACTGTGAAGTTTGGGGAAAGAAGTAGGCCATTGTAACAACAGCTATTCTCATATTATTGGAAATTTGGTAGGCTAAGTATTGGGAAATTCACATGTTAGAAAAAGAAATAAAATAATAGTTTTCAATTTTATTTGCTCCACAAGAACTTTAAAGACTATGGGCATAGGACTGTGAGGCACTGTGGGAGAACTAAATAATAGCTTATATTTATGAGCACTTACTATATTCCTGGCATGGTACTGGTGCTTTATATGTATTTTTTTTTTTTTTTTTTTTTTGAGACGGAGTCTCACTCTGTCGCCCAGGCTGGAGTGTAATGGCATGATCTCAGCTCACTGCAACCTCGCCTCCCAGGTTCAAGCAATTCTCTTGCCTCAACCTTCCAAGTAGCAGGGATTACAGGCACCCACCATCATGCCCAGCTGATTTTTGTATTTTTAGTAGAGACAGGGTTTCACCATGTTGGCCAGGCTGGTCTTGAACTCCTGACCTCAGGTGATCCACCCACCTCGGTCTCCCAAAGTGCTGGGATTACAGGCGTGAGCCACTGCGCCCAACCTATATGCATTATTTCATTCAATCCTCATGACAATCTTTACGAGGTAGGTATTGTTACCTCCCATTTTACAGATGATTCTAAGACATAGGAAGGTTAAGAGGCCTGTCCAAGGTCACAGCTAGTGTCAGAGACAGGATTCACTCCTATGCCCTCAGACTCCAGAGCTTACACTCTTCATCATGGCACAAGCCTCTAAGTTCTCTTAGGTCCTTTGTGAAAGCATTTTAATGTGTTAGCGGTTTCAGCAGTATTTTCTAAGCTATGGCCGGGTTCATCCCAAACAATGTTTCCTCCTAAACACTCCTTATCAGGAGGCACCACTGAATTCTCTCTCCAGAGAGAAGTCCTAAAAAGCCTGGGATGAAAGCTGAGCATATGCTCACATGCACCTGTAGATTTGTACTGGGAAAGTGAGGAGAAGGATGATAGAGGGGCCCATTTCTTTCTAGTGTCAGAACGTTAACTCCTGTATGCTCCTCCTTACACACCTTTCAAACCATGGTTGTGGGAAGAAAACTGGAGAGAGAGCAGTTCCTGTTAAGGTATCTATGAACTCTGACTCCAGGAACAACCAATCAGACCAGTGCTGAAGCCCATTTCCTTCCACTTTCTCTTGCTAGCACTGCTCTTACTCCTGCTGAGAAGCTGGTTTCTAGTTCTAGAGCAAACCAAGAGAAGTGGACTGTGAGAATAATGCCCCCTCCCTAGAGCATAGGTCAACCATCAGTGCCCTTTCAGCTAACCGCTTCATGCTTGCACCTCATTTGGTTATGGTCCTTAACATTGCAGAGTTTATTGTCACTTTCCAGGGTGAGGGTGGGGCAGGCATCTGTGGGGTGGGGGTACTCACCAGGACTTTCCATCTAAGCCCATGGGGCTCTATATCTAAGAAATTCTTTAGTACAAAATCAGCTGACACTGTACCCTGCGAAATACTTACCTACTCAAGAGTGGTTCTCTGAAGGTTGTTCTCTGAAGCCTTTGCTACTGGGCTTTTTTACTATCTTCAGAGGACACATATGTCCATAATCTTATCATGTCTTTCCTCCTGAAGGATTGGCATAATCAATTACACACTTTAGACCTTAGAACCCCTGGGGTGTACAGTGGAAATATGTTGAGTCTTGGCAAAAGAACGTACACTGTGTGAAACTGGAAAGTAGTGAGGCCAACCTGCGTGAGATATGTGAACTAAGTATGAAAAAGAAACACATTTCGGCCAGGTGCAGTAGCTCACGCCTGTAATCCCAGCACTTTGGGAGGCCAAGGTGGGAGGATCACCTGAGCTCAGGAGTTTGAGACCATCCTGGGCAACATGGTGAAACCCTGTCTCTACTAAAATACAAAAAAATTAACTGAGCATGGTGGGGCACACCTGTAGTCACAGCTACTTGGGAGGCTGAGGCACAAGAATCACTTGAGCCCAGGAGGCAAAGGTTGTAGTGAGCTGAGATCACACCACTACACTTCAGGTTGGGCTATAGAGTGAGGCTCCATCTCAAAACACACACACACACACACACACGCACGCACACACACCGCACGCACTCAACGCATGAAAATAATTCTCTGAATAGCACTTTATAATATGAAAAGCACATTTACACACATTATCTGTTCACTAATGCATCATTGTTAGGATAAGCCCTCTGAGTTGTACACATGGATTTGCATTGTTTTATCTTTCAATTCACCAAGGATTAAGCTTTTATTTTTTGCCAAGAAAACCTATATGGATGTCTCAAAGTGCTGTATAGATCCTGAAAGGCTTAAAAATGAATTCCATATACCTAGTATAAGAGATGAAGGAGATAAACAGGTACTCTCACACATTATTGGTATGAGTGTGAGATATTGATGTACATTTTTAAAGGTGATTTGTTATAATATTTGTGAAAATTAAATTGACATATATTGTTTTCAGAATTTTAACCTCCAGAAAATTTTCCTATGGAAGCATAGTCGCAATTACACAAAGAGTTATGCATAGGGGTGTTCATTGCCCCACTATTTATAATGTTGAAAAACTGGTAACTGAAATTTCCATCTATGGGAAAATGACTAAACTCTAACAATTCCATAACTGAAATGCTATCTAGCCATTAAGAGGAATGGGGTAGCTGCATACAGTATGTGCTGAATGAAAAGATAAGAGACAGGCCAGGCGTAGTGGTTCATGCCTATAATCCCAGCACTTTGGGAGGCTGAGGTAGGAGGATTGCTTAGGAATCTGAGATCAGCCTGGGCAACAGAATGAGACCTCAACTCCACTAAAAAGAAAAAGAAAAATCAGCCAGGCATGGTGGGGTATACCTGTGGTCCCAGCTACTTGGGAGGCTGAGGTGGGAGGATCACTTGAGCTCAGGAGATTGAGGCTGCCGTGAACCATGATCACACCACTGCACCCCAGACTGGGTGACACAGCAAGACCTGTCTCAAAAATTAAAAAGAAAAATTTTAAAAGTGACAAAAGCAAGTTGAAGAATAAATGCGTAAGATGAGGCTATAAAGAATCATTCAAAATTTGGAAGCAAGGGTGAGACGGGGAATAATAATGACTCCTCCCCCCCCCACCACCTCCCTTAAGATCTTCATGTCCTGCTCCTCAGAACCTGTGAATATGTTATGTTACATGGCTGGGGGAATTAAGGTTGCAAATCAGTTTACCTTGAAATAGGGAGATTACCTTGAATTATCCAGGTGTGCTTGATGTAATCACAAGGATCCTTATAAGAGAGAAGGTGATGTGAAGATAGAGGCAGGGAGATTTGAAGATGCCATGCTGTTGGTTTTAAAGATGGAGGAAGAGGCCACGAACCAAGGAATGCAAGAAAGCGGCTCCAGAAGCTGGAAAAAGCATGGCAACATTCTCTCATAGAACGTCCAGAAGGAACATGGCCCTGCTGACATGTTGACTTCAGCCTTGTGAAACAGAGTTCTACCTTCTGTCTCCAGAACTGCTGAGAGAATAAATGTGTGTTGTTTTAAGCCACCTAGTTTTTGGTAATTTGTTACAGCAGCACTAGGAAACTAATACAAAAGGAAAGATGACTAGTTGATGCTTTAATGTCATGTTAAGATCATTTTTTAACAGGCCTCTCTGAGGGTCATCCGACTCTCTAGGTCTAGAGAATTGCAATTTAACACAATTGATGAGAGTCCAGTCATTTTACCATTTTGAAAAACTGGCAAGATGCAGTGACATTGCTTTCTGTCCACCTAAAGAAGACACCACAGGGAGAAGGAGAGGGATCAATAAGTGGAGCACAGAGGATTTTTAGGGCAGTGAAAATACTCCATATGATACTACATTGGTAGGTACATATCATTACATATTTGTCCAAACCCATAGAATGTACAACATCATGAGTGAACCCTAATGTAAACTATGGACTTTGGGTGACATTCATGTGTCAATGTATCTTTATCAATTGCAACAAATGCACTACTCTGATGAGGGATGTTGACGAAGAAGGAGGCTATGCACTTGTGGGGGGAAGGGATATATGGAAAATCTTTCTGCCTTCCTCTCAGTTTAGCTGTGAACCTAAAACTGCTCTATAAAATGATCTTTGTAAAAAGAAAAACATGGAATATAACATTATTGGATGAAACAATTATGTTAATAGTGACAACTGATTTCATAGAACTGTCTTAGCTCTAAAATTGTAATTTTTTTTTTTTTTTTTTTAGTAGAGACGGGGTTTCACCATGTTGGTCAGGCTGGTCTCGAGCTCCTGACCTCGTGATCTGCCCACCTCGGCCTCCCAGAGTGCTGGGAGTACAGGTGTGAGCCACTGAGCCTGGCCTAAAATTGTATTTTTAAATGTATCTTTATAGAAATAAAACCATGTAGTAAACTATATGTTTATTAAATTATTTTTTAAAAGACACCACTATTTTGGTTCTTATTGCCCTGTAGAACATTAACCAGCTTTGATTCTAATTTAGCAATCCTATTTTAGCATTCCTTTGGTTTTTTTACTGACTATATATAAAATGCTAGTTTGCATATCCCCTTTTGAGTTGGCTGCCATCTTACTGGTTTCCTCCTCAATGATTTAAATAAATCTTTGATACATATGACTTCTCTGTTTGTATGAAACGTATGTTTCTTTGTTTTATAATTATTTTGAGAATCATATGTTAACAATGATCCCATTTTTGTAAAATACAAAACCAACAATATGGGGGGTGGGGTTAGAGGAAAATGTTTCAAGATCTTTTCAGCAGTTCTCTGGGAAAGTGAGAGAGATTACTAGATTTCTCCTGTGTTTAGTGTTTTGCAACATTTAGATTTTGTATAAATTTACATGATATTTATAATCACAAAGATATATTGCTTTAAAAGTAAATACATATGAAAATGATTCGCACGCAGTGTGTGCCCTCAGCAAATTTAAGATCTGGCTGAAGATAGAGACGTGCTTCATTCAACTAACTAGAAGTACAAGGACAGTTATGAGAGGTGCCTTTGAAGGAAGGGGGCTATCATCTGTTGAGTGCATATGAGATACCAAGGGCCATCTTGAATCATTTGTATAGATTCATTTTATCATCACAATGACTCTGTGAGGTAGATGCTATCTCTCTTTTTCATATAAAAAAGTTGAAGCTGAGAGTAACTTGCCCAGGCTCACACAACTACTAAGGCAAGGAGCCAGAATTTAAGCCCTGGTCTTATTCCAAAGCTCATAATCTTTCCATTTTACTCTACTGCCTCCCATAGATGTTGGGACCCATGGTCTGGACAGGGTAGGACTGAAGTCAGTGAGCATTTTATACTCATTTTTGGCTCTTTAAATGTGGGCAGATCTATTCACACATCACATAGAATATAGGCAAAAGGTCTCTATTTCTAATATTTATCCAAACCAGCTCATGGCTTAGCCTGCTCTATATGGTTCCCTGCCCTCCATGTGCTTATATTCTTAGCTTTGGGTTCAGCTCTTCATGCTTTGGCTCCGCTTCTGTAGTTTACCAACTTCTGCCTGCCTCACTTGACTTTCCAACTTGCCTGTCTCCATTGGAATGGCTGACTTACCAATAAGACATTCCTTCTTCCAGCCTCTGCCCTCAGATATCAACACCTGCTGGACAAGCTTCCCTGTCTCCCAGCCAGGACAATAGGATTAAACAGGCATAGCCAGGTCAGAAAACTTGAACTTCCCTGGGAGTGACATGGAAGAATCATGTGCTTAGGGGGCCAAGCCAGGAATTCAGCACCAGAGCAGGAAAGCAGGAACTTATTTAATTAAGAATGAAGTTGAAAGCTGGGGTTTGAAGGATGGGGAGGTAAATAACAGGGCAAATCTAAAACCTATTGGTGTGGCCTGGCCTGGAAACCAGTGGGGCATTGGTTACTGAGACAGGAATGGAAGGAATGCAAATGTTTCTTGTGATAGATACCTCTAAGTGAGGTTTGGGGTTTTATTGCCTAATTATTGGAACAGAGTTAGGCAATGAAATCTAAACAAAGTGCTGTGGGAGCACTGGGGGAAGGAGATTCAATTCTGATTGAGGAGATGAGGAAGTATGTAGAGGATGTGAGATTTGAACTAAGCCTTGAAGGATAAGTAGGGTTTCCATTGGTGATGGTGGGTGGGGCTGCATTTTAGCAGAGAGAACATTACAAGCAAAGACACAGAAATGTCAAAGGTCATGACATATGTTCACTGATCACCGAGTAGTTACAATATGGTTGGAATAGAGTATGCATTAGGGATAAGCTGCAGTGAGAAATGAGGGTGGAAAAGTAGACTGGCAGAGCAGAGTTGGAGGGAACCATGGAAGGCTTTCAATATATTGGCCCAAACTCCTGAATTTAAATCTACAAGCAATGAGAGAACTATTGAAAGCTTTAAAAAAATTATCATGTAGGAAAATTGAGAGTATGGAATAACATACAGTTCTATGAATTTGAACACATATATAGATTTATGTAACCACCACTACAATCACGCCACAGAACAATTCTGATACCCCATAGAATTCCCTGGTGCTAGCCCTTCACAGTCACACCCTTCCCATATCCCTAAGCCCTGGCACCCACTGATATGTTCTCTGTTCCTATCGATTTGTCTTTTTTTTTTTTTTTTTTTGAGACGGAGTTGCTCTGTTGCCCAGGCTGGAGTACAGTGGCGAGATCTTGGCTCACTGCAACCTCCACCTCCCGGGTTCAAGCAATTCTGCTGCCTCAGCCTCCCGAGTAGCTAGGACTACAGGTGTGTGTGACCACGCCCGGGTGATTTTTGTATGTTTTGTCTTTTTGAGAATGCCATATAAATGGAATTGGACAGCACATAACCTCTTGCATTGACGGTTTTCAAGTAGAGAAGTTAACTTCCTTAGGGCTATTTCAAGAAGATCATTTTGGTGTTTGTTGAAGGATAAATTAGAGCAGGGCAAAATGAGAAGCCAGGCGATCAGCTGCAAGAGTTCAAACCAGAGATAACTATCCTTTTGCACACATGGTACATATTCATTAAAAGGCTGGTTGTAGTTTCTTCCCACAGCTGTGGGAAGAAAATTAAACTAGATCAGGCTTACATATGTACAATACTTTCATATAAATTAATATAATTACCCAGAGGATATGATACTATGTACAAGCCAGGCTACAAAGAACACATACAGTTTAATCTAAAATTTTTACAAGACATATATATGTTGTATTTACAGAAAAATGTCTGGAGGATGTATAAATACCAAGGTCATTATTTGTCATTGCTGCATGGTGGGATTAGAGGTGATATTTTTCTTCTTTATAATATTCTACATTTCCAAAGGGCCTGTTTCCCTCTCCTTCCCCAATCCAGATGCTTCAAGAATAGGTAGGAGAATAGTTGAGATATGTACAGTTCTTTTATTCCTTTGTACTACTTGGTATAATTCTAGGCATATGGTGAACGTGATAAATTTTAACCAGTTATTATTTCCATGTTACTGAGGAGAGAGTTACAGTACTATAATGAAGTAACGTGGCCAGGATCACACAGTCAATTATGGACAAATTAGAGAATGTAATCCAGGTCTCATACACCTAGTCTAGACCTCTTTTTATTATAAAAAATGTTCAATTGTACACAAAATAAGAGAGAAAAATATAATGAATCCCTGTGTACCATTACCCAGCCTCAACAATTATCATTTTGCCAATCTTATTTCATCTAGTCTCCAGTCATTATTTCTTTTCATCTGGCTGGAAGATTTTAAAGAAAATTTCACAGAAACTACTTTGGTATGCATCAATAACTGATAAACACTGATAAGGATAATTACAAAAGCATAACCACGATGCCATCATCACATCCAACAAAATTAACAGTAATTCCTTAATTGGGAGTTCACATCCAAATTTTCACAATTGTTTTCAAAATATCTTTTTACAGTTGGTTTGTTCAGATCAGGATCCAAACACGATCCACATGCCAGGTGCAGTGGCTTACGCCTGTAATCCCAGCACTTTGGGAGATGGAGACAGGAAGATCACTTCAGCTTAGGATTTCAAGCCTGCAGTGAGCCATGATTACACCACTGCACTCCAGCTTGGGTCACAGAGAAAGAGACCCTGCCTATAAACAAACAAACAAACAAACAAGGGTCCACCATGATACTTATTTGATAAGGCCTCTTAATTCTCTTATTCTATAATAGTCCATCCTTCCTTTTTATGTCACTGGGTCTCCCCCCGCCCCCCAGCCACCACTTGGAAACAGGGTCTTGCTCCGTGACTCCAGGCTGTAGTACAGTGGTGTGACCGCATCTCACTGCAGCCTGGATCTCCTGGGCTCAAGTGATCCTCCCACCTCAGCCTCCCAAGTAGCTGGGACCACAGGTCTGTACCACTGCACCCAGCTAATTTAAAAAAATTTTTTATTTTATTTTATTTTATTTATTTATTTATTTATTTTTATCGCATTTTAGGTTTGGGGGTACATGTGAAGAACATGGAAGATTGTTGCATAGGTACACACATGGCATTTTTTGTAGAGATGGGATCTTGCTATATTGCCCAGGCTAGTCTTGAACTCCTGGCCTCAAGCAATCCTGAGCCTCCCAAAGTGTTAGGATTACAAGTATGAGCCACCGTGCCTGGCACCTTGTGAAATTGTTTAACTTGTGCTTTGTCCCCTTTATTTCCTGTGAACCAATACGTAGACCTAGAGGTTTGATTAGACTCAGTGTAAATTTTTAGACAAAGATAACTGACAGTGCTATGTACTTCCTACTGCATCACATTATGAGGTACGTTAAGTCTGCATATCTTGTTTAGACTGATGCTAATATTGACCAGTGGGTTCAGGTGATGCCAGCCTAACCCCCCATTATAAAGATCTTTCTCAACTTTTTACCTACTAATCATTGCCTAGATTTATGATTTCATTAAGGAATTGCAAAATGGGTGATTTTTCTAATGTTAACATTTCCTCTGCATTTATTACTTGTAATTCTTCTGTAAATAGGAACTTTTCCTCATCAGTTATTTGCTTACTCTGAGTCACAATGTATACAGTAAAGGCAGGGTAAATGTTTCATTTTTTTCTCTATATTAGTTTTGTGAGTAACAAATTGATTCCTTAGCAACATTCAATGGTGATCGACAAAGGTATGTTATCGTTAGCATCACTGTGAATGTGCTGCAATCCAATGCAGTCACTACTTTTGTTTAATAAACTTAATTTTAGAATAGGTTTAGATTTACATAAAAGTTGCAAAGATGATAGTTTCTAATATGCCCTTCACTCAGTTTCCCCTATTCTTAACATCTTACATTACTAATGATACATTTGTCACAACTAAGACATAGCTGTGACAATTATGTTGTTAATAGTTGTCATTAATAATTATTGTTATTAACTAAATTCCATAGCTTATTCACATTTCGCTCATCTTTTTTAAGTTACATTCTGTGCAGGATGTGCAGGTCTGTTGCATAGATGCATGCCATGGTGATTTGCTGCACCTATCAACCCATCACCTAGGTATTAAGCCCAGCATGCATTAGCTATTTTTCCTGATGCACTCCCTCCTCCCACCCACCCGCACTCACCCCCCCCGACAGGCCCCAGTGCATTTCGCTATTTTTTATTTACCTAATGCTCCTTTTTGTCCCAGGATCCTATTCAAGATACCATATTATATTTAATTGCCATATGTCTTCTTATCCTTTTCTGGTCTGTGATCGTTTCTCAGACTTCCTTTATTTTTGATGACCTAAACAGTTTTGAGGAGTACTGGTTTGGTATTTTGTAGACTGTCCCTCAAATAGGGTTTGTATAATATATTTTTTTCATGATTAGAATGGGGTTATGTCTTTTGGGGATGAAGACCACAGAGATAAAGCACCATTCTCATAACATTGTATCAAGTCTACATGCTATCTATGTGACTTATCACTGATGATGTTAACCTTTATCTCAAGGCTAAGGAAGGGTTTGCCAGATTTCTTTGCTGTAAAGTTCTTTCCCCACTGATATGGTTTGGCTGTGTCCCCACCCAGATCTCATCTTGAACTGTAGTTCCCATAATCCCCATGTGTGGGGAGAGGGGACCCATGGGAGATAATTGAATCATGGAGGTGATTACCGCCATGCTATTCTCATGATAATGAGTGAGTTCTCAGGAGATCTGATTGTTTTATGAGGGCCTTTTCTCCCACTTCTCTATGCATTTCTCCTTGCTGCCACCATGTGAACAAGGATGTGTTTGCTTCCACTTCTGCCACGATTGTAAGTTTCCTGAGGCCTCCCTAGTCCTGCAGAACTGTGAGTCAATTAAACCTCTTTCCTTATAAATTACCCAGTCTCAGATAAGTCCTTATAGCAGCATGAGGACAGACTAACACACCCACCTTTCCACATTCTTGGCAAACAAAGCAGTAAGGGCAGCTCACACTCAAGGGATGGGGAGTTAAGTTCCACCTCCTTGAAGAGGCAGTATCTACATAAGTTATTTGGAATTCTTCTGTATGGCAGATTAATGTGCTCTTCCCTGTTTGTTTGTTTATTCATTCATTCATTTATTTGTATCAATATGGGTTCATGGATATTTATTTTATACTTTGGGTTGTAAATACAAATTAACTAATTAGTATTGCATTATACAAATGATAGATTGGATCGACTGTATTGAATTATACAACTGATGGTAGAGGTTTAGTTTCCCCCACTCAGTTTTTGCTGGCATGATGAAGTTGGGCCACACATTTTTTTCTGTGGTGTTTGGCTGGAATAGAGCCTAAAAGTTTTCCATCTTGCTAGAGTGCCCCTTTCCTGATCCATTGGCTAGAGAGAGCAGGAATTTGTTGGGGCTTTTTGTCTGTCCACACCCGTTGGCATTTCTGGGTTGCCAGCTCCTTTAGCTCCAAGTTTAGGATATTTGAGGCAAAAGAAAGCCCAAAGAGCCTACTGTCATGTAGTTCCTTGGGTACTGAGATCTCTACCCTGTCTGCCTTCTTATCTTCACCATTCAGAGTCGTCTTATGTTTGTTGTGTCCAGAGTTTTTAGTTGTACTTAGTGGGAAGAACAGGGAACAGGGCATCTAATCCATTTACCCAGAAGCAGAATTGCAGCAATTGATTTTTGTATATTGACCTTGTATCCTATGACCTTGCTGAAGTCACTTACTAGTTCTTGGAGTTTTTTGTAGCTCCTTTGAGGTTGTCTACATAGATTTCTTTATTCTATTTCGATCTGTATGCTTTAAACAAATTTTTATGAATCTTTATATATTCTAATTCTTTAAATGCCAATCAGTGCAAATTTCTTCCCTTTCATTCATTTGTCCTTTTAACTTTGTCTATGAGGTTTTTACTCAATGACTAAAATGTTGCATTTTTTAAAAAGTAACAAACTTTATCTTTTCGAGCAGTTTCAGGTTCACAGCAAAATTAATTTTGTAGTGGTATCTCACTGTTGTTTTAATTTGCAATTTTGTAATGACATGTGATGTTGAACATCTTTTCTTATGCTTATTTTTCATCTGTGTATCTTCTTTGATGAGATGTCAGTTTAGTTCTTTTGCTTGTTTATTAATTGGATTAGTTTCTTTTCTTCTTCTTTTTTTTTTTTTTTTTTTTTTTTTGAGACAGAGTCTTGCTCTGTTGCCCAGGCTAGAGTGCAGTGGTATGCGATCTCAGCTCACTGCAACCTCCACCTCCTGGTTTCAAGCGATTCTCTTGTCTCAGCCTCCCAAGTATCTGGGATTACAGGCGCCTGCCACCACGCCTGGCTAATTTTTGTATTTTTGGTAGAGATGGGGTTTCACCATATTAGCCAGATTGGTCTTGAACTCTTGACCTCAGGTGATACACCTGCCTCAGCCTCCCACAGTGCTAGGATTACAGGTGTGAGCCACCTCACCCAACCAGGATTAGTTTGCTTATTGTGGAATTTTAGGATCTTGTTGTGTATTATAGATAACAGTCCTTTATCAGATATGTCTTTTGCAAATATTTTCTCCCAATTCATGGCTTGTCTTTTCATTCTTTTGACATTGTCTTTTGTAGAGTAGAAGTTTTTTATTTTAACGAAGTTCAGCTTATCAGTTATTCCATGGATCATGCCTTTGGTGTTGTATCTAAAAGGTCATCATCATATCCAATGTCATCTAGATTTTCTCCTATGTTATCTTCTAGGAGTTTTTATCATTTTGTATTTTACATTTAAGTCTCTGATCCATTTTGGGTTAATTTTTTAAAGAGTGTAAGGTCTGGATGTTCTTTTTTTTTTTTGCATGTGTATGTCTGGTTATTCCAGTACTATTTGTTGAAAAGATCGTCTTTGCTCCATGGTATTGCATTTTCTCCTTTGCTAAACATCAATTGACTATTTACATGAGTCTATTTCTGGGCTGTCTCTACTGTCCCATTGATCTATTTGTCTACCCTTTCACCAATACCACACAGTCTTGATTACTGTAGTTTTACAGTAAGTCTTGAAATTGGGTAATGTCAACCTCTGTTCTTCCTGTTCAATATCAAGTTCGCTATTCTGGGTCTTTTGCCTCTCCATAAATACTTTAGAATCAGTTTATCGATATCCACAAAATAATTTGCTGAAATTTTGATTGGAATTGCATTCAAGCAATAGAAGAAGTTGGAAAGAACTGTCAGCTTGACAATATTGATTCTTTGTCCATGAACATGAACTATTTCTTCATTGATTTAAGTTCTTATTTGATATATTTCATCCAAGTTTTGTAGTTTTCTTTATATAGAACTTGTACATATTTTGTTAAATTTATATTTAAGTATTTTATTTTGGGGGATGCTAATGTAAGATTGCACATGAAAAGATATATGACATCATATGTCATTAAGGAATTGCAAATAAAAACTACTACACACCTGTTAGAATGGCCAAAATCCAAAACACTGATAATACCAAATGCTGATGAGGATGTAGAGCAACAGGAACTCTAATTCATTGAAGGTAGGAATAAAAATGGTACAACCAGTTTGGAAGACAGTTTGGTAGTTTCTTACAAAACTAAATATACTCTTACCATACAATCCAGCAATCATGCTCCTTGATAATGTGTTTTAAATTTCAAATTCTATTTGTTCATTGCTGGTATATAGGAAAACAGTTGACTTTTGTATGTTAATCTTGTATCCTGCACCTCTGCTATAATTGTTTATTAGTTCCACTTCCAGTAGGTTTTTTTTTTGTCAATTATTTCAGATTTTCTACATAGACAATTACGTCATTACAAAGACACTTTTCTTTCTTTCTTCCCAATCCATATGCACTTTATATTCTTTTCTTGCTTTATTGCATTAGTTAGGACTTCCAGTAAGTTGGAATGCAGTGCTGAGATGAAACATTCTTGCCTTTTGTTGTTATTGTTTGTTTTTTTGTTTTTTGCCTTGTTTCTGATCTTAGCAGAAAGCTCCAAGTTTCTCACTGTGAAGTATGGTGTTAGTTGTAGGTTTTTATTTTTTTTTAATAGATATTCTTTATCAAGTTGAGGAAATTCTCCTCTATTCCTAGTTTGTCAAGCATTTTTATCATGAATGGATGTTAGATTTTGATTTTGTCAGCTTTTTTCTGTATCTATTAATAGGATCATATGGTTTCTATTTAGTTTGTTAGTATGATGAATTACATTAATTGATTTATAAATGATGGAACAGACTTTTATTCTTGGGATAAATCCCACTTGTTCTTGATATATTATCCTTTTTATATATTGTTGGATTAAATTTGCTAATATTTTGTTAAGAGTTTTTGTATCTATGTTCATGAGATGTATTTGTCTGTTGTTTTCTTGTAAGGTTTTTGTCTGGACTTGGTATTATGGTAATGCTGGCCTCATAAAATAAGTTAGGAATTGTTTCATGTTTTTCCACTTTCTGGGAAAGGATAGAGGGAGTTGGTATCATTTCTTCCCCAAATGTTTGGTTGAATCATCTTAATTATCAAATGTATGGGCATAGAGTCATTTCCTAAAGTGGAACTCAGGTTATTGATTTTAGGTCTTTCTTCATTTCTAATATATGCATTTAATGCCATAATTTTTCCCCCTTAGCACTGCTTTTACCCCATTCCACAAATTTTGAGAAGATGTATTTTAATTTTCATTTAGTTCAAAATATGTTTTAATTTGTAGACTTATTCTTTGACCTGTAAGTTATTTAGAACTGTATTGTTTAATTTCCAAATATCTGGGAACTTTTCAGCTATCTTTCTGTTACTGATTTTTAGCTTAATTTCTTTTTGTTCTGAGAATGCATTTTGTATGATTTCTATTCTTTTAAATGTGTTGAGTGTATTTTGTCATCCAAAATGTGATATCTTTTTTTCTTTCTGATGGAGTTTCGCTCTTGGTATTGCCCAAGCTGTAATGCAATGGCACAATCCTGGCTCACCACAACTTCCACCTCCTGGGTTCAAACAATTCTCCTGCTTCAGCCTCCCAAGTAGCTGGGATTATGGCATGTGCCACCACGCCTGGCTAATTTTGTGTTTTTAGTAGAGACAGGGTTTCACCATGTTGGTCAGGCTGGTCTCGAACTTCCATAATGTCAGATAATTGGAATTCTCCTTCACTTTTGAAGGATATTTCTCTGGATGTAGAATTCTAGGTTGGCAAGTATTTTCTTTCAACACTTTAAATAATTCCATTCACCATTTTCTTGTTTACATGGTTTCTTTTTCCCCTTGTTTTCTTTCTTTCTTTTTTTTATTTCAGTAGTTTTTGGGGAACAGGTGGTATTTTCTTTACATGGTTTCTGATGTAATTCTTATTTCGTTCCTCTGTAAGTAAGGTGTTTTTTTTTCCTCTACTGCCTTAAGATTTTCTCTTAGTCTTTCATTTTCTACTATTTGAAAATGATATGCCTTGTGTGTGGCTTTTTGGTATTTATCATCCTTGGTGGTCTCTGAGCTTCCTAGACCCATTGTATTACTTAGGGTTTTCCAGAAAAACAGAACCAATAAAAAATATATATTTATATATGGAAAAGGATTTAATATAAGGAATTAGCTCACGTGATTATGGAGGCTGACAAATCCCAACATCTGCAGGGTGAGTAGGCAAGCTAGAGACCTGGGAGAGCCAATGGTTTAGTTCCAGCATGAGTCCAAAGGCCTGAGAACCAGAAGAACCAATAAATTACTTCCAGTCTGAAGGCCAGCAGGCTTGAGAGACCCAGGAAGAGCCAGGGTTTCTCTTTGAATCCAAAGGCAGGAAAAAGCCAATACCCCAATACAAAGGCATTCAGGCAGGCAGAGAAATTCTCTTTTACTGGAGTGAGGGCCCAGCTTTTTGTTTCATTCAGGCTTTCAACTGATCAGATGTTGCATTAGTAAGGGCAGTCCACTTTACTCAGTCTATTTATTTAAAGGTTCATTTCATCCCCCCCTGAAAAAAGCCCTCCCAAGAACACCAGAATCATATTTGACCAAATATCTGGACATCCCATGGCCCAGTCAAGTTGACACATAAAATTAACTGTCACACTTATGGAGTGCATGATGGGCCAATGTCTCTGGGGTATGGCCTTTCATAAGTGTTTCTGTATCTTACAGGTGTTGAGCTTCCCCACTCCTTGTAGTTCCTTCCCTGGCTGACACATTACACATGTATGTCTTTGAAGCCCTCTACCCAGTAGTTTGAGACTTTTCTCTCTTTATCTTTCTCTGTCTCTTTTTCCTTAGGTGAGATATGAAGACTGGAGTGGGGCTGGAGTAGGGGGAGGAGCAGGAAGAGGTGGAGTTCTCTTCTCCTATCTGGTATGGAATTTCACTGTTGCCCCCTGGCAAGGTCCTTCCTAAGATTAAGGGAGAAGGGTCTGGGCAGTTTTCTCAATGGTCTCTCTTCACCTCCCCCTGCCAGTTCACAGTGTGGAGTGAAGAGAAAGGGGATGAACTTTTTCTGAATTTACCCCAGTGTTCCCTGTAAGGGTCTGGTGGGGTTCCTGGAGAAAAAGCTTGCAAAATGTGGCAAATCCCTACCACTGTGACCTGCAGAAACTTCTTAATCCTGTGCTAGCTTAATCTTGACCCCCAGCAATTCACCAAAATTTCTGGTTTTAATGTTTTTTCCTGCTTATGGTAACTTGCTTATGGTTTCTGCTTCAGGCAAACAAATCTCAGGCCCTTTATCTCCCTGGGAGCACCAATCTCTCTAGATTTCAAAGTGGTGGTTTGCCCTAAGGCCTGAGTTCTCTGATTGGTCCAAGAAAAGACATTGGTCTTATTTTTCAGCTTTTAAATTTTTATTAAGGCAAAATGCATATAACAAAATTCACCATTTTAACCATTTTTAAAGTGTACAATTTAGTGGCTTTTAGTACACTGAAAATATTGTGCAACTGTCACCTCTATCTTGTTCCAGAATATTTTTGCAAGAAAAGGAAACACCATACTCATTAAATACTCACTATCCATCCCCCTCTTCTACCAGCCAATGGTAATCTGTAATATTCTCTCATTGAATTAGCCTAATATGGACACTTCACATAAATGGAATCATACAACATATGACTCTTTGTACCTGACTTCTTTCACATAGCATGTTTTCAAGGCCCATCCATGTTGTAGCATGTATCAGTACTTCATTCTTTGTTATGGCTGAATAATATTACATTGTATGGATATAGTATAACATTGTGTTTATTCATCAGTTAATGGACATAAGGGTTGTTTCAGTATTTTGGCTACTATCGAAGCAGTGTCCTTGTCTGGGCTAAATACTCGAAGTTTGTCATCTCACACCAAGGAAATCCAGTACACAGACACACAAGAAGTGGGTTTAGGAGCAGCGGTTTAATAAGCAAAAGAAAGAGAAAGGAGAATAGCTCCCTCCTGTGAGACAGAGGGGCATCCCAGTGGGACTTTCGGGCGGAGTTACAGGGTTTTATAGACAGGCTTGAGGAGGCGGTGTCTGATTTACATAGGGCCCAAAGATTGGTTGGACCAGATGTGACATTTACGTAGCGCGTTAAGAAGCTGCCCATTCCACCCTAATCTTTTTATTGTTCAAACGGGTTTTCTACTTGTCCAGCGCCATGTTGTCTGCTCCCTACTACACACGTGGTTGGCAAGGAGAAGGGAAGATGGAGCCACCATGTTGGGCATGCCTAGCCCCCAGGTAGCCTTTTGCTATTGGAACAGCTGCCAGCATTCACCCGTGAAAGCTTCCAACTTGCTTGTCTATGTCTGCAGCTAGATTTTACAGGCTGCTTTTTGTTAGAAAAGAAATGATTTGGGGGCTGCTTTTTATTAAAAGGGAAACTTTACTGAGAACTTCCTTACCCTCACTATCTGCCTAAATAATTTTTCTTTAACTGCTATATCACTATGAATAATGTTACTATGAACATTTATGTACAAGGTCTTGTGTGAATATAGCATTCCATTTTTATTGGGTACGTACCTAGAAGTGGAATTGCAGGGTCATATGTCAACTGCATATTTAGCTTTGGAGGAACTGCCAGACTGTTTTCCAAAGCAGCCATATTACTTTACATTCTCACCAGCAATGTAGGAGGGTTTCAATTTCTCCACATCCTCTGCTAACACTTTCTAATTTTATGAACTTTTAAAAAATTATAAAAATCCTAGCTTGTGTGAAATGGTATCTCATTGTGATTTTGATTTGCATTTCCCTAATGCCTAATGATGTTGAGCATCTTTTCACGTGCTTTTTGGCCATTTGTATATCTTCTTAGGAAAATGTCTATTCAAGTCTTTTTTCCATTTTTAAAATTGAGCTCTTTGTCATTTTGTTGTTTAGTTATAAGAGTGTTTTAAATATTCTGGATGCTAGAAGCTTGTCAGATATATGATTTGCAAAGATTTTTTTCTAATCCAGTAGGTTGTCTTTTGACTTTCTTTATTGCATTCTTTGAGGCATTAAAGTTTTTTATTTTGATGAAGTCCAATTTT
Organism: Ateles fusciceps; assembly: GCA_036589455.1. Taxonomy (NCBI): domain Eukaryota; kingdom Metazoa; phylum Chordata; class Mammalia; order Primates; family Atelidae; genus Ateles; species Ateles fusciceps. The sequence goes on along the minus strand of JAZHEH010002518.1, from coordinate 66,228 downwards.
TACATTTTTTCTTTTTTTGCTTATGCTTTTGCTCACCAAGTCCAAGATCATGAAGATTTACCCTTCTAAGAGTTCTCTCTTAAGAGTTTTATGGTTTTAGCTTTCACATTTAGATCTTTGATTCATTTTGAATTAATTTTTCTGTGTGGTATGAGAAAGGGTTCCAACTTCATTCTTTTGCATGTGGATGTGTAGTTGTTCTAGTAACACGTGTTGAGTAGACTATTTTTTACTTATTGAACAGTCTTGGCAACCTTGGCAAAAATCAATTGACCATAGCCTTGCTCTACAAAAATGCTAAAGGGGGGTCCTTCAGGTTGAACTGCATGTTGCATAACATTGTGAAGGTACTAAATGTAATGGAATTGTACACTTTAAAATTGATACTTTTATGTTGTATAAATTTCACTTTTGTAAATAAATCATTTGACTGTAGAGCTATGGGTTTACTTCTGGACTCTCAATTCTATTCCAGTGATCTCCATGTCTACCCTTATACCAGTACCACACTGGTTTTATTACTCTAGCTTTGTAATGTGTAAGTCTTTCGGGTTTTTTCTTTTTTTTTTTTTTTTGAGATGGAGTCTCTCTCTGTTGCCCAGGCTAGAGTGCAGTGGTGTGATCATGGCTCACTGCAACCTCCATCTCCCGGGTTCAAACGATTCTTCTGCCTTAGCCTCCCAAGTAGCTGGGATTACAGGCGTGTGCCACAGCTGGCTAATTTTTGTATTTTTAGTAGAAATAGGGTTTCACCATGTGGGCCAGTTTAGTCTCGAACTCCTGACCTCAGGTGATCCGCCCGTCTTGGCCTCCCAAAATCCTGGGATTACAGGCGTAAGCCACCATGCCCGGCCAAATCTTTGTTTTATTTTTCTTCTCCAAGATTATTTTGGCTATTTAGAGTCTTTTGCAATTCCATTTAAAATTTACAATCATCTTTTCCATTTCTGCAAAAATGATGGCTAAGATTTTGACAGGGATTGCATTGAATCTGTATATCACTTTGAGTAGTATTGTCATCTTAAAACAATATTAAATCTTCTAATTAATAAACGTGGGATTTTTTCAATTGATTTAGGTCTTCTTTAATTTCTTCCACAATGTTTTATAATTTGCATTGTACAAGTGTTGCCCTTCCTTGGTTTAATTTACTCCTATGTATTTATTATTTTTGATGCTATCGGAAATGAAATTGTTTTCTTAATTTTACTTTTATGTTGCTTCTAGTACATAGAAACACAACTGAATTTTTGTGCTCATCTTGTAACTTGTAACTATTTAATTTGTTTATTAGCTCTAATGATTTTTGTGGATTCTTTAGGAGTTTCCATATATAAGATCAAGTCATCTGTGAATAATTTTACTTTTTGCTTTTCAAGTTGGATGGGCTTTCTCAATTTCTCTCTCTCTTTTTTGAGACAAGGTCTCACTCTGACACCCAGGCTGCAGTGCAGTGGCACGATCTTGGCTCACTGTATCCTCTGCCTCCCAGGTTCCAGGGATCTTCCTGCATCAGTCTCTCGAGTAGCTGGTACTAGAGGCACGAGCCACCATGCCCAGCTAATTTTTGTATTTTTAGTAGAGATGGGGTTTTACCATGTTGGCCAGGCTGATCTGGAACTCCTAACCTCAAGTGATCCATCTGCCTTGGCCTCCCAAACTGCTGGGATTACAGGCAAGAGCCACCATGCCTGGCCTATTCTTAGTATTCTCTTAAGACAGTTTATTTAAAATCTTTTGCTAGTAATTCCACTGCCTGCGCTTCCACGGGAACAGTTTCATTCATTTCTTTATTCTTGTATATGTATGGGCCATGCTTTCTTATTTATTTGCATGCTTCATAATTTTTTTATGGCAAACTGGATATTTTGAGTATTAAAAGTTGCAACTCTGGAACTCGGATTCTCCTCTATGGCAGGATTTTGTTTCTGGTTGTTGTGGATTGTTGTTTGTTTGTTCAGTGACTTTTCTAAACTACTTGTTAAAGTCTGATTTCTTTGCTACACGTGACCATGAAGTCTGTGTTCCATTAGCCTAGTGGTCAGCAAGTGTTTTGATGAAGTTTTCTTCTTAGTTCCAGGAGTAGAAAAAAAAAAAAAGAAAAGAGAAAAAGAAGATAATTCTTCTAGGCCTTGTCGATTGGCTCTTTTTTGGGGGGGTAGTCCTTCAATGCTTTGCCAACATATTTGCAACTGTGCCTCAGCCTTCATATGCTGCTTGTGTGGAGTCTGACGGTTAGCCACCAGTGAAAACTTAAGATTCTCTCCAACCTTTACAGAGCATGTGTTCAGCCCTGGGCATGTGCATGGCCTTCTCGTTTTTTTGGTTTAGGTGGGAGCTTTTGAAATCCCTTATTCTCCTAGGTATCTCCTTTCCCAGACTCCTTCCTGTGCTTTTCAGTCTGTCTATTGCTTGTCCCAACTGCCATCTCTTGCCAAGGCTGCTGTGATCAGTACTTTTGACTTGAAATGCTTTTGGCAAATCCTCAAAGTAAGCTGCCCCCAGACCTTGGAACATTTCAAACCAGTTGGAAAAAAAAAAAAAAAAAGGCAAGCCCTTGAACCCTTCCTTCAGGGAGCCACCAAACAGGTCAAAATACACATCCATAATTCTTTGAGAATAGGTCTGTGTTGTTTCCCCTAGCAAAAGCTACTTGCACCAAGAATGCAGGCTGCCATTTCATAACTACCACTGATCTGGTGAGTAAGGGATAGCAGACAGGCAATTTTAAATGCCTAAGTCTTCAATTATTACAACGTAGCAGCTTCTTTCCTTATTAAGCTTTCCCGTCGTTGGTGTAAATTGTTGACTAGATTCCAGAGTATTGTGAAAGTTGCTTCTGACAGTTTGACAGCTTATTAGTTACCTTTATGGAGGACAGAACCCTGGAACTATCTACACTGCCATTTTTAGTGACCTTGGCTTTTAATTTTTTGTAAGGACGACAATGCCACTCTTAACATGCCTGAGTCAAAACCAGATGTCCCTTCATTATTTTTATGCACAAATTGTCTTATCATTGGCCAGTAGAATCCCCCTCCAAGTTGATTCCTTGTTTTCTTGGCAGAATTCCAGTACTCTTTGATAGCTTCCTTACTTTCTGCTGCAAGATGTCCTGGGCTCGTCTCATACATTTACTGACCCCGACCTGGATAGCAATTTCTCCAAAGGACTCTGGCTCCTTACAGTGGGAAATGGTACTGAAAGATCAAAGCCTGGGTGCTAAAGGTATTTTTTTCTCTTGAGTTGTCATTGCTTCTAGGCTTTTCAGTGGAAAGAGCTAAGAAAAAACATAAATATATACACACATATATTCATATATGTTTATATATATATGGGTTTTTTTTTGAGACTGTCTTTTTTTTTTTTGAGTTGGAGTCTTGCTCTGTTGCCAGGCTGGAGTACAGTGGCGCGATCTCAGCTCACTGCACCCTCTACCTCCCAGGTTCAAGTGATTCTCCTGCCTCAGCCTCCTGAGTAGCTAGGACTACAGGCGTGCGCCACAACACCCAGCTAATTTTTATATTTTTAGTAGAGATGGGGTTTCACCATGTTGGCCAGGATGGTCTCAATCTCTTGTCCTCGTGATCCGCCCACCTTGGCCTCCCAAAGTGCTGGGATTACAGAGGCAGTCTTGCTCTGTCACTGCCACCCAGGCTGCAGGGCAATACTGTGATCTCAGCTCACTGCAACCTCCATCTCCTGGGTTCAAGCGATTCTCTTGCCTCAGTCTCCTGAGTAGGTGGGACTACAGGCACGTGCCACTACACCCAGCTAATTTTTGTATTTTTTGGTAGAGACAGGGTTTCACCATGTTGGGCAGGCTAGTCTCGAACTCCTGACCTCATGTGGTCCACCTGCCTCAGCCTCCCAAAGTGCTGGGATTACAGGAGTGAACCATCACATTCAGCTGAAAAAGGTATTTTTAAACATGAAAAATATAATGAGTTTATAAAGCTATTTCCAATTCAAATTTAATGGTACAGGGTTTTACCTAATTTTTTTTTTCTTGTACTTGTGTCTTTTATCTTTTACCCTGTCAATCTTTGTTTCTAAGTATATTAACCTCATACTTATTTCTTAATTCTAAACAAACTGATAATAATTTTAACATAACAATACCAATATTACTATTAACATTAAGACTATAGCAAGCAGTTTAAGATTTCTTTGTGGTTCATTTTTTCCTTAGATCATATATCATTAGGGATGTATGGTCAAAATGTTGTTTTAAAGTCATTTAAAGGTATTCTATTTGTATGATTATGCCACCAACTTGATATACAGTGAAGTTTATTTGTTTCAGTTTTTTTTTTTTAATTGTACTTTAGGTTCTGGGTTACATGTGCAGATCTTGCAGGATTGTTGCATAGGTACAAAAGTTGATTTTAATTTTCCTTTTGAGTTAATATTATTTAAAAATTAAAAAAAAATTTTTTTTGATATAGTGTGTCATTCCCAGGCTGGAGTGCAGTGGTGCAATCACAGCTCACTGCAGCCTGAAACTCCTGGGCTCAAGCAATTCCCCTGCCCTGGCCTCCCAAAATGCTGGGATTACAGGCCTAAACCACTGTGCCTGGCCACTTAATTTTATTTTTAATTATGCTTCCAAAGATGAAACTAGATAACAAGATACATTCAGAGAAATTTAGCTTCCATTCCTACTACTTCATCCTGTTCCCTCTTTCCCCCAGTTTTGTAAGATTTTGGTTCATACTTTTAATGTTTCTTAGTTAAAAATGTAAGTAAATATATGTATAACCACACATGTATGTGTGTATTTCCCTTTTGGAACACAAAAGATGATACATGAAAAAAACTGTTCTTTACCTTGATTTTTTTCACTTCATGTATCCAGAGATCATTCCATGTGAATGTGTGAAGATTGTCTTCATTCTTTTTTATAACTGTGTATTATATGGTTATACTGGGATTTTTTTCAGTCTTTTAATATTATAAATAATGCCAATAAATAGCACTGGGCATCTGTCATTCTGTATTTTTTTACAGTATGTCTTTGGAATAGATTCCAGGAAGTGAGATTGCTCTATGTATTGAAAAGTTCCCCTCCATAGGGGCCATATCATTTTGCATTCCCAGCAGCAATGTGTAGAGAATCCAGGCCTCTTTACATCTTTGCACAGAGCCAGTATGGATCAAATTGGTAACTCTGAGTTTTATAGCCTGGGAGAGACTTCGCCTCCCTCACCACTCATCCCACAGAAATATACCACAGCTCACATCCTATTATTTTCCCTATTACATACCTTGTGCTAAGAACAAATGGGTTGCCTAGCAGGAAGGAGCAACCCTTTGTGGCAAGCCTTGTCTTGTTATGAGCCACTTCTCAAGTTTGCCTGGTTGCCTGTGCCTGAGGAAGGTTCTGAAACATGTTAAACAGCCCTGACAGCCTGATTGCTAATGAGTCTACATTGTCAGCTGCCTACACTAACTAAGTGATCTTGCCCATGAACCTGTGTCTGGAGGGTATACCCCAGTATACACAAGGCAGAATGGAACATCAGATGTGCATCTTTCTGCTTCTCTAAAGTACTTGCTTTCTGTTCATTATTACCAACATTGAAATAGACCCAGTGGAAGCCCCGCAAGACAAACCCGTCATTGTTTTTTGTTGTTGATCTTTCACCTGTGGTGAAAAAGGGCCTTCACTTCCACTAGCTGCCTCTCCCTGTGTCTCCTTGGAGCTCTCGCCATCTTGTGGCAGGTCAGCAGGTTTGAGAACAGAAATGTCGGCTTATCCTAAGTGTGAAGAAAATCAAATCCAAACTCCTTACCATGCTATACTGTGTATGTGCAATATATACTGTTTATAATTTGCTTCAAAATACTTCAGTATCAGCTGTGTGATATACCTTATTTTATTTATTCTAAAATGCATAACTTTTTCACTTTTAATCACCTCTGAAATTAGGATGAATTTTACAATTAATAATATGTCATAATTTAACTGACAGCAAATTTTCTTTCTGGGTGCAGAAAAGAGTGATGAGTTTTACAACCTATGACATTTTGGATTCATGAATTAATTATTTAATGAAATATTGTATCTGTCTACAAAATGATCTTTTGAAACACTGGCCTAGGTTGGGGGCAGTGGAGGTAGGAAGAGGGGGTGGACTTAGTATCTACTTTGAAGTGGAGGAGAGGTAATGTTTATTCATACTGATAAACAATTTTTATAATTCATTGTTAATTAGTTTTAATCCACACTCTGAGGGTGGTTAGTCAATATTTGAATTCTTCTAATTAGGAATACATACTCAGGAGTGATTAGTTAGCATCTGAAAGATCCTACTCAGGTGTTCACCTCCCAGAAGTAATTATACCCCAAGATGTTCACTTTTTCATCTGAACCTGCACTAAGTCAGAAATTCTTATACCTTATTTTTGCCATGGTCCCCTTTGTCTGACTGGTGAACCCATTTCAGAGTGATGCTTTTAATACCCAAAATAAAACACATAGGATTACAGTTAAAACCAATTGTGTAAGCCTGTAATTACACTTTGGGAGGTTGAAGGGGCAGGATTGCTTGAGGCTAGTAGTTTGAGACCAATCTGGCAACATAGGAAGACCACCCCCAACCCCATTCCACTCCTCCCCGCTTTCTCTACAAAATATTTAAAAATTAGCCAGTCGCGGTGCTGTGCACCTGTGGTCCCAGCTACTTGAGAGGCTGAGGACTCCCCTGCCATCGTTTGAGCCCTGGTGGTGGAGGCTGCAATGAGCTATGGTTACATCACTGCAATTCAGCCTGGGCAACAGGCTGAAAAAAAAACACAAATGCATTCATATGCCGTTATCAAAATATTAAAGATACAATTTATGACATTGACATGTACTTCTTCACCCTCAGCTTTATCAAGGTATGACTGACAAAATTATATATATTTTTGGTGTACAGGATGATGTTTTGATATCTGTATGTATTGTGAAATGACTAAGTCAAACTAATTTACATATAATTATCTCACATACTTTTTAAAAAAATTTTATTTTAGATTCAGGTAGTACACGTGCATGTTTGTTACATGGGAATTAACTGCGTAATGGTGAGATTGGGCTTCTAGTATACATATCACCCAAATATTGAACATTGTATCTAGTAGGTAATTTTTTACCCCTTCCTTCTCTCCCACCCTCCCTCCTTTGGAGTCCCCCAGAGTCTATTTTCCCCATGTTTGTGTCCAGGTGTGCCATTTGTTTAGCTTCCACTTATAAGTGAGAACATGTGATATTTGATATTCTGCCTCTGTGTTGGTTCATTTAGGATAATGGCCTTCAGCTGCATCCATGTTGCTGCAAATGACATTATTTTGGTCTTTTTTGTGACCGCATAGTATTCCATGGTGTATCTGTACCACCTTTTCTTGGATAGATATATAGTAGGGGGATAGCTAGATTGAATGGTAGTTCCCTTCTTAGTTCTTAGAGATATCTCCATATTTTTTTTTCTAGAGGTTATGCTAATTTACATCCCCACCAACAGTGACGTACTTATCATTTTTGTGTGGTGAGAACATTTAAGATCTACTCTCTTAGCAATTTTCAAGTATATAGTACATTATTATTTACTGTAATCACCATGATGTGCAATAGATCTCCAGGACTGATTCATCCTCACTGAAACTTTGTGCACTTTGACCAACATCTTTCCATTTCTCCCACCCCAGTCCCTGGTAATCACCATTCTACTCTCTGCTTCTACTAGTTCAAACTTTTAAGATTCCACACATTAGTGAGACCATGCAGTATTTGTCTTTCTGTGCCTGGCTTATTTCACTTAGTGTAATATCCTTGGTGTCCATGTTGTCACAAATGAAAGGATTTCCTTCTTTTTTTTTTTTTTTTTAAAGCTGAATAGTGTTCTGTTGTGTGTGCATACTACATTTTCTTTATCCATTTATCCATTGGTGGACACTTAGTTGATTCCATATCTTAGTTAACTGAAGTATGCAGCAATGAATGTGAGAGTGCAGGTATGCCTTCAATGTATTGATTTCAATTCCTTTGGATATATACCTGGAATTGGGATTGCTAGATCACATGGTAATTCTGTTTTTAATTTTTTGAGTAACCACTATACTGTTTTTCATAATGGCTCTACTAATTTACATTCCCACTAACAGTATGCAAGGGTTCCCTGTCTCTATACCCTCACCAACACTTGTTACCTTTCCTCTTTTTGAAAACAGCCATCCTAACAAGTACGAGGTGACATCTCATTGTGGTTTTGATTTTCCTTTTCCTGATGTTTAGCGATGTTGGACATTATTTTTTTATATCCCTGTTGGCCACTTGTTTGTCATCTTTTGAAAATGTTTATTCAGATCCTTTGCTCATTTTTAATTGCTTTTTTACATTTATTTTTAATATTCACGGGTACATAGTAGGTATATATATATATTTGTGGGGCACATGAGATGTTTTGACACAGGCATTCAATGTGTAATAATCACATCATAGAAAATGGGGTATCCATCCCATCAAGCATTAAACCTTCGTGTTACAAATAATCCAAATATACCCATTTAGTTATTTTAAAATGTACAATTAAATTATTACTGACTATAGTCACCCTGTTGTACTATCAAATACTAGGTCTTATTCATTCATTCAAACTATTTTAATTATTTGTTTTCTTTCTAGTGAGTATTTTGAGTTCCTTACATAGTTTGGATATTAAACCCTTATTAGATAAATGGTTTGCAAATATTTTCTCCAATTCTGTAGATTGTCTCTCTTTGTTGATTATTTCCTTTGCTGTACAGAAGCTTTTTAGTTTAGTGCAATTCTGTTTGTCTATTTTTGCTCATGTTTTTGGGGTCATATCCAAAAATTTATTGTCTAGACCAATGTCAAGAAGCTTTTACATTGTTTTCTTCTAGTAGTTTTGCAGTTTCAGGCCTTATGTTTAAGTGTTTAATCCATTTTGAGTTTTTTTTTTTTTTTTTTTTTTTTTTTTTTAGTATAGTGTAAGATAAGGATCTAATTTCATTATTCTGCATGTGGATATCCAGTTTTCCCAACATCATTAATTTTTTTAATTCTTTTCTTTTTCTCCTTCCCTCCTTCCTTCCTTCTCCCTCTCTTTCTTTCTCTTTCTTCCTTTCTTTCTTTCTTTCTTTCTTTCCTTTATAAATAGAGACAGGGTCTCACTATATTGTCAAGGCTGGTCTCAAACTTCTGGGCTCAAGTAATTCACCTTCCTCAGCCTCTCAAAGTACTGGGATTACAGGCATGAGCCACCAGGCCTGGCCCCCGACATCATTTATTGAAGAGACTGCCATTTCCCCATCGGTACCTTTGTTAAAGACCAATTGACCATAAATGTATAGATTTATTTCTTGGCTCTTATTCTGTTCCCTTAGTCTATATGTCTGTTTTTATGCCATTACCATGCTGTTTTGGTTACTATATCTCTATAGTATAATTTGAAGTCAGATAACATAATTCCTCCAGTTTTGTTCTTTTTGCTCAGGATGGCTTTGGCTATTCTGTGCCTTTTGTGCTTCCAAGTGTATGTTAGAATTGTTTTTTTAATTATTTCTGTGAAAAATGTCCTTGGAATTTTGATAGGAATTGCATTGACTCTGTAGATCACTTTGGGTAATATGGACATTTTAATAATATTGTGTGTTCTTTTTTATTAACCTAACAAATAACAAGATCTAGAGCATATCTATAATCATCACAATTTTTAAATAGTGATGAGCATAACCGATTTTATGAGATATTGGCAACAGCTACAATGTGATGTGAAAATGTCTTTGATATATATTGGTGAGAAAGTTGCAGACACTGATAATAAGATTGTGATTTGTCGACTACATTCAGTTAGAAATGAATAAAAATATAGGTGTAATTTTTCCCATCAGAGTCCAAAAAGACCCCCTGGAATTATATTCACAGAATCTCAGGGGAGGAAACCTTGTATCAGAGAGTCCATTAATTAGTATAAAGGATGTAAGCAATAATATTTCATTGGTGAAATGAATTCCGTTAAAAATATGTGGACTGGCTAGAAATTTGTCCATGTACCTCCATGCTTGCATGAATAAAAGATAAAAATCTGTCAAGCCAGCCCAACAGTTCAGCATGTTCTGGAGTGGCATCTAGGCCTCAGACTTTGTGTGATCCTATATAAAGCCAGTTTTTCAGATGTCCCTAGTGATAATAAATGCTTTTAGCCACTACACATTGGTGATAATTTGTAACAGAGCAATAAACAAATACAATTTTAAAAAATAGTATCACTTAATAGAAGATTTTCCTGTTCTGACCAGAAGATAGGTTGATCCTGTTACCATAATATATTAGGCCATCTGCTTCATGTGGATTTTTTATGCAAAGAACTTGCTGGAGTTCCTAAAGATCAGAGAGCATGTATAGGTTGGTGCCAAAGTAATTGCGGTTTTTGTCATTGCTTTTAATGGCAAAAACCGCAATTACTTTGCACCAACCTATACTTGACCCACTTTACAAGGAGAGATCATATGACTGTTTTGGTCCCTGCCTGATAATAACTGTATGTGTCATAGAATTCAGTCTGACAAGTACCTTCATTATAATATTGGACCTAGTAAGGAGGTTGTAGAAGAGGTGACCTATGGCCCTTGCCTACCTCTAATTTTCAGAGGCTTCCTAAATTCTACCAAAAACAATGAGTTTAGGTCCATTTGCCAAGCCCTAGGTAATCTGACTTTTATCTACCTCTCTGAGCTCACCTCTCCCCACCTACTCTCACTTCTCTCCAGCAGTACTGGTTGTATTAGTTTGCTGGGATGCCATAGCAATATATCACAAATTGAGTGGTTTAAATACCAGAAATGTGTTGCCTCATACTTCTGGAGGCAGGGTTTGTTTCTCATCAGGATCTCACTCTGTCGCCCAGGCTGGAGTGCAGTGGCACAATCGCGGCTCACTGCAGCCTCGACCTCCTGGGGTCAGGTGATCCTCCCAGCTCAGCCTCCCAGGTAGGTGGGACCACAGGCATGCGCCACCACACCTGGCTAATTTTTGTATTTTTTGTAGAGGTGGGGTTTCACCATGTTGCCCATGGCTGTTCTCCAACTCCTGACCTTACGTGATCAGCCCACCTCGGCTTCCCATAGTGTTAGGATTACAGGCATGAGCCACCGTGCCCAGCCAGTTCCCTATTTTCAAATAAGGTCATATTCAAGGGCACTAGAGGTTATGTCTTCAACATATGAATTTTTGGGAGACATGATTCAACTCATAACTCTTGCTTTCTTACTGTTCCTCTAGCACACTAAGCTGATTTTCATTTCAGGTCCTTTGTACATGGCAAGTCTTTCTGTCTAGAACCCTAAAGAAGCCTGGCTGTTCCCTTCTCAGCATACATATCTTATCTTCATATGCCATCTTCTCAAAAAGGCCTTCCCTGATCACTCTATTTAAAATAGCCTACCACACACACATCATTCCCTACTCCCTTTCCTGTTTCAGTGTTCTTCATAGCAGTAGTTACTACCCGAAATATGTTTATTTTTAGTTGTTTTTATCTATCTCTCCCACCAGAATATAAGTTTCTTGAGGACAAGAAACTTGTTCATCTTACTTACTTCTGTATCATTAGCTCCTAACATAATGCCTGTTCAAAAGTAAATATTTAATAAATGTTGAATGAACATTGAATGAATGAACACTCACTTTGTTCTCCAATTGAGTCTCTAAAAAATCCAGTAGAATCAAGTTTCTCCTGAGAAAATAGAGCTTATTTCAAACTCCTAAAGACTTTCATTTTCCCCCTTTGAAATAAACTACACCGATCTAAGAGAACAATTATAAAACAGTAAAATATGTTTCTCTTCTCTCCCACAGTTAACTTTTTATCTCTTCTTGTACTTATTACTTAATGGTATCAAAAAGTAGAGTGAAGAGAGGTGAATTCCAAGATAGTGACACATTGTAAATCTTTACTCAAAGAATGTTCATCACCTGCTCTCTCTCCAGCTTGGCTAGCTCTTTTCAGGCTGGATAGGCACACATTAATGGGCCTGGCTGGACCACCTATTAGAGAGAAAAGGGTTAACCCTTCCATTAGATTATCTGGCTCAGAAAAAGCTAAAGAACTAAGCTGCCTTTTTTTTTTTTTTTTTTTTTTTTGAGATGGAGCCTCACTCTGTCTCCCAGGCTGGAGTGCAGTGGCACCATCTAAGCTCACTGCAACCTCCGCCTCCCAGGTGCAAGCAATTCTCCAGCCTCAGCCTCCCAAGTAGCTGGGACTAATTTTTGTATTTTTAGTAGAGACGGGGTTTCACTATGTTAGCCAGGCTGGTCACCAACTCCTGACCTCAGGTGATCTACCCGCCTCAGCCTCCCAAAGTGCTGAAATTACAGGCGTGAGCCACTGCACCCGGCCTAAGCTGACTTCCAACAGATTTCTAAATGTAAGAGCTTTAAGTTAGAGCAATGACTATATTTTGTTCCTCAGAGGTTTTTTTAAAAGAGAATTGTCCACTTTGAGTTCTGATCTGCCTGCAAATAGAGTGGTGAACCTAATGACCTCCTGCTCTTGTATGACTGCCTCCCAGCTCTTGTATGACTTATGGCAATTACTAAGACAAACTGATATCTAAACAAAATCTCTTGGGGATTTTTTATTATTGTTTGCTTTTGTATCTTCTTAACGATCAAAAGAGAACTCTGACAGGAACCTTTGATGTTTATCCAAGTAAATTCAGGCTTTTCCTGCAATAAAGAAAGTAAGCTTGTTTGTGGTTTGTGAAGATTTAAGCAAGGGAGGAGAGGAAAGTTGATTTTAAAAACACATTTAAAAACTTTCTTAAAAGACAAATCTTTTTTTTTTTTTTTTTTTTTTTAGAGACGGGGTTTCACCATGTTGGCCAGGCTGGTCTCAAACTCCTGACCTCAGATGATCCGCCCGCCTCGGCCTCCCAAAGTACTGGGATTACAGGCGTGAGCCACCGCGCCCGGCAAAAGACAAATCTTTAAATGAACAGAGGAGGCCGGGCGCGGTGTCTCACGCCTGTAATCCTAGCACTTTGGGAGGCCAAGGTGGGTGTATTACCTGAGGTCAGGAGTTCAAGACCAGCCTGGCCATCATGGTGAAACCCCATCTTTATATATAAAAAAAAAAAAATGAACAGAGGAAAGAATTTAATTGAACAATTTTCTGAGATCAGGTTCCAACTTTTTTCTATTTAATCTTTTTCCAAACCTGCTTGTCAGTAGTTTTTAAGCCCTTGTGGGTTGCACACACTTTAGGGTGATGCATCTCAAATTTAACATGGGTATGAATCCACCTGGTGGTCCTGCTAAAATGAAAATTCTGATTCAGTAAGTCAGGGGAGGGCATTGTTGGATGGTTCGAATGGGTCTTCAAGCTTCCCCATTTAGGCACCCACTTTGGCCTCAGCCCACCTCCAAATGCCCTGTTTTTCAATGTCCACTGCTGCAGCAGCCCATTCTATCAATTCTTGTCAGATGCCCCTGTTACAAATCTTTCTGACTTTACCTCACCTTCAAGTTTACCTCTCTTAGGTTCGTTTCTCTCTGGACCCTGCCCTCTGTGAAAATATAATGAGTAACAGGTGATCGTGGGTTGATGCATTATTTCTCTTTCACCATTGGACGGAAGACCAAGCCCACTCATCCCTCCACCACCACAAGGTAACAATGGAATTTAACTATGGCTTTCAGGAACAAAGCTTTTCTCAAAGAAAAAATTCCAAATGGTAAAATTTTCTGCCTTATAACACACTAATGAAAAGGCTATTTTTTAGTGGATTGGAGAGGAGGAATAGAATTTCTAACTTCTCAGAAAAAAAAAATACAACCTAGGTAACTGCCAGCCTGACCTGCTTACACGCTTTGCTCTGCCTCTCAACTGCTCTGGTCTTATTGAAAGCGACATTATCTTATTTTAGAAATGGAACCATGAAACTGTCAGATGACCAGTTATTTCATGGTTATGTCCAAAGGAGTTGAAATTACAAAGCAAGAGAAGCAACCAATGTATCTTTTTCTTTTCTTTCTTTTTTTTTTTTTCTGAGAGACCTTGAAGACCCATGGTGAAGAGCTTCAAAGCAGCGTCCAAAGTCTTAACCATGAAAATCTTTTTCTTAACTGCAAAGAGAGCTCAGTCTTCAAAATTCAGATTGTCTTATCTTGTACTCTCTGGAAGGGAGGGCAAATACTTGCATTCTATTCTGGGAGAGATCTCTTCCCCTAAGAATGTGTTAAGTGCGCCTAATACAACAAAGGAAAAGGGTTTGTTGGTTTTTGTTTTTTTTAAAGCAGTTGCATTTCCTTATTTTAAAGGCCAATCATTAACATACTGCTTCACTTGCAACCAAAATAGTTCTAACTCATTTATCCACAGCACATTATGTTGATGGAGGGACTGTACATTTTCAACCTTTACCTCTGAAAACTTGTGACTTTATCTTCTTTTTTTTTTTTTGACACAGAGTCTCACTTTGTGGCACAGGCTGGAGTGCAGTGTTGTGATCTCCGCTCACTGCAACCTCTGCCTCCAGGGCTCAAGCAATTCTCCTGCCTCAGCCTCCCAGGTAGCTGGGATTACAGGTGCCTTCCACTGTACCTGGCTAATTTTTTGTATTTTTAGTAGAGATGGAGTTTCACCATGATGGCCAGGCTGGTCTCGAAATCCTGAGCTCAAGTGATCTGCCCACCTCGGCCTCCCAAAATGCTGGGATTATAGGTGTGAGCCACTGTGCCCAGCCTATCTTCTTTTCCCAGGCAGAGTAGTCAGTTCAGAGCCAGTAAATATGGTTGCAGGAAAGTCTTTTCTTTATCATCTGTATTACTTTCCTATTGCTGCTATAACAAATTACTATAAACTTGGTGGCTTAAAGCAACACATATTTTTTATTATCTTATGGTTCTGGATGTCACAATTCTTCACTGGGTCTCACTGGGTTAAAATCAAGCTGCTGACAGGGCTGCATTCCTTTCTGGAGGCTCTGAGGGAGACGTTCCAGCCCACATTCTTTGGCTCCTGGCTTCCTTTCTCTATCTTCGAAGTCAGTAATAGTGGGTCATGTTCTTCTCACATCTCGTCACTGACTTCTGCGTCCCTCTTCCATTTTTAAGGATCCCTGTGTTTACATTAGGCCACCGATATAATCCACAGTAATCTCCCTACTTTGGAGTCAGCTGATTAGGAATCTTAATTCCACCTTCATTTCCCTTTGCCGTGCAAAGTAACATATTCACAGGTTCCAGGGCTTAGGATGTGGACATCTTTAGGGGGCTATTATACTGCCTTCCACACCACCACATGACAAATGTTTATTGAACATCTACTGTGCATAGAGAGCTTTGTGCTATGTCTTAAGGGACAGTCTGGATAAGATAGGACTTGTTCAGAAAAGGGTAAGTAACAATGGGAAGTTTCACAGGCTATGAGAGAGGTAAGAGATGAGGAACTCATGCTTATGTCATGCTACAAAAATTTAGAAGACAGTGTGGTGTGATGACTGACATGGTCAGAGGAGGCTTCCTGGAAGAAGCAGAACTTAATCAGTCTTAAAGAAAAGGCAAGACTTGAATATTGTTTCTGAGCTGAATAAGTCTCACATATACACTTTCGATGGCAGATTTCCAAAGTAGCAGATGTAACATGAAAGTACTCACTGCTATTCTAGTGATGTCTCCATGACACTTATCAGCCTATAAATCACTGTTAAACGTACCAGCTCATTTGATGCACACCACAGCGCTGTGAGGGAAGTAGCGAGAACAGTAAACTACATAAACCTTTCCATCACTGAGTCCCCAGGCCCCCTTTCCAGGCCTAGGGCCATGCCAGTGTTCTTCTTCCTTGCGGCCATGAGGAAACTGCCTGTTTTCTCCTTTTGGTAATTATCTCCCCAAGCCTAGCTGCAGAATGAGACACAAACTCTGCACCTTCTAAGTTTCTTGCTACTATTGAAGCCAAGCACAAAGGCTCATTTAAAGTTTGCTAAACCCTGGAGAAAACAGGGTAAACCCAACAGACATAAGGCAGTAACAGAAGTTTCATAATCTTACAGTTTGTATAATAATGGTCTCTGATCCATAGTTTCTGCTTCCCTTTTCAATGGCAGAAGAAAGTACCATTGAGTTTAGGTCCTCTACTCATATTTTCTTAGGGCTCATCATCATCATCATCATCATCATTGTAGCAAGCAACTATGGAGTTTTTTAATACATCAGGGAGTGTTCTCATTGCTTTCCATTCTTTAACTCATTTAATTCTTACAACAACCCATTTTATGGATAATGAAGCAGGCTTCAAACCTAGGTAGACTGACTCTGGAATCTGTTTCTAACCATTACACCACAATGCTCTACCATCTCTCCGTACCACCACTTTGCCTTCTGCCTGACAATATAGGCTACAATTTGGACACTTTCTCCATGAGGGACCAGTATGCTAAGTTACAGGTGAAGAAACTGAGGCTGAGCAAAGTTAGACTTTTCCAAGGCAACATTAATAGTGAGTGGGGAGCTGGGGGTCAAATCCAGCTCCATCATACCATGTTGCCTTTAAGAGGTGCTACTTCAGTGAGGTCTGGTTCTGCTCCAACATAGTAAAAAGAATTGATTTCAAATAATTCCACATGTATCAGTCCATCTTATTATTATGGGATGTTTCATTTTTGGACACTGTAATCAAGACCAGATTAAAACCTTTAAAGGCTCTAAGATCTAAAAAGAAACTAATGTCCTCCCAACACCATCCCCTATGGATTCAAATTAAATGTAATTATAAACAATATAATAAGTAAAACACACTACCATTTTCTCCCATAACTACTTAAATTTTTGTTTTTGAAATACCAACCATCAAATTCTTTTATAAATTCTTAAAAGAATTCTTAAAACACTTTTTCTGATGTGCTAAGCACATGTTTAAACTGTTAAGTAATTCAACACTCTCTGTTACATATTAATTCCTGGAAGAGGAGTATAAAAGTTGTAACTATAGAGGCAAATTTAGGACAAATGAGGACAGACACAAGTGATCAGGAAGAAGACAGAACATGCAAGTCAGGGAAGGGCTCTGTGTTTACAATTTGCAAGAATCCGCCTACCATGGGTGGGATCAACCGTCTACAGGAAATCTTTCCAAAAGCTGTAGTCTATGGTGAGACTGAATAAGTTACTGATGACATTTAAGTACTCCCTAGAGATCTCCAGGAAGCAACCTCAAATTTAATCAATGTCGTATAATCCATAAGCCTGGGAAATGCAAACATTAAGATAAGTGAAACAATACAGGGTGGAGGGGACTATTGTAATGTCTAGAGCCAACAGAAAGAAAGCAATTCTTGGAGAATTTACAGAAAAGGAAGGTTGATGGTGAGACGTTTTATTTATTTATTTTAACTTATTTTTTTTTACTTTAAGTTCTGGGATACATATGCTAACGTGCAGGTTTGTTACATAGGTATACATGTGCCATGGTAGTTTGCTGCATCCTCTAAGTTTTACGCCCTGCATGCATTAGGTGTTTGTCCTAATGCTTTCCATCCCCTTGCCCTCCACTCCCTGACAGGCCCCGGGGGGTGCGATGGCCCCTCCCTGTGTCCATGTGTTCTCATTGTTCAACTCCCACTTATGAGTGAGAACATGTGGTGTTTGGTTTTCTGTTCCTGTGTTAGTTTGCTGAGAATGATGGTTTTCAGCTTCATCCATGTCCCTGCAAAGGACATGAACTCAATTCTTTTTATGGCTGCATAGTATTCTGTGGTATATATGTGCCACATTTCTTTATCTGGTCTATCGTTGATGGACATTTGGGTTGGCTCCAAGTCTTTGCTATTGTAAATAGTGCTGCAATAAACATATGTGTGCATGTGTCTTTATAGTAGAATGATTATAATCATTTGGGTATACACCCAGTAATGGAATTGCTGGATTGCTGGGTCAAATGGTATTTCTGGTTCTAGATCCTTGAGGAATTGCCACACTGTCTTCCACAATGGTTGAACTAATTTACACTCCCACAAACAGTATAAAAGCGTTCCTATTTTTCACATCCTCGCCAGCATCTGTTGTTTCCAGACTTTTTAATGATAGCCACTGTAACTGGCGTGAGATGGTATCTCATTGTGGTTTTGATTTGCGTTTCTCTAATGACCAGTGATGATGAGCTTTTTTCGTATGTTTGTTGGCTGAATAAATGTCTTCATGGTGAGAAGCTTTTAGTGTGTCCGGCATTGCCCAGGAGAGGGAGGTTTCAGATTTGGGGAATGAATATGGAATTTGCTGGTGTAATCTTATTTTGAAAAAGGCCTACTGAGCTTGCTGCTGCAGCTTAATGGTAATATTCCATTAATATCGTCTAACTATCATAGCTCAGACTCTGTGATCACCAACTTATCAACGGACTTCCTAGTACTCTGATATTGGGAATGGGGGGGCCTTACCTCACAGACACAAGGTTCCAATCTGCATGGCATATATAATTCTTTAGGTAATACATAAATTGTCATCCAGATAATAGATCATTCTTTTATGAATCACAGGATCTCAATGTTGGAGTATACTTAAGGGACATTTAGTTAACCATCCACCTGCTGCTGGTATTCCCTTTGTAAAAAGCTGACAAGGGGTTGTCCATTTTTCCTCGAGAGTCTCAAGTAGTAGGAAACTCATTACCTCTTTACTTCTCTGAGCACCTGTGTTGGAAAATTCTACTTTATATTGGACAAAAATGTGTTATTTTATTTTTTGATACAGAGTCTTGTTCTGTTGCCCAGGCTGGATTGCAGTGGCGTGACCTTGGCTCACCACAACCCCCACCTCCTGGGTTAAGAGATTCAAGTGTTTCAGCCTCCTGAGTAGCTGGGACTAGAGGCGTGCACCACCATGCCCAGCTAATTTTTGTATGTTTAGTAGAGATGGGGTCTTGCCACGTTGGCCAGGCTGGTTTCAAACTCCTGACCTTAGGCGATCTGCCCACATTGGCCTCCCAAAGTGGTCGGATTACAGGTGTGAGCCACCATGCCTGACCAAAAGAGTGTTACTTTAGGGCCTCCGTTCCTTGGTTGACTCCTTGAGTCACATACAAAACAATCTAAATTTTCTTTTAAAAAATGTAGATAAACTCATGTCCCTGATAAACCTCTTTCCAGGCCAAATTCCCTACACTCTTTAAATGCTCCTAATATAGGATGCTTTCAAATCATTATATTGTCCTGGTCACCCTTCCATGGACAAGCTTTAGTTTTTCTTTTAAGGTGTGGTCTTGGTCACGGGCAAGTGTTTTTGTAAAATTTACAAGTGTAAAATATTTTCTGGAGTGTTTCTTACCACTCCGGCTTCCCTCTGTCACACTTCCCCTTAGGTCGAGTGATGCTGGAGTGGCCATGAGCACTTCTGGAATACAGCTAAGAGGTTGCTGTGTTGGTTGTATAGTTAGTTTGGATTTAGGAGAATATGTATTATGTGGTTCACTGACACTTCTATATCTAGTTAACTGATGGATAGCTGCCTTAGTGTAGAAATGGTTTCCAGGAAAACTCCTACCACCCACTGTGCCAATTTCACTTGGCATTGTGATACTAAATTGCAAGTGTGTTCAGCACCTAATTAAAATGTTATTTTTATGGGTTTTGTGATGTTGAAGAAATTTTTCAGCTTTTAACAATAAATATAAAATGTGCTGTGCATTGAACTATACTCTTATAATGGGAACATTTTATGGCCTATAAATTATACCTCAATAAATCTGTTAAAAATGTGCTATGATTTCTTTTCTATTTTTAATAAATATTTGCTTTTGCGCCTAAAGTAAAATAGAAATATGTAGCAGGATATCGGCAAAACCTACACAAAACATTCTATTTAAGGGTGAAATGGAAGAATCCCCTTTGAGATTGGGAATTATGCAAGAGGATCCCTGTTACTACCTTTGTTCAACATTGTACTAGAAGTTCTAGGAGTTCAGTAAGTGAAGAAAAAGAAATAAAAGTTAAAAGAATTAGAAAAAGAAGGCGGGGTGCAGTGGCTCATACCTGTAATCCCAGCACTTTGTGAGGCTGAGGTGGGCGGATCACTTGAGTTCAGGAGTTTAAGACCAGCCTGGGCAAGAAGGTGAAACCCAGTCTCTACTAAAAATACAAAAATTAGCCGGGCGTGGGCAGATGCCTGTAGTCCCAGCTGCTCAGGAGTCTGAGGCAGGAGAATCACTTGAACCTGGGAGGCAGAGGTTGCAGTGAGCCAAGATCACACCATTGCACTCCAGCCTGGGCAACAACAGTGAAACTCCATCTCAAAATAAATAAGTAAATAAATAAGAAAAAAGAAACAAAACTGTGTTTAGAGCAAAAAATATGACCATGTTTATAGACAATCTAAGACAAAATACAGAAGTATTATTACAATTAATAAGTGAGTTTAGCAATGTTGCTGGGTATAAAAATCAGTAATAACAACAAATTGTATCTTTAACAGCCACCATTAAAAATAAAAATAAAAATATATAATTTACAACCTCTTGAAAACATATAAAGTTCTTAGAAGTGAATACGACAAAGGAGATGCAAGAATTTTATTATAAAATTTACATGAAAATGAAAAAGGCCAAGAATAAAAACAAAATGCAGAACCACCCCCAAACAAACAAACAAACAAAAGCCAGAAATGGCCAAGAAGAACAAGGTGGCAAAAGTTGTCTTATCAGATGTCAAGACTTACTCATTAGGGCAGTAGCATGGAAGAACTGAATGGAGAGCTCCAGAACAAAATGATGTGTATATAGACATTTCATATATAATAGAACTGACATTTTAAATCATCAAAGAAAGTATATTTTTGAAAGTAGTTTTCAAAAATGGCTGGCCCGGTGGCTCATTCCTGTAATCCCAGCACATTGGGAGGCCTATGTGGGTGGATCACATGAGGCCAGGAGTTCAAGACCAGCCTGGCCAACATGGTGAAAACCCATCTCTACTAAAAATACAAAAATTAGCCAGGCACGATGGTGCACGCCTGTAGTCCCACCTACTCGGGTGGCTAAGGCATGAGAATCGCTTGAACCCGGGAGGCGAAGGTTACAGTGAATGTAGATCATACCACTGTACTCCAGCCTGGGTGACAGAATGAGACCCTGTCTCAAAAAAAAAGTACTTTTCAAAAGTGATGCTGGAGCAATTCGTTTTCCATATGGAATACTATGCAGCCATAAAAAACGACGAGTTCGTGTCCTTTGTAGGGACATAGATGAATCTGGAAACCATCATTCTCAGCAAACTGACACAAGACAGAAAACCAAACACCGCATGTTCTCACTCATAGGTGGGTGTGAACAATGAGAACACATGAATACAGGGAAAGGAGCATTACACACTGAGGTCGGTGGGGGGGGGGCTACGGGAGGGGACAGTGCGGGGGAGGGGAGGCTGGGAGCGATAACGGGGAGAAATACCAGTTGCAGGTGACGGTGGGGGGTGCGGGGATGGAGGAAGCAAACCACCTGACCAAGTATGTACCTATCTAACAATCCTGCATGATCAGCACATGTACCCCAGAACCTACAGTACAATAAAAAAATTATTCTTTAAGTTACATATGTATGTTTCACATACTCTTCCGGATATATTTCACCATTTTAGAAAAGGAAAAAAAATCAGTGCCCAGAGCTGAACATACAACTCTGGTTAATCTATCATACTAGAAGACAATCTTCTCCATTCTTCTGCCTCTGTTTATTTTGAACCAAAGTGTACATTTATACTTGTTAAATTTTCTCTTATTCTATTTGGCCCTTCTTTTTACTTGTCCTTCCAGCCAGTCGAGCGCTCCCCAAAGCCATCATCATATATGTCAACCATGGATCATCCTCCAGGGGGAACTGGTATACTAAAGTTTCTGAGCTAGCCAGGCTAAGGTCCAAATGGCAGCTGGTAGATGAAGCAACACTTTGGAAAGTCCATCTTGAAACAGCTGCCTTACCACACACGCTTCCCCTCCCTACTTCTCCTGCAGTAATCTGTTTATAGGCCCAGACTAATTATCTTTTTTTTTTATGAGAAACTTTGGCAAATCTCTTATCTAGGAAGGCAGTGCTTCATATTACGTCATGTTGATAAGATGATGAGAGAGAATATTTTCACCCAAGAAGACTGCTATTTCCTGAAGGGGTAAACCCCACAGGGAAAACCCCAGTGATTCTCATAAGTAGGGCTGGTCTTTCTAAGCTGATAGCACAGTTCCGTCCAGAGAAGGAAAGCAGAATAAACTTACTCATTCCCGGGAGCTCTTGGGATAGGTGTGCGTTTTTCACATCTTAAAGACTTACAGACCCTAAGCTGGACAAAGGTCCTTTCCTGAAGGACCTCTCCAGAATCCGGATTGCTGAATCTTCCCTGCTGCCTAGAGGGGCTCCAAACCACCTCTTGACAATGGGAAACTGGGTGGTTAACCACTGGTTTTCAGTTTTGTTTCTGGTAAGTGATTTTTGGCTTCCTACTAATTAGGAAGGATTAAGGAGATATCATGTTTGTTAATATTTGTAAAGTTATTTGAAAGGGAAAGATTCCATGCCAATTATTGGGTTCATCAAGACCAGTTAGTTAAAAAATGCAACTCTAAGTCAGATGAGAGGACAGAGACAAATAATATGCAATTGTTCATATTGTCAAATCACAAGTATTTGGAATTTCAATCTGTTTTCATTTTCTGTTGTCTCCTTTTCTCTTCCATCTCACTTCTAACTACTACCATGAGTGCTGATTTCTCTGTATCTTCCCTATACTGCTCCCGTCAAGATTTCATAAAATCACTGAATGTTTGAGATGAACGTGATCTTAGAGTCGTACGGCCCAGCACTACCCACTAGAAATATAGCAAACCACATAATGTAATTCCTGAATTTTCTTTTCTTTTTTTCTCCCCCTGTGGTATTTCAGGAATTCCCAAATTTTCTGATACCTCCACTGAAAAGGTAAAAAGAAACAGATGAAGTTAATGTTTAGCAATATAATTCATTTAACCCAACATATCAACAAATCTTTTCAGTATGTATTCAATATTGAAAATATTAATAAGATAATTTATATATTTTTATTTTTACTGAGTCTTTGAAATCTGATGTGTATTTATACACACAGTACATCTCAGTGAGGACTAGCCACATTTCAAGTGCTCAGTAGCCACATGTGGGTAGTGGCTGTGGCATTGCATAGTGCACATATAAACCAACTTACTGATTGTACAAAGGAAAATAAGACCTAGATGTCACACAATGAATTGACTGAAGAAGCATCACTCGAACCCAGCTCCTCAATGACATTCAGACCAGAACCCCTTCACCACCCTATGTATGTACAATCCCTTTCTCTTAACACTTGAACACTTCTCTCCACTCTCAATCTTCCATTTCTGAGCCACAATTGAGCCTGTGGTTCCTGTGTCCTTTCTCACTTTCCTAGATCTTCATTCATTACTCTCTTTCTCCTGTTTTGCTTTTGGGTTGCATATGCAAAACAGGAGAAAAGAGAAGTTGTGATGCTTCTTTTTTCTCCTGGTTCCCTGCCGCCCCCGCCCCCCGCCGCAGGTGCTCCAGGAAAAAATATGTGGAGTTTCCCCTGGAGGAGTGTTTGTTTTACATTGAACAAAAGTGTTTATTTTGTCAGGTTATCCCATGACATATTTTAAATGCCTTATATTGAGGTCCTTTTGCACTATAATGGAAATAACACTAGTTTAGGAGAAAGGGAACCTGGCAAGTACCTTGAATTCTGCTACTAACTGGGTGATCTTGATCAAATTATTTATACTCTCTGGACTTCAGGTCCTGTGTGTGTGGGGGTGGAGGGCTGGGGGGACTGGGCAGGGGAGGGAAGTAGGGGATTAATACAGTGACTAGATTAGATACAAATATAAGGTGTTTCTAGCTCTAAAATCTACGTTTACCTGCATTTTTTCCCCTGTCTTATTTTTTGCTGGGAGAGTTTACCAGCCATGATGGTGACTCACATTTAATTCTCTAGGTTTGAATTTTCATCCGCCACCAATCCAGCTGGCAAGCTTAGACTTTCTCATTATCTCTGACATATACTCCCATGCACTGACTTTTTAAATAAAAAACAAATTACTTAAAAATAGTCTTATTCCTCCTTCCCCACGTCTTGTAGTTTACCTTCTTTTCGTTCACAGTGGAGGTAATGACAACCAAGATGGGTAATGGAATTCCTTACACCTAGATGTCACTGTATTTCATCATTTCCTTGCCTACAATTGATGATGGGCTGACAGAGTTATTTGCCCGTGTCTCTTTGTGATCCGGAAATATTTCTACTCCCTCTAAATAAGCTTCTCTCTTCTGTCTTCCAAATTCTTGAGGTATCTGTGGCTGTTGACTTTCTTTTCTTTCAAAGACATTTCTCTGGAAAACACTCAGCTCTGGAAAAGGGTATTCGAGCAAAGGAGGCAGGAAGAAATTGATTGGTAACGCCAGTTCAGTAGTGACACAACTCTGTAGCTAGCGTTTATTGATCTCTCTACTAAGCACCAAGTATTGCATTAGTCACTTTACATGCATTATCTGACATAAGCCTCATAGCATTACCATAAAGCAGGTCCCGTTATTATCCTCATTTTACAGGTGAAGAAATTGAGGTTTAGAAAAGTTAAATCACATGTCTGTCTAAGATTACAGAGCTATTAACTGGTAATGCTACAACTTGACTCCCAATATCATACTTTAAATTACTATGCTATAGTACTAAAGGTGTGTGAGTGGTCTAGATCTAGGGAATCTGAATAGGCCATGCCCTGGGCTAAAGGCCCTTTGCCTGTTGTGCTGAGATGGTTCTGACTCATAATGGGTGGAGGGATATATACTAGAGGCATCCCAGTGCCCTGGAGACCTGTCAAATTACAGACTAGCATCCCCCAAACTTGGGCTAGAGACCAGTTGGTTGGTCCCCAAGGCAATGGGCAGTGAGTTCCAAATTTCACCTTTAGCCAATACAGGGATAGAACTTGGGAAAGGCAAAAGCAGTCTTAAGAGCTCAAACGACTCCAAAGGAACAATAGATTAATCTGAAAAAATACTCACAATCTGAAAACAGGAAAATGTGTGTCAGGGTGTAATGAAAAAGGCAGGCCCATCTGGAATGGTTTAGTCCTTTTCAGATGAGTATTGTTATAGATGCTAAATTTGTTCTTTGTTTCTTCAGATATCCATTTATTCACTTATTGCTATCTTTTAGGTGCAACAGTTTCAATGGTCTAGTTCAAGAATTGGCAAATGTTTTTGTAAAAAGCTAGATAGTACATATTTTAGGCTTTGTAAGCCATATGGTCTCTGTCCCAACTACTCTACTCCGTCATTGTATCACAAAAACAGCCATAAACAATACAGAAATGAGTAGGAGTGGCTAAGTTCCAATACCACTTTATTTATGGTCACTGAAATTTGAATTTCATATAACTTTCACATGCCACAAAACATTCTCTTCTTTTGATTTTCTCAACCATTAGAAAATGTGAAAATATGAAATATAAAAACCATTCTGAGCTTGCAGGCTGTTGCAAAACAGGTAATGGGCGATGGGCCTCAGGTCGCTGATTCTGCTCTGGTCTAATGCATGTCTCAAAGTGCTAACTCACTCTGAAAGTCAGTTAGATACTGGCAGGATTGTACTCATTTAAAATGAGAACAGGTAAACAAAAAATAGCCAAAATGGCGACACTATTCCAATCCCTATCCGTATTTACTCCTTCCCATACCCAAATTTCTCTGTATTCTTTGCATGTTTTATTCTTCCTCTAGGCTGTTTGGTTGGGGCTGAATGTTTTCCTGTTTGTGGATGCTTTCCTGAAATATGAGAAGGCCGACAAGTACTACTACACAAGAAAAATCCTTGGGGTGAGTATCACGATTGTATGGATAAAATCTCCATTTTTTTCTTATCTCTGATTCCAGCTTCTTTGTGACCCAATGCCCCGATATCTTCCAGGGCTAAGGTTGCCAGAAAAAGTACAGAATGCCCAACTGACTTTGAGTTTCAGATAAATGACAAATTATTTTTTGATATAAGTATGTTCCAAATATTGCATGGAACACAGGTATACTAAAATATTTATTTAAAAAAATCTGAAGTTCAAATTTAGCTTAGCATCCTGTATTTTTTTATTTCCATTATTACATTGCAATATATAAGCATCCTGTATTTTTACTTAATAAATATGATAACCCCATTTAAGGCACACTCCCAAGACCTAATAAAGGAAACATTCAATAAATAAAACTATTAGGCCGTGGTTTTCAAACTGGTTTCCAGAAACTCAGGTGTTCCTACAGGGCATGAGGAGAAGGCTAACTGGGTAGTGCTTTTGCTCCTGTCCCTGTTTCAACCAAAGCAGCCTGTATCTATCTAAGAACACCTGCTCACACTGTTAAGAAGAGTTTGCTTTTTTAAAAAGAAGGAAAGCAAAAAGAAAAAACAAACACAACATGAAAGCCACTGCTGTCATGGAAACATACCTCTCTATCAAATAGGAGGGATACTTAGAAGAGTTTCATGGGTGCTACAGAATTCAAAGCCTGCAGAAAGGAGGGCTCAGGTCAAGGTTACAGAATGGAGAAGCTTGGGGAAGTGGCAGATCAAAAACAGAAGAGGGAAGGAGGGAATGGGTAGGGCACATGGGTGTGGAGGTGACTAGAAGGAAGCATGGAGTTGAGGACAGTTCTCTCACAGGGTGATGAACCCGGACACTGTCTGGTTAGAAGAGCATATTTGACTGCTACTTCTAGTCTATTATGCAATAACAGGTAGGAGATTTTAAATCACTTTCATCTTGACAGTGTTTGTTTTTTTTTCAGTAGCTTTCAGTATCCTCCCAATGTACATGTTTAAAGACAGCTTGTCCTTTTAAAAAATTTCTTTTTTCTCTCATAATCAAAGAATCCATGTTGAGATCACAACTAATTTGAATGTTCTGTTCATGGTTTATTTCGCCCTGCTGTTTTCCATTTTAAATGTTCATCCTTGATCCTTCTTTAGAAACTATAACTCCAAAGGAGGTATTAATTTGCTTTAAAAATAGCTTTTTACTAAGAGAATGATGCAACAAATGTGACTAGTTAGTAACAGCTTGATTACTTCATGACCCAAATGTCAGCAGGAGAAAAATGAATTATGCTGATGTCCCGTGGACATTTCACTTTTTAAAAATTTATTTTAAAATTATTTATATATGTAGGGGGTATAAGTGCAGGTCTCTTCTTTCCTTCTTTCCTCTTTCTTTCTTTCTTTCTCTTTCTTTCTTTCTCCCTCCCCTTCCTCCCCTCTCCTTCCTTCTCCCCTCTCCTTCCTTCTCCCCTCCCTCCCTCCTTCCTTCCTTCTTTCCTTCCTCCTTCCTTCCTTCTTTCTTTTCATTCTCTTTCTTTTGGAGACAAGGTCTTTCTCTGTTACCCAGGCTGGTGTGCAGTGGCATGATCATGGCTCACTGCAGCCTCGAGCTCTCCCAGGCTTAAGCCATCCTCCCACCTCAGCGTCCTGATTAGCTGGGACCACAGGTGTGCGCCACCAAGCCTGGCTAGTTTTAAAATTTATTTTTGTTGAGATAGGGTCTCCCTGTTTGCTCAGGGTGGTCTCAAAACTCCTGGGCTCAAGTGATATTCCCACTTCGGCCTCCCAAAGGCCGAGTATACAGGTATGAGCACCGTGCCCAGCCACAAGTGCAGGCTTCTTACATGCATATATTGCGTAGTGAATGAAGTCTGGGTTTTTAGTGTACCTAGCACCTGAATAGTGAACATTGTATCCAATGGATAATTTTTCAACCCTCACTGCCCGCCGCCCTCCTACTTTTGTAGTCTCCAATGTCCATTATTCCACTCTGTAGGGCATTTTATTTTTTAAAGCCCAATTTTAAAAAATTAATTATCAATAATGCTGCTTTCAATGAGATCAAACCATATATTAGGTTGGTGCAAAAGTAATTGTGGTTTTTGCTATTGAAACTATTTGCAAAAACCACAATTACTTTTGCACCAACCTAATAGAAATGTGTAACTAAAATGTAAAAATCACTCTCACATCCCACTCCCCAGAGATACACAGACACACACACACACACACACACACACACACACACACACACACACCTGACATATGCTCACAAATGTATCAGACACATAGGTTTTGTTTTTGAGGTGGGTACGATTGTTTATTCACTTTTTAATTTTCATATAGTAAAATTCGCTGTTTTTTGGTGTACAGTTCTATGAGTTTTGGTAAACACATATAATAGGACACACAGTTTTTTTGTTTTAAACAAAAAAGGGATCACTTTGTAGATATTGGCTGGAAATTGCTTATGTTAACATATGTCAGATATCTTTCTTTTCTTCTTCTTTTTTTTTTTTTTTTTTTTTGAGATGGAGTCTCACTCTGTTGCCCAGCCTGGAGTGCAGTGGCGCAATCTCAGCTCACTGCAACCTCTCCGACTCGCGGGATCAAGCGATTTTCCAGCCTCAGCCTCCCGCGTAGCTGGGATTACAGGTGCGCACCACAGGGCCTGGCTAATTTTTTGTATTTTTAGTAGAGATGGGGTTTCACCATGTTGGCCAGGCTGGTCTCAAACGCCTGACCTCAAGCGATCCATCTGCTTTGATCTCCCAAAGTGTTGGGATTATAGGCGTAAGTCACTGTGCCTGGCCTCAGATATCTTTTCATGTGAGTACCTAATCAGTGGTGTGCTGAAGCCAGCTCATATCAGCTTGCAATGCCAGTTGTGTGCATCTCTTCCCAACTCTGCATTCAGTGGTGTTCAATGACATCAAGTTAGTATCTTGAAATCTGCCATGGTGGGAGTAGTTACATCATCAAAATTGGCAAATGCTGGAAATCAGGAATTTTCCCTCCCCTCAAAAATCAACAAGAGCGAAACTCCGTCTCAAAAAAAAAAGAAAATTTACCACCACTGCATCACTGCATAGAGCTCTCATTCTTTTAAGAGAATAACAATTCAGGCCTGGCGCGGTTGCTCACGCCTATAGTCCCAGCACTTTGGGAGGCCGAGACAGGTGGATAACCTGAGGTTGGGAAGTTCGAGACCAGCCTCACCAACATGGACAAACCCCATCTCTACTAAAAATACAAAATTAGCCGGGCGTGGTGGCGCATGCCTGTAATCCCAGCTGAGGCTGAGGCAGGAGAATCACTTGAACCCACAAGGCAGAGGTTGCGGTGAGCCGAGATCGCCATTGCACTCCAGCCTGGGCAACAAGAGCGAAACGATATCTCGAAAAATAAAAAGAAAAAAGAGAAAAACAATTCATTGCATTGATGTGCCATAATTTATTTAAACATTCCACAGCTTATTTCTTAAATTCATCCTCACCTTGGGAAAATACAGAGAGCAATTTGGTTCACTATGAAGTAGAGCAGATAAGCAGCAGAGGAAGAAGTTTAAATCCATAGTCAATGATGCATTAGTGACAGCAGGAGTTCAGTTATAACACCAGTGAGTGTGGATCTAGAGAAATGAACATACATTGGCGTATTTAAATGTGCTGCAATGAGGAAAAAATGTTTTCTCTAAAAAGAATCCATCCTATACAGATAGCCACCACAGAATATGGAACTGTGAAATTATAGTCTGTATTTTCAATTCACTTGCCAATTTTAGCTTTAAGAAATCTCTGTGATTCAAATAAGCAAGTAGTGGGAACCACTGTGGATATGCAGGATCTCTGAGATGAGCAGAGGAAATTTACTCAGAAATGGAACAGGCTGTCTGTACCAAAAACGGTCGGAGCGTGACTCAGCAGAGGGAGAAAACATAGGTCATGTGGAAAAGCCAGAAATGGAAAACAGTAGGGCAGCTCTTGTTCACCACACTGCCTGACATTCTTAGCCATTGTGGATGCTAGACAGACCTTGTCCTGGCGTATTAAGTTAATGTCAGGCTGTCCTGGGTTTACGATATAAAAAAAATCAATTTTGTGCTTCATAGATAATTAGAAAAAGGCTAAGAAATTGCTAACCTTAACCTATACCCCCTCTTTTAGAAAGTCTTTGACAGGCACACAGTGTAAGGCTGGCCAGTCAGCTGAAGTGCAACAAAAATTGCCTGGCTGCTGCTGCCAGCTCTTCTGCTACTATATTGTCACACTCCATAGCAGTCCCAAGTTCATGCAGTAGACTCAGAGGCCAGTTGTACGGAGTTGAGAAGTCAGATTTAGCTGTCATAGAGTTAAGCTGCCATGGGGTTAATATTCTGTTCAGCTTATACCTAGTAAGGCCTGTTTTTCTGGGCTAAATACTTGTTTGAAGCATTGACTCCTTGTCTCCTTTGCTAGCAGCTTCTACTACTGGATCAAGTTATTCTTGATTTATGCTGCCTGGCCACGCGAGGAAATCAGCTTAAAATTGTGCATCTCTGAAGTTGTCCCTTCTCAAATATCTACCTGTTTAAAAATTTTAGTCTAAGAAGTTTCCTAGTCTTGACTAACTTTGTTCAATTTTTAAAGACATCTTAAATAGAAGTGGTTAAAAGTTTTACGTGTTTTTATTATACAACTATTATGTGCTTATAACTGCAATATTAGAAAATACAGAAAAGAATAAAATACCATCTGTAATTATACCACTGAATATGAGCTTTACTTAAAATGCAAATAAAGGTATATATAATCCTTGGCCAGGCATGGCATCTCACGTCTGTAATCCCAGCACCTTGGGAGGCCAAGTCAGGCATATTACTTGAAGTCAGGAGTTCTAGACCAGCCTGGGCAACATGGCAAAACCCTGTTTCTGCCAAAAATACAAAAATTTGCTGGGTATGGTGGTGCATACCTGTAGTCCCAGCTACTCGGGAGGCTGAGGTGGGAGGTGGCTTGAGCCCAAGAGGCAGAGGATGCAGTGAACCGAGATCTTGCCACTGCACTCCAGCCTGGGCAATAGAGCCAGATCCTTAAGACTCTTTAAAAAGTGACAAATAATAAAAATATAATTAAGAGTATTAAACAAAATGTTACATCCATAGAATGTATTTGCTAACATGTAATTATTAAATCCTATTCTCTTTCATGTTAATAAATGTAGTCAAACATTTCCTAACTACTGTCATGGAAATTTCTCAATTCAATATTAAATTCAGCATATTTTATGCATTTTGCGAACAGAGCCTGGCCTGATCATGCTAGCTACTGAGAGGGGAGGCAGCTGGAGCCCTGTTCATTTGCAGGCCTCGGATGAGTGGCTGGGTCAGTGGCTCACATGCTAGATGGTGAGATGAAGCAGCTGATGGTCTCTTTTTCTCTTCTACTCTAGTCAACATTGGCCTGTGCCCGAGCCTCTGCTCTCTGCTTGAATTTTAACAGCATGCTGATCCTGCTTCCTGTGTGTCGCAATCTGCTGTCCTTCCTGAGGGGCACCTGCTCAGTGAGTCCCAACCACTCCTAAGTCAACATTCACATTAGAGAAGGAGACCCCAGACTCCTCAGTAGGACAGCCCAACATCATGCTCCTAGGAAGGGAAGCCAGAGGTCTCCTTTGGTAGCTAAGGGGTGGGTAAGGGTGGGTAAGTATTGGCATGCTATGTGCAAGACATGTTGGTTATGGGTTAATAAATTTAATAAAGCTGGCTGGAGACATCTGACCATGATCACTTTACATTTGTAGTTTTGCAGCCGCACACTGAGAAAGCAATTGGATCACAACCTCACCTTCCACAAGCTGGTGGCCTATATGATCTGCCTACATACAGGTAACTCAGGCAAGCCCTGAATCCGCAGACTCCAGGGCATTCAGACTCTTGCTTCATTCATCCATCCATATGCACATTCAAAAAATATTTATCGAGCACTGGGCACTATTTGTTAGGCACTGTTCTTGGCCTATTTTCATGGAGCTTATATTCTATTCTTTTGGGAACAGAGTAAGTATAAAAAAGATCTTGGATCGCTCTGCAATTGAGGGTTTATTGGGCACCTTCTGTGCACTCAGCATTCTGCTAAGCACTATAATGTAGGATTCTTCTAGTCTAGTGGGGCATACCTGCCATGATGTTGCTGAGATGCCTCTTAACATTTCTTTTCATCTTTCCATTTAGCTATTCACATCATTGCACACCTGTTTAACTTTGACTGCTATAGCAGAAGCCGACAGGCCACAGATGGCTCCCTTGCCTCCATTCTCTCTGGCCTATCTCATGAGAAAAAGGGGGGTTCTTGGCTAAATCCCATCCAGTCCCCAAACATGGTGAGTTGACTTAATAGCAAAGCACCTGAGATATGGTCATAAGCAGGAAGTGCACAGGTGGACATTGTGCCAGGCTGACATTTTTCCTTTCACAGACAGTAGAGTATGTGGCATTCACCAGCATTGCTGGTCTCACCGGAGTAATCATGACAGTAGCCTTGATTCTCATGGTAACTTCAGCTACTGAGTTCATCCGGAGGAGTTATTTTGAGGTCTTCTGGTATACTCACCACCTTTTTATATTCTATATCCTTGGCTTAGGGATTCACGGCATTGGGTAAGATCTTCCAACCCTCATTCTCATGCCCCAGCCCCTGACCTTGCAAAATTCTTTGTTCCAAACCGTCCTTCTTTATCTATTTCAGTGGAATTGTCCGGGGTCAAACAGAGGAGAGCATGACTGAGAGTCATCCTTGCAAGTGTGCAGAGTCTTTTGAGATGTGGGATGATCGTGACTCCCACTGTAGGCGCCCCGAGTTTGAAGGGCACCCCCCTGAGGTAAGAGCCGTATGGGCAAGGACAGACTCTTGTTAGGAGCTGTTACTGTTATTCTTACTTTTATTGTTGTTATCATCATTATTATTAGCTCAGTCCTGTGCTGGGTCTTATGAAGGCTATCCACGGGGTTCCTACCTTTAAGAAACTTCCAGTATCATTGGCAACAGGCAATTAGAAGGGGATCTTGAAGAGAAAAAACTAATATTTCTTGAATGTTGTGAGACCCTCTGCAAAGGTAATAATGATAACGCACATTATTAATTGTGTTTATCATCTTCCAGCCTTGCCGCATAATATGGATTATTTAATTTATATATAGCAATAACCTATGAGACATGTACTTCTTTTTTGCTTAAATTTTGAAACAAAAGGACAGGATTCCAAGAGATTAAGAAAACTGACAAGCTCTTACAGTAAGTAAGTAGTGGAGCTTAAATACAAGCCCAGGCCTTTGGATTCCGCTCCGCTGTGATATTCCAGTCAAATTCTAGGGAGAGATAAAGCATTCTGGAAGTGGGCTTTCTTTGGTGTTCTAAGAATATGCTTGGAAATTTTTGTTAGATACTGAGTGATTATGAAACTGGGTTCTAGGGAACTCAAGGTGTGCCCCAGGGTAATTATTGTGGGTGTTATAATTTACCTTTGCTTGCTCATAAAATAGGTTATATTGAGGAGTAAATGGAAGGAGACGCTGATTTGTAGTGCCTCAAAGTGCTCTGAGAATGTTTAAGGTCTTTAAATCAGATTCAGGATTAAGAGCAAATAGCTTAGTCCTCATCTGGAACAGGAAAATATATATAAAACAAAAAGCCTTCTAAAGTTGGCATTTTAATTCATCAAGAAAACGATAGATTAATAATTTTTGGTACAATAAGATCATCATCTGGGAAAAAAGCTATATCTTCATTTCATGCCTTGCAATCAACTATGGATCAAGGATTCATGGAGCAACAATTTAAATGTAAAATAAACACATAAAAGCACCCTAAGACCACATGAGAGATTTTTTTGTAATACTGAAGTTGGGGAACATGTTTATAAATAAGATAAACCACTCTGAAGCCATAAAAGAGAAGATAATTTTGCATGGCACAAGAAATCCCCGTCAGGCTGGGCACAGTGGCTCATACCTGTAATCCCAGCAATTTGAGAGGCTGAGGTGGGTGGATTGCTTGAGCCCAGGAGTTTGAGACCAGCCTGGGCAACATGGCAAAACCCTCATCTCTACAAAAAATACAAAAATTAGTTGGGCATGGTGACATGCACCTGTAGTCCCAGCTACTCAAGAGGGTGAGGTGAAAGGATTACTTGAGCCTGGGAGGTTGAGACTGCAGTGAGCTGTAATCATGCCACTGCATTCCAGCCTGGGTGATGGTGAGATCCTGTGTCAAAACAAACTAACAAAATTCCCCATTATAAATAAAGACAGACTGCAAATTACCAAGTAGGAAAAGTATTTACAACTCACAGGCCATGGACTAATTTTTTAATATATAAATAACTCCTAGAAATCAATAGAAAAAAGTATAACAACATGATAAAAGGAGATATAGAAGATATGAACAGAATGATCTCAGAAATGGAGATATATCTTGATGTTAAATAAATGAAATGATGCTTAATGTTATAATAGAAACAATGCCAAATAAAACGACGAGAATCTGTTAAGCTAACAGATTAGCAAAGATTAAAAAACCTGCTAATGTGTGGTATTGGCAAGAGTATAGAGAAATGCTCTTATGCATTGCTGGTGAGATGAAAACCTGTACAACTGCTTGTAGAGAGTGATTTGGCAGTAGCAACTAAGCTTTAAAACTTGACTTCCAATTTATTCCACAAATTCACTTGTATATATGTTAAATTACATGCCTTAAGTTATTCATTACAGCTGTGTTTAATAGAAAAAAACTTTGGAAACAAGTGTCCATCAATGAGGCACTAGTTACATTTTGTGACTTTTATGCAATGGAATAGTCTGCAACAAGGAAAACAAAAGAGACAGCACCATAGACACTAATAGGGACCAGTCCCTAAGATATTAAATGTAAAAAGCAGGGCAGTGTGTATAGTCCCCTATCATTCACATTGAAATGATCACTTAAATGCATGTTCTCCAGAAGAATTCACAAAATAATAACATTGCCTCTGGGATCTGGAGGGGCCAGAGGATTTGCTTTTTACTGTATATCCTGTTGTACTTTCAGATTTTGTACCATATACATGTATTACCTATTTGGAAAGTAATTTTATAATAAGATAGATAGACTGCTAACTACACAAATAAAGAATAGACCACTGGCTACACTAATAAAGAAAAGAGAGAAGATCCAAATATACACAATCGGAAATGACAAATCTGATATTGCCACTGACCCCATAGAAATAAATAAATTAAAAAAAAAACCCTCAGAGACTACTATGAACACCTCTAGGCACATAAACTAAAATATATATATATATATATATATATATATAAAAGGGAAATGGATAAATTCCTGGACACATACAACCTCCCAAGACAAGACAATGAAGAAATTTAATCCCTGAGCAGACCAATATTGAGTTTAAAAACTGAATCAGTATAAAAAGCCTACAACCAAAAAAAGGCCCTGGACCAGATAGGTTCACAGCCAAATTTTTCCAGATGTATAAATCTGGTACAATTCCTACCGAAACTATTGCAAAAAATTGGAAAGGAGGGTCTCCTCCCTAACTCACTCTATGAGGCCAGCATCATCCTGATACCAAAATGTGGCAGAGATACCACAAAAAAAGAAAACTTCAGGCCAATATCCTTGATGATCATCAATGAAAAAATCCTCAACAAAATACTGTCAAATGGAATCCAGCAGCACATCAAAAAGCTAATCCACCACGACCAAGTAGGCTTTATCCCTGGGATGTAAGTAGGGTTCAACATATGCAAGTCAATAAATGTGATTCATCACATAAAGAGAACTAAAGACAAAAAAACTGTATGATCATCTCAGTAGATGCACAAAAGGCTTTCGATAAAATTCAACATTCCTTCATATGAAAAACTCTCAGCAAACTAGGCATTGCAGGAATATATTTCAAAATAGTAAGAGTCACCTATGGCAAACCCACAGCCAACATTATACTGAATGGGCAAAAGCTGGATGCATTCCCCTTGAAAACTGGAATAAGACAAGGTTTCACTCTCTTACCACTCCTATTCAACATAGTGCTGGAAGTTTTGGCCAGAGCAATCAGGCAGGTGAAAGAAATAAAAGGCATCCAAATAGGAAGACAAAAAGTCAAACTATCTCTGTTGGCAGACAATATGATTCTATACCTAGAAAACCCCATAGTCTATGTCCAAAAGCTCCTAGATCTGATAAACAGCTTCAGTAAAGTTTCAGGATATAAAATCAATATACAAAAATATCTAGAATACAGCAAACCAGGAAGGTGAGAGATCTCTACAATGAGATTTACAAAACACTGCTCAAAGAAATTAGAGGTGACACAAACAAATGGAAAAACATTCCACACTAATGAATAGGAAGAATCAATATTATTAAAATGGGCATACTGCCCAAAGCAATTTACAGATTCAATACTATTCCTACCAAACTACCAATGACATTCTTCACATAATTAGAAAAAAATATTTAAAAATTCACATTGAACCAAAAAAAGAGCCCAAATAGCCAAAGCAATCCTAAGCAAGAAGAACAAAGCTGGAGGCATCATGTTACCCAATTTCAAACTATACTACAAGGCTACAGCAACCAAAACAGCATGGTACTGGTATAAAAACAGACACACAGACCAATGGAACAGAATAGAGACCCCAGAAATAATGTCACATACCCATGACCATCTGATCTTTAACAAAGTCAACAAAAATAAGCAATGGGGGAAAGGACTCCCTATTCAATAGATGGTGCTGGGATAACCGGCTAGCCACATGAAGAAGATTGAAACTGGACTCCTTCCTTACACCATATACAAAAACCAACTCAAAATGGATTAAAGACTATAAAATGTAAACCCCAAACTATAAAAACCCTGGAAGACAACATAGGCAATACCATTCAGGACATAGGCCCTGGCAAAAATTTCATGATGAAGATGCCAAAAGCAAATGCAACAAAAATGAAAATTGATTAATGGGATCTAATTAAACTAAAGCAATTCTGCACAGCAAAAGCAACTACCAACAGAGTAAACAACCTACAGAATGGGAGAAAATATTTACAAACTACACATCTGACAAGGGTCTAATATCTAGCATCTATAAGGAACCTAAACAAATTAACAAACAAAAACCGAACAATCCCATAACAAAGTGGGTAAAGTCTCAAAAAAAAGTGGGCAAAAGCCATAAAAAAAGTTTTCAAAAGAAGGCACACACAGCCAACAAACATATGAAAACATGTTCAACGTCACCGATCATTAGAGAAATGCAAATCCAAACCACAATGAGACACCACCTCACACCAGTCAGAATGACTATTGTTAAAAAGCTGAAAAATAACAGATGCTGGTGAGGTTGCAGGGAAGAGGGAACGCTTATACAGTGCTGGTGGAAATGTGAATTAGTTTAGCCATGTGGAAAGCACTGTGATAATTCCTCAAAGAACTGAAAACAGATTACCGTTTGACCGAGCAATCCCATTATTGAGTATATACCCAAAGGAATATAATCATTCTATGACAAAGACACATGCACTTGTGTGTTCATTGCAGCACTATTCACAATTGCAAAGACATGGAGTCCAATTAAATGCTCATCAATGGTAGACTGGATAAAGAAAATGTGGAACATAAACACCATGGAATACAATGCAGTCATAAAAAAGAACGAGATCATGTCCTTTGCAGCAAAATGGATGGAGCCGGAGGCCATTATCCTAAGCAAACTAATGTAGAAACAGAAAACCAAATACCACGTGTTCTCGTTTATAAGTGAGAGCTAAACATTGAGTATATATGGACACAAAGAAGGAAATAACACACACCAGGGCCTACTTGAGAGTGGAGAAAGGGAGGAGTGAGAGGATCAAAAAACTATCTAATGGGTACTACGCTTATTATCTGGGTGATGAAATAATCTGTTCACCAAACCCCTATGACATGCAGTTTACCTCTATAACAAACCTGTGCATGTACCTCTGAACCTAAAACAGAAGTTAAAAAAAAAAAAAGTAATTTTGTGCGAGGCACAGTGTCTCAGGCCTGTAGTCTCAACACTTTGGGAGGCTGAGGCAGGAGGCCTGCTCGAGTGCAATAGTTCAAGACCAATCTGGGCAACATAGGAAGACCTTATCTCTACAGAATATTAAAAAATTAGCTGGGCATGGTGGTGCATGCCTGTGGTTCCAGCTATACGGGAGGCTGAGATGGGAGGATCACTTGAGCCCAGGAGGTTGAGGCTGCAGTGAGCTGTGATGGCACCACTGCACTCCAGCCTGGTTGACAGAGAAAGACCCTGTCTCAAAAAAAAAAAAAAGTAATTTTGAAAGGACTTACCTGGAATATGTTAATAGCACATTTCATTTCTAAAGTCAGAGGAAATTATAAGATCATAACCAGGGACCTGTATTAGGATAGGGAGCTATTTAAGGCTTATTAGCAAAGCTTACTAGCTAACATGGTTAATACCTTGTCTTACCGGGCACGTCAGCTTCTGTCTTTTTCTCATCTATAACCTGAGTTAAGTTATATTTGGCCTATTTGGTATCCTTAAAATTTAGGGGTTGCTTTGGTTGGTCATGTAATACTCTAAGAGAGAGAACACCAATTTTGCCATCTGAATGTATTGCTTTGATTCTTCCATAAACATTTATATATTTATTTATTTGAGACAGAGTCTTGCTCTGTCACCCAGGCTGGAGTGCAATAGTGTAATCTGTGCTCAACACAACCTGCACCTCCTGGGTTCCAGCGATTCTCCTGCCTCAGCCTACAGAGTAGTTCGGATAACGGGCATGCACCACCACGCGCAGCTAATTTTTTGTGATTTTAGTAGAGATGGGGTTTCACCGTGTTGGTCAGGCTGGTCTTGAACTCCTGACCTCGTGATCCACCCATTCGGCCTCCCAAAGTGCTGGGATTACAGGCGTGAGCCATCACACCTGGCCCTATAAACATTTAAAAAATACTCTCTCCATATTTACCTCATTTAAAAATTAGAAAAATAATAATACACATTTATTGTAGAAAGTTTGGAAAATACAAAAAATATTTAGAAGTAAATAAAAAATTTCATAGAGTTCTAACACCTAGAAGAAATGATATTTTTCCTTGATTGATATCATGGATGTTTTCCTCTGTTGTCAAATATTCCTTTGAAACATTTTTTTTTTTTGAGACAGAGTCTCACTCTGCTACCCAGGCTGGAGTGCAGTGGTGTGATCTTGGCTCACTACAACCTCCGCCTCCCGGGTTCAAGTGATTCTCCTGCCTCAGCTTCCTGAGTAGCTGGGACTACAGGCACGCGCCACCACATCCAGCTATTTTTTGTATTTTTAGTAGAGACAGGGTTTTGCCATGTTGGCCAGACTGGTCTCCAACTCCTGACCTCAAGTGATCCTGCTGCCTCAGCCTCCTGAAATGCTGGGATTACAGGCGTGAGCCACCACGCCCAGCCTTCAAACATTTGTTTTAAAATAGTTGGCCAAGCATGGTGGCTTATGCCTGTAATTCCAGCACTTTGGGAGGCTGAGCCAGGTGGCTCACTTGAGACCAGCAGTTCCAGACCAGCCTGGTCAGCAAGGTGAAACCCCATCTCTACTGAAAATACAAAAATTAGTCGGGTGTGGTGGTGCATGCCTGTAGATTTAGCTACTTGGGAGGCTGAGGCAGGAGAATTGCTTGAACCCAGGAGGCGGAGGTTGCAGTGAGCCGAGATTGCATCACTGCATGGAATGAGACACCGTCTCAAAACAAAACCAAAAACAAAAAACCTGTATGATATACACCATTTTAATCATTTTTTAAAGTAAACATTGTGGCCATTACTTTGCTCATGTATAATCCTTTTTCACACCTTAATTATTTATCTTCATTTCCTAGAAGTGAAGTTCCAGGGTTAAAGAGAAGGAATGCGTTTGAGGCTATTGAGATGTACTGCTAAATTGCTCTCTGGGAAGATGTTGCCAATTTGCATTTTCACCCATGTGAAATGCATGTTCCATTTTCATGTTCAATTTGCATGCCCATGTGAACATGCCCATTTCTCTGAATCCCAGTTAATGCTGGACATTATTACTTAAAATTGTTTTTCAATTTGACAGACTAAAATGGTATCTTGTTTTAATATTTATTACTCTGACTAATTCTAAAGCCAATATTTTTTTCACATTGTTATTACCCGTTTCTTAAATGTTTTTCCCCCAAATTCAGCTGGGGAATTTTTTTTTTCAA
This sequence comes from Ateles fusciceps, assembly GCA_036589455.1. Lineage (NCBI taxonomy): Eukaryota > Metazoa > Chordata > Mammalia > Primates > Atelidae > Ateles > Ateles fusciceps. The sequence goes on along the minus strand of JAZHEH010002518.1, from coordinate 26,094 downwards.
ATAAGAAATAGCACTGAATTGCATAATGTTCACTCTGTTTCACTTGTCCCATCTCTGCCTTTTCCTTCCCTAGAGGTACTCAAGGAAGTTATTTGCCTGCACCAACTTAAGAAACCTCAATTCACACAGTCCCAAGGTTATCACACTTGAGCAACTGTGCAAGAAAGGACATGATTTGGTATTGCTGGGAAGTACATTTTTAGTAGCTCCTGTGCATGTAGAAGCAAACTGCTGCTTTGCAAAGATCTCAGGGATAGAAAGGCTGCTTTAAAAAAAAATTGTTCTTTGAGACGGAGTCTCACTCTGTCACCCAGGCTAGGGTGGAGTGGCATGACCTTGACTCACTGCAACCTCCTGGGTTCGAGTGATTCTCATTCCTCAGTCTCCTGAGTAGCTGGGACTACAGGTGCCCACCACCATGCCCAGATAATTTTTGTATTTTTGGTAGAGATGGTGTTTCACCACGTTGGCCAGGCTGGTCTTGAACTCCTGATCTCAAGTGATCCACCTGCCTCTGCTTCCCAAACTGCTGGGATTACAGGTATGAGCCACTGCACTTGGCCGAAAAGGTGCATTTAAAAAAAATGTAGACAAGGTAAAAAATATTACTGGATTATATGTTTAAGCACTTGAGAAAGGAGGTGATGGATAAGTACTGAGTTTTATGTATCCAATAGCATCAGCTTTCCCTTTTTTTGTGTTTGTTTTTAATTATGTGTTTCTATTTTCACATCTACTTTCTCTGTTGGTTTTTTAGATTGGACAAGTTGTCCTTGAAGATAGTCTTAGATTCTTAAAATTAAATCTTATTTTATTTTATTTTTCTGCAGACAGTCTTGCTCTGTTGCCCAGGCTGGAGTGCAGTGGTGTGATCTCAGCTCACTGCAACTTCTACCGCCTCCTGGGTTCAAGCGATTCTTATGCCTCAGCCTCCCATGTAGCTGGAATTACAGGCACGCACCACCATGCCCAGCTAATTTTTTGTGTTTTTAGTGGAGACACGGTTTTGCTATGTTGCTCTGGCTGAGTTTCCGAGCGATCAGACAATCTGCCCGCCTCGGCCTCCTAAAGTGCTAGAATGAGCCACTGTGCCGGGCCTTAAAATTAAATTTTATATGTAATTTGAGAACATGAGTATTTACCATGTGTCCTATTTCTGTGCTTTTCTCTTGCTTCTTGGTCAGACTTGTAAATTTTCAGGAAATGATGTGTTTTATGAATAACAGATTAACAAACAAAACCATTGTCGTTTATTTTTTCTATTTCCATCTTCCAGATTTGGTGAAATTAGTGGTTTAAAAATGATACACATTGGAGAGCTCAGTAAATATTGAATGAAGGATGAACTGCTACACAAATAAGTCCTAAACAAGAAATTAAAGTGTAATGTCATTCTTTACCCTGTCTCTGCAGTCTTGGAAGTGGATCCTTGCACCGGTCATTCTTTATATCTGTGAAAGAATCCTCCGGCTTTATCGCTCCCAGCAGAAGGTTGTGATTACCAAGGTAAAGAATATGCGCCTTCCAGCCTGGCACGGTGGCTCATGCCTGTCATCCTGGCACTTTGGGAGGCCGAGGCGGGTGAATCACAAGGTCAAGAGATTAAAACCATCCTGACCAACATGGTGAAACCCCGTCTCTACTAAAAATACAAAAATTAGCTGGGCGTGGTGGCACGCGCCTGTAGTCCCAGCTACTCAGGAGGCTGAGGCAGGAGAATCGCTTGAACCCGGGAGGTGGAGGTTGCAGTAAACCGAGATCACACCATTGCACTCCAGCCTGGCAACAGAGCGAGACTCCATCTCAAAGAAAAAAAAAAAAAAAAAAAAAAAAAAAAAAGAATATACACTTTCCTCTTGCTAAGAGTTTTCTTCTATTAGACTATAGAACTAAATTTTTATGTTGTCACCCTGAAGGGGATAAGGAGGAACTTGGAGGCCGGGCCTGCTGGGTGGTAATCCCAGCACTTTGGGAGACCGAGGAGGGCAGATCTCTTGAGGTCAGGAGTTCAAGACCAGCCTGGCCAACATGGTGAAACCCTGTCTCTACTAAAAATACGAAAAATATTAGCTGGGCGTGGTGAGCGCCCGCCTGTAATTCCAGCTACTTGGGAGGCTGAGGCAGGAGAATGGCTTGAACCTGGGAGGCAGAGGAAGTTGCAGTGAGTCGAGATTGTGTCACTGCACTCCAGCCTGGGGGCGACAGAGAGACTCTCTCAAAAAAAAAAAAAAAAAGAACTTGGATTTGACATACCTTAGTTCTTCCAGTGCAGGACAGAACTGGGAAGAGGGGTTTCGCAGAAATCATCACGATAAGTCTATGTCAGGGGTTGCAAACGGGCAGCCTGGGCCAGATCTAGTCCACAGATACATTTTGTTTGGGGTACATAATGTTTGTTTGTAAAGTTCAATTGGTTGCCAGCATTTAAAAATCTGGATGGGTTTCTGTTTGAGTTTTTAAAAGCAATTTCTTGCTTCTCTTGAAGAATCAGAAAACCTGATAACACTGCCATGGTTCCATTTGCAACCATTGTCTGGAGCTAAGCAGCTGCTGCCCTCTTTAGTGAGGATTTGTGTTTGTAGTTCATCATCGTCACCAGCCCTTTAGCTTCACTGGTTTGCTTTATCTGTCTGGCCCTGTCGCCATTAGAGTTTGCCTTCTTTGGTCTATGTGCTTAATTCACAGGTTGTCATGCACCCATCCAAAGTTTTAGAATTGCAGATGAACAAACGTGGCTTCAGTATGGAAGTGGGGCAGTATATCTTTGTTAATTGCCCCTCAATCTCTCTCTTGGAATGGCATCCTTTTACATTGACCTCTGCTCCAGAGGAAGATTTCTTCTCCATTCATATCCGAGCAGCAGGGGACTGGACAGAAAATCTCATAAGGGCTTTTGAACAACAATATTCAATAATTCCCAGGTAGGTCCTTGATACAAGCAGAGTCCCAGACCAGGATGCAGACTGACAGAAAGAGAAAGCAATTCTTTGTTGAACCTTAAGTTTAGTACAATAGACTAAGATTAAAATAAATAGGCAGAAGCCAGTCATGGGAACAACTATACCTCTGGGAGGATGTTTGAAGTTGGAGGTGGAGAGGAGTCTTCAGTTGCCCGATGTCGTCTATCTTCTGCCAGGATTGAAGTGGACGGTCCCTTTGGCACAGCCAGTGAGGATGTTTTCCAGTATGAAGTGGCTATGCTGGTTGGAGCAGGAATTGGGGTCACCCCCTTTGCTTCTATCTTGAAATCCATCTGGTACAAATTCCAGTGTGCAGACCACAACCTCAAAACGAAAAAGGTATAATCCTGTATATCACTTTTCACCTGATCTGGGTCTGACGAGTCTATTGCCTTTCTGGGCTAAGCTCTTTACAATTGATAAGGGAGCAAACTCTCCCTGGAGTTACGAGAATAAGTGATCACTTGTCTTGGCCAGGACATCCACTTCTACAGATTTATCATAAGAGCAGGGTGTTTTTTTCAATTTCAAGTTTAAAATCACCCTGAACCAAAGATGTTGGAAGGCTCTTTCATAAGGAAAATTGTCAGAACTCTGAACATTCCTGCTCCCTAAAGTTTGCTGCTTTGTAAATGTGATGTTTAAGGTCACTTAATAAGGCTATGCTCTCTCTTGCTGATTTCAGATCTATTTCTACTGGATCTGCAGGGAGACAGGTGCCTTTTCCTGGTTCAATGACCTGTTGACTTCCCTGGAACAGGAGATGGAGGAATTAGGCAAAGTGGGTTTTCTAAACTACCGTCTCTTCCTCACTGGATGGGACAGCAATATTGTGAGTTTAAATAACACACCAATTCCCCTGCTAAACATAAGATGAATATCAGACAAAGGATAGTACATATGGATTAGAAATTATTTCTTATGATTTCCTACCTGCTGTCACACTCACATCCAAGTTTAAAGGTGGAGGAAAGAAGAGGCAGCTATCAGGACTTGGTTTTTCTAACTTTTATTCCTCTGAATCCAGGTTGGTCATGCAGCATTAAACTTTGACAAGACCACTGACATCCTGACAGGTCTGAAACAGAAAACCTCCTTTGGGAGACCAATGTGGGACAATGAGTTTTCTACAATAGCTACCTCCCACCCCAAGTAAGTATATTTTCCTCTAGTAAGTTGAGCTTGCGGAGTTAGGGATTAGGAAAGGTATTACAGCATGTTGAACACTCTTAGGAAAAGATCTCTGGGGCAGAACTTTTTGTGCCATTCTTAGATTCTCAGTGAAGACTGAGGAAATTTCATCTGGGGTTTTAGAAAAATAGGGTCATGATCTTGTAATTGATGAAAGAGGTTTTTTGCCCCAGCAAACTCCATTCAAACAGTGAGGCAAATGCACCCATTTCTGATCTAAACTACCAGACAAACTAGAGAACTGGAGCAATTCTAATGCATTTTTGCCGGGAGGGGACTCAATAATCTCTACTTAAAGTAACAAGGGTATCAGCTAGTTTACCAGCCACCTGAGCTCAATCTTTCTGGAGGGTTTTGAGACATGTTAGAGCACAAAAAAACCTGGTGCTATGAAATCAGCCATTCCAATGGGAAGGAGATGAAGCTGAGATTCCCAGAACAAGTAGGCAGGTGATGATCAATTCAGTGCCACAAACATTCTTGGTTATCTTTTTTTTTGAGATGGAGTTTCGCTCTTGTTGCCCGGGCTGGAGTGCAATGGTGCAATCTTGGCTCACTGCAACTTCCGCCTCCTGGGTTCAAGCAATTCTCCTCCCTCAGCCTCCCAAGTAGCTGGGATCCACCTGCCTCAGCCTCCAAAAGTGCTGGGATTACAGGCATGAGCCACTGAGCCCAACCTTGGTTACCTTTTATAAGCTCAGCTCTCACTATTCTAGAAGCTTTGGAGGTTGAAAGAGAAATAGGATGTGGTTCTTGCCCTCAAGGAGCATACGTTTGAATAAGAGACGCACACAATCACCTCAAGGCAGAATGATGCATTCTGTGAAACAGGTTCATGGACACTAGAGGGAAGAACAGTCTATGGCCACATGCGGTGATTAGGAAAGGCTTTAGGAAAGACTTCAGGAAAGCGGTGGCCAGAGCACTTACTGACTTGGATTCAGATGATCCTGGGTCCTCATGCTGGTTCTTTCTTTCTTTTGAGACATAGTCTTGCTCTGTTGCCTGGGCTGGAGTGCAATGGTATGATCTCGGCTCACTGCAACCTCTGCCTCCTGGGTTTAAGCAATTCTGCTGCCTTATCCTCCTGAGTAGCTGGGAGTACAGGCACTCGCCACCATGCCCAGCTAATTTTTTGTATTTTTAGTAGAGATGGGGTTTCGCCCTGTTGACCTGGGTGGTCTTGAACTCTTGACCTCAGGTGATCCATCCACCTCAGCCTCCTAGAGTGCTGGGATTACAGGCATGAGCCACTGTGCCTGGCCCTCATGCTGGTTCTGACACTTTCTGGTTCTGAGACCTTGAGCTTCTGAACCCTCTGATCTTGATTCCTCATCTGTAAGACAAAGGTCATGTTAGTGAATGCCTGCTCTACTCACTTGCAGGGTTGTTGTGACGATTGAGACAATATATTTAAAAAAAAAATGCTTTGTAAATTGTAAAGCAGCATATAAGCATAAGAGATGCTGATTATTGTGTTGAATGTAACTGAAGTTGTGAGAGAGTATGAGATTGTCAGGAAGAGAGAGAGAAAGAGAGAGAGACTAGCAAAGGACAGAGCACTACGGAATGTTGTCTAGGTTGCATGGGAAGAGAAAAAGACAAACCAGTGAAGAAATAGGAGTACACAGAGAAGTAGTGTCACGGAAACCAAGGGAGCAAATATTAGAGAAGTGTAGTCAATAGTGTTGGGAGAGTAGCAGGGTCAGGAAATGTTCATTTAGCTTAGGGATATTTATAGACAGAACAGGGGCCAGTACACAGAATAAAATATACAAAAGAGGGGGAGATGACTAAGATGGCCATAATAAAAGATGGACAATAGTGTTAGCAAGGAAGTGGAGAAGTTGGAATCCTACTATATTGCTTGTGGGAATGTGAAATGGTACCACACCTGGAGAAAACTCTTTGGCAGTTCCTCAAGTGTTAAACATAGCTTCCATATGACCCAGCAATTCCACTCCTTGTTATACACCCAAGAGAAATGAAAATATATGTCTACACAAAAACTTGTACATGATGTATACAGCAGCATTATTCATAATAGCCCCAAAGTGAAAACAACCCAAGTGTCCATCAACAGATGAATGGATAAAGCAAATGTAGTACATTCACCTACCGGAATACTATTCAGCTGTAAAAGAAAGTACTGATACATACTACAACATGGATAAACCTTGACAACATCGCGCTGAAAGACACCGGACACCAAAGGCCATGTATTTTATGATTCCACTTACAGGAAACATTCAGAATAGGCATACCTACAGAGTCAGAAAGTAGATTAGTGATCGTCTTGGGTAGGACAGGGGTAGTTGGGAGGAAATTAGGACTGCTAATGTGGACGAGGCTTCTTTGGGGATGATGAAAATGTTCTGGAATTAGATAGCAGTGATGGTTGCATAACTTTGTGGCTATGCTAAAAAGCACAAATTGTACACTTCAAATGGGCAATTTTTATGGTATAGAAACTATACCGTAATTAGATTTAAAAAAAAAGAGAGAGAGAGGTATGAGAGAAGGGAGAAGAGGGTGAAATCCAGAGCATAGTTGGAAAGATTAGCCTTGGCAAGAAGAACACTACCTCTCCAGAAGAAGAAATTTTGAGGTGGGGATAAGCTCACAGTGGATGGCTTTAATGGGAGCTAAAACATATATGTACTTGCTATGTGCCAGGCATTTTTCTAATTTCTTTACATGTTCTCATTTAATTCTTAAAACAACCCTATGTGGTGAGTACTATTTTTATCCCCATTTTACAGGTGGGAAAGCTGAAACACAGAGACGCTAAGAAAATTCCCCTTGTCGGGAGCCATGGCTCATGCCTGCAATCCCAGCAATTTGGGAGGCCGAGGCGGGTGGACCACTTGAGGTCAAGAGTTTGAGACCAGCCTGGCCAGCATGGTGAAACCCTGTCTCTACTAAAAATACAAAAATTAGCTGGGCGTGGTGGTGCGCGCCTGTAGTCCCAGTTACTCGGGAGGCTGAGGCAGGAAAATCGCTTGAACCAGCGGGGGAGGAGGTTGCAGTGAGCCGAGATCATGCCACTGCACTCCAGCCTGGGCGACAGAGTGAGACTCCATCTCAAAAAAAAAAAAAAAAAAAAAAAAAAAAGAAAGAAATTTGGGGGGATCCATCTCTGCTGTTCTGCGTCCTACACCTTGAGATCCACCGCCCGCTCCCGCACCCGTGACTCTGTCACAGCCTCTGTTGCTCTGTGATCTGCAGGTCCTGGGAGACGTACACCTAAGTTGCCAGGACATCTTGGAAACTTGTAAAGGGTTTTGCCCACAGCAGTTATTGTGACATGTCAATGGGCCTAATACTAAGGTGGCATTATTCTTTTGTCATGCCGTCATGCCACTGCTCTCAGAAGGTGTGGTGATGTACAGAACAAATGGGATATGAGACTCCTGCCTGGACCCTGCCTATAAGGTGCATTGTAACATATCCGGGGCCCTTTAGCTATTTTATTTTATTTTATTTCAACTTTATTTTTGAGACAGAGTCTCCTCTGTCACCCAGGCTGGAATGCAATGGTGTTATCTCTGTTCACTTAAACCTTTGCCTCCTGGGTTCAAGTGAGTCTTCTGCCTCGGCCTTTTGACTGAGACCACAGGTGTGCACCACCACACCCAGCTAATTTATTATTTTCAGTAGAGAAGAGGTATCACCATGTTGGCCAGACTGATCTCTCAAACTCCTGACCTCAGCCAATCCGCCTGCCCCAACCTCCCATTGTGCTGGGATTACAAGTGTGAGCCATTGCACTTGGCCCCTTTTGACTATTTTACATGACTCTTCTCTCTTGCCTGGATGTTGCCCAAAAGAGATTGCGACATATCTTTGGGCCCAGCACCGAGATGATGTGACTCTCCTCTCCTGCCTGCACCTTGCCCACAGAAGAGAGAGTGATTTACTGCTGAGATTAGCAGACAGGTGATATGATTCTTCTGCTGGCTCCCAGAAGTCACTGTAACATATATCTGGGCCCATCAGTGAGATTGTGTGACTCTCTTCTCACTGCAACCTCAGGCTCCCAGAGTGATTCTCCTGCCTCAGCCTCCCTAGTAGCTGGGATTACAGGCAATTACCACCACACCCAGCTAATATTTTAAGTAGAGATGGAATTTCGCTGTGTTGGCCAGGCCAGTCTCAAACTCCTGACCTCAAGTGATTCACTTGCCTCGACCTCTTAAAGTGCTGGGATTACAGATGTGAGTGACTAAGCCCGGCCGATTCGACTCTGTTGTTTGGACCCTCTTCTTGGAATATTGTGACATATTGCTGGGCCCAGCATTTAGGTGATGTGACTCTTCTCTACTGTTTGATCTCTGCCCAAAAAGGGATTGTGACGGATCACTGGATCAAGAACCTAGATGAGGTGACTCTTCTCTCTAGACTGGGACCTGCACACATTGTGTATTGAGACATATCACTGGGTCTATCACTGGGCCCAGGACCTAGGCGATGTGACTCTTATCCATGGGCTCTGTGTACTGGGGTGTTTGTTACACATACTTGGCCCTAAACCCTAGGTCATATGATTCTTTTATTTTCCTGGACTGTACTCACAGAGAGCATTTTGACATATTTTTGGGCCTATAATTTAGATGATGTGACTCTCTTGCATGGGCCCTCCCCATAAATGATAGTCTGACATATTGCTGAGCCCAGTACATAGGTGATGTGACTCTTCTCTGTGGCTTGGGATTTGCCCAGGCAGGGATTGTGATGTGTCGCTGGACTCACCACCGATGTGTTATGACTCTCCTCTTCTGCCTACGCCCTGCATGTGTTGTGTGTTGTGATTTACATGTGGATTCAGCACCTATGTGATACCACATTATGACATGGGAACTGCCCACAGAAGTAAAAAAAAAAAAAGAAAAAGAAATTTGACCAAATTCCCACAGATGGGATAAATGTCAGAGCTGAGATTTGAACCCAGACAGACTGGCTCCAGTCTGGCCCTTAGCCACTGTACTGTCCTATGTCTCTTATCTGTGTTCTCAATAAAACGGTAGGCTGAGTGCTGAGAGTGATAAGGGCTGAGAGCATATTTGCGGTTTGTGAGCAGAAAAGGTTAAAAAATTACCATGAAGAATGTGGGAGTTAACAACCAAATTTTTATTCAAGGTTCTTCGAAGCAGTAGAGGCCTAACAGAGGCAGTTTCTCCATTCTTTGTTGCATTCTAGCCCTTACTATTGTTCTGTTCCTACAGGTCTGTAGTGGGAGTTTTCTTATGTGGCCCTCAGACTTTGGCAAAGAGCCTGCGCAAATGCTGTCACCGATATTCCAGTCTGGATCCTAGGAAGGTTCAATTCTACTTCAACAAAGAAAATTTTTGAATTATAGGTATAAGGATGGTAATCTGCATTCTCTCTCCTTTGTATCTTCAATAACTTACTTGGTCTGGTCAGGTTTGAGCAGTCACTTTAAGAATGTGCCTCTCAAGCCTTGACTCACTGGCATTCTTTTTTTTTGACTGCATTCAACTTTGTCACTTACGCTTCAGCAACTTAAAAACTTCCAAAGTTCTGAAAGCCCCTGGAACCTTTCTTGGGAAAATAGCTGTACTTCTGGACAGCCATGACTGTAGCAAGGCTTGATAGCAGAGCTTTGCTGGTTGAGTTATACAATCAACCCCCAGGTGATTTTATCAATTCCAAATGTTACTATCTCCTGAATTTTGGTTTGTAATCTCTTGCCCCCTCCCACCCCCACAGAAGATTTCTAAGTAGGGTGACTTTTTAAATAAAAATTTATTGAATAATTAATGACAAAACATAACAATAAACATAAATAATAAACAAAATTACCAAGAACCCCTTCCCCATATAACACCAACAGTGTACATTTTTACTGTTACTTTCGATATGGTATTATCCAGTGTGAACAGCAATTTATTCTTATTTTTGCTTGTCAAAAAATAAAGGATTTTCTTCTTTGCTTGATGAATGAGTCTTTTGTTACTTCTTTTTGGGTTCTCCATTTGGAAAAGAAAATCTAGAAAGTATGCTATTGTAATTGAAATTGTATTATAATTGCAAGTCAGTTACATTATCATCTTGTATTATTCTGTTAAAAGCAATTGTGAAAACTTGAACTCCACGTTAGGATGACTTATTTAGTCAAGTGGAGCTCTTTATCACTGTTTTTATTAAGGGAGTTTATTAATATCTACTTTAAAAAATAACAATTTATAATTTTAATAGATTTTTGTGGACTCCTACCTATTCGCTAAGGAATCATTCATCTATGACATAATAAAAATGCCTTCTTTCTCTATCTGAATGCTTTTTATTTCTCCCATCTACCCAACCTTGGCCTACAAGGACCACACTGGCTCTGGGATGTTAGTCACAGTGAATCACTAGGAGAGAAGCTCAGGGCTCTTAAGAGAGAAACCTCACACTTCATTGTGCCCAGACAATTCAAGTCATAGATTTATAAGAATGGTTCCACGAATTAGCACTATATTATCTATTTTTTCTACCATTAAGTGACCAAGAATGAACAAATGGTTGTTTCTAATATTTTAGGAACCTCTATGGCTTGAGGGATAAAACTGTTTTTTTTTTTGTCACTAGTCTGAACACAATAAAGGTAGGTCATGAACTCATGGTAGCTGATTGTGTTTCATTTATTACAACAGTAAAAAAATACTGATGGGTGTTTATGTAGGGAGGGATACCTCTGCTGTTGCCAATTTGTTCACCCAGATTTCAGCTATTTAATGCAGGTTTACTAAGGCATTCGGAAAATGCACAATGAAACTTTGAAGACATGACTCTTACTAGACAACTGCTGACCAAATGATAATTTCATCTTCAATGACCTTGATTTGGAATCTTAGTGTTCCCTGAAACTTATAACAAGTTCCTAATGAGAAAGGTGTCACTCCTGGCCTCCATGTCTAAATATATTGACACACTCACGTCAAGATACAACTACTGCCAAAATCAACATTCTAAGTCTTGAATATTTATGGAAGTAGGCATAAATTAATGATTTATTATATTCATGGTAATGAAAATAATAAATCCTATGCATAACCAACATCCAAGTTGAACTGGGGATGAGCAGGATACACAGGAAGCTCCTCACCTGCTTCGAGCAAGTTTGTCTTGCAATGTTGTAATATGAAATACCCTAAATCAGCAAATTTCTTATAAATGTTTATATATCAGAGTAGAAAATCCCTCAATTTCATTGTCACTCATAAAGTTGATTATCTTTGCATTCTTTTGCTTGACATGTAAGCAATATGCTATTACATTCTCTAAGCCTATGCCAGGCTTTTAATTCACCTGACCATAATCCTAACCCAGGGGATAGGATTCCAATAATATAAATTGGCTCAAAAGTAGTTCCAGTAGAACTTTACTGATTATTAAGGCAACTCTTAACCTCTTGAGGTTGGCCTGATGGAGAGAAACCATGTCCTCCTTAATGCCACTACGAGAGAGAGAGTGTATGAGTGAGAGAAAGAGTGAGATAGAGAGAGAGAGAGAGAATGAATACTAGGCAAGAAGACCCATAGGTTAGAGTGAATGGCACTAATTATGTTCATACCTATTTGCAAGGAAGCAAGCAGGAGCAGACCTAATGGGCAATCTGACTGTGCTCTACATTTGGTCCACTTAAAATAACTGAGAGGAATGTAAAAGTTTTAGGGTTTTCTATGTTTTAAGTTCCCAGAGTAAATTTAGTTACAGGGTAGGGCTGCAGGTTAGGATTGCCTGGAAGATAGGATGAAATGTATTTTGTTCATCTGATTTGTTTTTATTTCATCTTGAACATGTGAGAAAACTCAGTGGCTTTTTAAACTTTCAAAGTTGACCGCCTAGACTGGTAAGTTTAAGAATACACAAGTAAATGTCAACAGTCTCTTGTGTTGCTGACACACTCAAACCAGTGCTAAAACAATTTTTGTCTTAACTGTGAATTATACATGTTCAGACCTGCTATTGAAACAAATGCATTTTGATATTTGGATTTTTCTAAACTAAACACATGGCTGTGCTAGGCTCTGTGTTCTGTTAGCCTTCTGACCATTTTATAGCTCTAAGCACGTGCTATTTTCTCCCAGAAGACTCAGAAGTCCTAGAAAGTTTTCAGAGGGCAAAGCCTTATAATAATTCTTACTGGAAGCAAACTAAACAAAAACCAAGTTCCAGAAAACATTGCTTCTGAGAAATTCTCAAAAATCATCAGGAAGAATAAATGGTTAACTTAAAGAAAAAACAAAACTATGGCAATATGTTAAAGTACAATACTGCAGTAAGGGTAGAAAACACATCTAAGGTTTCACCCTTAGTGTTCAGCTTTTTAAAAGCAAAAAGGTCATGTATATCAATTTGCAGTGTACTAAAATTGTGTTTAAAGTTTATTTCAAGTCACAGAAAATATACAAACTAAGACAATAGAATGAATTGATTTTGTTCTTAGAGAAGGTGATGGGAGTCCTCCACCTGGCACTGATTTGAGTCATTCAAGGGTTAGGATGCAGGTCATCTTTTTCAATATTTCAACAAAATTATAGAATTGATTTCCAGATTTCTTGCCAGGTATTTTTGAAAACCTGTAGGAAAAAGTTAGGAGAAATCCATTAGAAGTGAAGACAAAGCTCTCAGGAAAAACATCAGGAAAAAAATAAAAGGCTAGGGAGGGAGGACAGGCATACAATCAAATCACCAGATTTCCAAGGTGTCTGTCTCCTGCCTCCTGCCTCCTCAAAGAAATCCCCTTGCAGCAGGGTTTCTCAAACTCAGCACTATGGACATTTTGGGTTGGAGCACTAGTTACTATTGGGAAGTCGGTGACGGGGACCATCCTGTGCATTATGGGATGTTTCAGTGGCCTCTAGCCACTGAATGACAGTAGCATGCCATACTCCTTAAAATTGTTATGACCAAAAATGTCTCGGGACATTGCCTAATGTCCCCTAGGGAACAAAACTGCCCCTGTTTGAGAACCATTCATCTCTAATAATAATAGTATAGAAGCCTGTCAGTGATGGCAGAGATGAATCACAACTAGCTAGGTATAGGACGGAGGGAAAGCCAACACGTCAGCCATAGTACGCACAAACACCAGTAGACACACAGTAAAATCTTGCCCACGTAAAAGTGCATAAAAACACATATACATACATACAAACTATGGTAGGTTTTTAAAAATGGTGAAAACTGAGTTTGTAGTCAAGTGAACAGTAATGTGCCAATGTCAATTTCTTGGTTTTGTACTACGCTGGGTGAAGGGTACATGAGACTCCTTGTACTATTTTTCCAACTTTCCTTGAGTCTATAATTATTTAAAAATAAAAGGTAAAAAAAGTAGACAAAAACCTTGCCCTGTGGTTAATATGCAAGGCCTTAAATTAAACATCTTATAAGCAAGAATATAATGAAAGAACTTTCAGAAACATTTCTACCTCCACCATCCAGAAACAGTAAACAGTAATTTTCTCATGTTGTAGGAAATGCCTTCTCTTGCATAAGTAAATTAGTAAAAGAGAAATACTTTTTATCTATTCCTCTGAATATAATAGGTAGTCTATACTTTTACTAAAAAAAATAGAATATGTGGGGTTTGTGGAATAAAACGTTAAGGTACCAAAAGTCTACAGAGCCCTCCGTCTATGATAGCTTCTAATTAATTCATTTAAAGTCTAAATACAGATATGATGCATAGTTGCAATTTACAGATATTACAAATATGGATTAAAATGATTTATTAAGAGTGGTAATTATTAATAGTATGAGTTCACTATTATATAACATAAGGATAGGAATTATAATATGGATGGGGTAAAAAGTAGAAATTTAATGTCCTACCTGATAGTGGGACAATGTGAATTTTAAACTGCTTTTAGAAAAAAGAATTGTTTATAAAATACAAAATGCTGGGGATTTTTTTTTTTAAAACAAACACTGATACATGTATATGTAATCAAGTTGTCACATGATTATTTATGAGGCAGGTTACCTGGATCCTTTCTCAGACAGGGTCTCACTCTGTTACTCAGGCTGGAGTGCAGTGGCATCATCATGGCTCACTGCAGACTTCACCTCCTGGACTCGAGCAATCCTCCCACCTCAGCCTCACAAGCAGCTGAAACTATAGGCGCATCTCACCATGCCTGGCTAATTTTCCAAAAAATTTTGTAAAGATGGGGTCTCACTATGTTGCTTAGGCTGGTCTTGAACTCCTGGGCTCAAGCAATCCTTCTACCTAAGCCTGTCAAAGCTGAGATTACAGGGGGTAAGCCACTGTGCCCGGTCCCTGGAGTCTTCTGCCTAAATAATGAGCAAGAAAAATAAAGGTAGCAGGGTACAGCAATCTCCAAAATACATAGAAAGTGATGGTGATGGTGGACACTTACTACCTTAAATTATGTGCTGTAATAGTTCAACATCAAAATATTCACTATAAAATACAGGAAACAAAATATTTGTACATTTTATTGAAATGCTTTGCATGTTTTCCATTTTGACAAGACAGTTTGGAATAAGATAATACAACTAACTGTAGAAGGATACACACCAAATTATATTTAGAGGTTTTGTCTGGGGAATGAGATTGAGGGAACAGGGCTTTTTATCTTTCATTTTCTACATTTCTATGTATCATTACTTTTGTTAAACTGATCATACATTACCTTTGTCATTAGGAAAGACTGTAAGCAATTCAACAACTGTACAAATATTCTACAGCCTTACTCTATCCCTATAGGAGCTGACTGACTGAAGAGTAAAGAAGACTCTAGCTAAGTGGATTGAGGGCCTGTGAGAGAACAATCTTGTTGGTTAAGGTTAAAAGTATATACCCAGAATAGACAAGGAGCTAGTCCTGCTCAGATGGGATTAAGTTTGCTCACCTATCAAGGTGCTCCAGTGGATTTCTGTATTTGTTCCTTTAAAATCAGGATACTCTGCCTTTGCTCAGGAGGCAACATGGCAATCTGGTCTGCAGTCAGTTGTAGAACCTGCATAATCAAAGCAGCCTGTGCAGAGGAAAAAAAAGGTAGTGAGTTTTACAGATGACAGCTAAAAAAATAAAACAAAAACCCACCACTAGCTTCTGTCCAAAAAGCTACTGTAGCGGGATATGAAGCAAAATGGAAAAAGGAAGAACATTTCACACAGAAAACAAACAACAGGCACAAAAAAAAAAAAAAAAAAAAAGGCTGGTGAGAAAAAGTACAAAGAAAAGAACAAGTATAAATTAAAATACCTAAGGTTAGACGATTCAAAACAGACAACTTCATGAACTCAAAGCTCCTGGAGACTAAGATGGTATCTGTGAGCCCTGGAAATCCTTCAGGTTTTAATCCTGTTTTAAAAGTCTCTCTTTTTCACAAATTTTAGCCTTTCCATCAGACATAAGTTCCCCAGAATGGTCAAATATAAAAACAGAAAGATATAATCATGGGGAATCTACTATTGTTTTTAGGGATAAAGTAGAAAGGGAAGGAAAAGGGTGTGGATTTTCTGGTCTATCTGGCCTGAAGAAAAACCTGCTATTGGCAGATGAGTCTGAAATATAAAATAAGCTGCCATTTACATCCAGTTAAGAACTTTACATCCATTAGAAACTTTAGGACCAGACTCACAAATTTTCAGGTAACAAGATCATGAAAGAGTTCTAAGTTAGAATAAACATCACCTCCAAAGGGACTTTGAAGACCCAGGATCGCCACATGGTAACTGTGAAAAGAGGAATCAAAAAGGCTAGAATTGTGCGTAAGGAGGCAGTCAGACAGTGTTGCTTACCTTCTCATGATCCTGTGGAGTGACTTGGTTCTGCCCAGGACTAAAGCCACCAGGCTGGCTTCCACCCTGTATACTCGCTCCTTGCATGCCTGTTCCCTGCATGACTGGGACCTATGTGCACAAAGAGAAAAAAGAGATTTTTGGCATTTTTAATGTATAGGTAACCTGAATTCAGTAATAATGTGAAAACTTATGATCACTATATAGATATGAGTAAAAAAAGAAATCAATGACTCTGAAGATCATTTCTACTGTTAGCAATAGCAGAAGGCAGGGTTTAGCCAGAGATCAACTAGCAAGTTCAATATATTTGCTTACAACAGCTCCAGCATCATCAACAAATACCACACAGCACAACTGGATACCACTGAATTAATGAAAATTCAGCCAAATAAGCACAGGGAAAACTGACAGCACCCTGGAAACTAGTGCTCACTGGAAACACAAATGAAAGCAGATAGAGTCTAGAGAAAATGTATGCTGGTCTAGTGGGGGAAGTTACATTCACAGGGCCACCCCCTACCCTAGTACAATCAGACACAGGTAGTTTGTCCCAAAGGGCCCTATCCCATAAGTGAGGCAGAGTTGTTCATAATGTCAGAGAAGAAGAAAGGCAATGGGAAGGATTCCGGGAAAAGACTGCTATTAGCCCAACATTTGCTGTTTATAGCTTTCCATAGAGAACATATGGCAAGACGCTCTCTGTGAAATGCAGACCAAGAAATATGACTGACTTGAGTGAAAGAACAAAGTACAGTAATATCATACTTATTGGTATTTAAGATCTTCAATGAGTTCAACCCTTTGCAAGACCACCAGAACCCAAGGAAAAGATCTCTTGAGTATCAAGCATAACCGTTAGAATGTCCCTATACAAGCATTACGTTCACACTCAGGCATTCACCCAGGGCTTAGGTACTCTCTTAATAAACACATATTGTTAACAAACTTGTTACCTGCTAACCCAGCAGATTAGAAGCAGCAAAACATAAAAGAAATATGGATAAACAACTGTTAGCAGCAGATACCACTTCAGCAATATGAAGAGCCAGGTGACAGCCTGACAGTGAAGGAGACCAGAAACCAAAACAGGAGATAACTATGTTTTATATTACAGCATAGACAATAATGACTCTATTTAATGATGACCTTGAGTAGTCAAAACTGATTAAACTATTTTTTTGTATCTTGTTTATGAAGAAAGGAAATATCAAAAACATCTTATAATTTTTCATTAAAAAAGTTAGAAAACTTGGTAGAATAGTTCTATTATCTGGAACATTCACTTACATGCATTAACTCATTTCCCAAAGACACTGGATAGATGAAACACGATTTGTACAGACTGTGTCTGTACAGATTTGTACAGATTTGTACAGACTGCTAGAATACTATCACTGTTCTGTTTGTTATCAATACTGAATCCAGAGACAAGTTTCCAGAGACCAGTCTGAACATTAACAAGCTATTATGGATCTGAAACACCTATGAGTATAATCATTTAAAAAAAAATTTTTATTTCCACAGGTTATTAGGGAACAGGTGGTATTTGGTTACATGAGTTTATAGCAGCACAATGTGCAATTGAGTATAATCTTTTTGAAGCTTTAATTTGAGGTATTGTAATTGTGATCTAACCACTCAATAATGGCCATTTTAAATTTCTAGGTATGCTTGTTCTAGGCAGGTAAGTACTAGCAAGAGCGACCATACATCTTGGTTTCCCTGAGACAGTCCCAGTTTCTGCTTTCGCCTCCAAGTAAAGTAACAGCACTTTCTTTCATGTTCTCCTTTAGATGATAAATTATATAATCATCCGAGTAATAATAAGCCTTTTGCCCACAAGTTTCTAACTAGGTGGACTAGAGTTAATTTTAAAATCTAATTTAAAAGTATGAATTAAGGACATGTGCCTGAGCATGCTTTGGCGACATCCTAATTCAGTACTTTTAAATTAGATTTTAAATTTGACCCCGGCCACCTAGTTGAGACTTGTAGCAAGGCCCTTATTACTCGGATGATTATATAATTTTATCTAAAGGAGGGGATTAAAGGAGGGTACTGGAGCTTGGCTTGGAGGCGAAACGGGGCGCTAGTCCCCGGGAGCGCAAGGGCTATGGTCGCTCTAGACCGTGCTTACCTGATGACAAGCAGTACCTAAAACTTTTAGGTGAATCACTGGCGTGACATCACATACAAGTACCTCAGTTGAAGGCTTCCCGGGTATACTGGATTACACATTGTAAGCTACTATAAACACCTAGTAAGACCAAATCCACCTGTTCGCTAATAACCTGGGGAAATAAAAGTTTTTTTTTCTAAATGATTATACTCATAGGTCTTTTCAGATACCATAATAGCTTGTTAATGTTTCAGACTGGTCTAGAACCTGTACTGCATTCAGTAAAGATAACAAACAGAACACTAATATAATTCTGAGCACGGCCTACAACTCTTCTACAAGTCTCTGAGCACGGTATTTATAAATTGGGATTTCATCTATCAGTGTGTTTAGGAAATGAGTTAATACATGTAAGTGAAAAATCAGACTGATAGAGTAAACTACCAAGTTTTCTAACTTTTTTAATAAAAATTATCAACTGTTTTAGGTATTTTTCTTCATAAACAAGAATACAAAAAATAGTTTTAATCAGTTTTGACTACTCAAGGTAATTAATTAAATAAAATTAGTATTCTGTATAGTATAATATAAAACAATAGTTATACTCCTGTTTTGGTTCTGGTAACTCTTCACTGTAAGAGGGTCACCTGACTTATTAGTATTGCTAAAGTAGTATATATGATGACCCCTTCATCCATATTGCTTTTTATGCTTTGTGCTTCTAATACTGATGAGTTTGTCGGTAAGCAGTTTTCTAACAATATGTGTTTAGGGGGGAGAGTGCCTGGGGCCTGCATGAGGGCCTGTGTGTGAGCATAATGGGTGTGTTGGACATTGTGACGCTTTTGTTGATACTCAGAGAGCTTTTTTTTGTTTAGTAGTCATGCAAAAAAAAACTCATTTGAAGATCTTAAATACAGATAAGTATAATATTATTGTTTCTTAGGACTCAAGTCAGACCAAAAACTGGTCTGCATTTCACAGAGACCGTCTTGCCATATGTTCTCTATGGAAAGCTATAAAAAAAAATGTTGGCCTTTCGAGTCTTTAAAGGGAATGCTTCCTATAGCCTTTCTTCTAAACTGAGGTTTGGAACAACTCTGCCTCACTTATGGGATGGGGCCCCTTTAGAGAGCCACCTGTAAGCTAATTGTACTAGGCTTTTGGGTGGCCTTGTGAATGTAAGCTAACCACTAGACCACGCATACATTCTAGACTCTTTTTGGTTTCGTTTGTTTAGTCGAGCACTAACTTGCCAGGCTTTTCCAGTTTTCCCTTGTGCTTATTTGGCTGAATTTTGGATTAATTTAGTGGTATCCAGTTGTTCCCCATATTATTGATCATGTTGGAGCTGTTGTAAGCAAATGTATTTGAACTAAGTAATTGACTTCTGGCTAAGCCCTGCCTATCGTACGCCCCCCGTACAAATGAAGTCTTCAGAGTTGGTTGAAGGCTTGTTTACTCATATCTCCTATAAGTGATGGTAAGCTCGACATAGCGTACTGAATTCAGGTTTAATTCTACGTAAGAAAATACAAGCCTTTACTCCTTTGTGCACCGTGACCTAGTTGGCATGGAGGAAACAGGCGTCCCCCCCCCCCGTGTACAGGATGGAGCCAGCCTGGTGTGTTGGTGGTGGGCAGGACCAAGTCACTATCCCGGGTGGTGGGAAGGGTGAGCAACACTCTGTAACTGACTCTCGCGCACAATTCTAGCCTTTTTGGGTTCCGTTTTATGGTTACCATGTGGCGAATACAGTAACCTTCAAAGTCCCTTAGGAGGTGGTGTTTTTATAACTTGAGAGCTTCTATGATCTTGTTAGCCTGAAAGTTATTAGTCTAGTAGTAAAGCTTTCTGATGGATTTTTAAATTTGGCCCCACAAGATACACCAAAGGGACCACCCCTTCCTTCCTTTCTACTTTATCCCTAAAAACACTTGATAATCGCCAGGTAGTTATATCTTTCTGTTTTTATATTACACCGTACTGCGAAATTATAACTGATGGAAAGGCTAAATTTATTAAAGGGAAAAAGACTTTTAGAAACAGGATCTAAAACCTGAAGGATTTCCAGGGCTCACAAGTACCATCTTGTGTCCAGGAGGCTTTTTTTTAGTTCATAAAGTTGTTAGTTTTAAGCGTAAACCTTAGGTATCTAATTTATACTTGTAACTTTGTCGCGCTGGCTTTTTTTTTTACCCCCCCCGCCTGTTGTTTGTTTTCTAGTGAAATGTCTTTTCCTTTTCGTTTTGCTGGTTATTCCAACTACCGTAGCTTTTTAGGAGGTAATGATTTCTTTTTAAAAACAAGCTGTCATCTAAACCGCTACCTTTTTTTCTCTTCTGAGCAGGGCCTTAAATTAATTACCGACTAGACCCCAGGACTAGTATGGTGTTTTGTCCTAGCAAAGGCAGAGTATCCTGTATTTTAAAGGAACAAATAGGGAGTGCAACCCAACACCTTGGATTGGTGGGCAACTTTAATCCCGGTCTGAGCAGGACTAGCTCTTGTCTATTCTGGGTATAAGCTTTGAGCCTTAACCAACAAGTTTACTCTCACAGGGCCCCTAAATCGACTGAGCTGAGAAGAAAAACCCACTTTAGTAAACCCCTCCCTATGGATAGAGTGAGGCTATACAAGTATTTTTACAGTTGTTGAATTGCTTTGCAGCTCTTCCTAATGGACACAACCTGTATGATCAGTTTAACAAAAGTAATGATACATAGAAATGTAGAAAATGAAAGATAAAAGCCCTAAAGGGCTAGATCTCATTGCAGACAAACCTAAATATTAATTTGGTGTGTATCCTTCTTTAGTTAGTTGTATTTCTTATTGCAAGCTGTATTGTACAAATGTTAAACATTCAAAGCATTTTGAATAAAATGTACAAATATTTTGTTTCCTATTTATAGTGAAGTATTTAATAGAACTACTACAACAAACTTTAAGGTAGTAAGTATTTTTTTTCACCGTGGCTGGCTTCTTTGAAGTGTGCTGCTTGCTGGCCCCTTATTTTCTTGCCCGTTACGCGCAGAGACTAAGGACCCCCCCCCGTGGCTTACCCCTGTAAAGCTTGGTCAAAAGGGAAACCGACTACTTGAGCCCAGGAGTATGCGAACCGCCCCCCCCACCTGGCGTGACCCTAGTTTGTTACAAAATTTTTTTCAAAATTAGCCCCCGCGTGGTAAGTGCAACATAGCTTAGGATACTTGATCGGCAAAGGTACGCGAGTTTCCGAGTTGGGGAGGCAAAACAGTTAGACAAAATGATGCCGCTGCACTTCCCAGCTAAGTAAGATAAGACCGCACACTGACCAGAAGAGATTTGGGTGACCTGAATCGTGAATTAATCATGTGACAACTTGGCGATTACGTAGCCATCTATTAGTATTTTGTTTTAAAAAAGAAGGGTCCTTAGCGTTTATTTTATAAACAATTCTTTTCTCCTAAAAGCAGTTTTAAACGCACATTCTGCCCAGCTACCCGGTAGGACATTTGAAATTACTACTTTTTTACCAGTCCACTAGTATAATTGCTATTGCTTATGTTATATAATACATGAACTCATACTACTATGGTTACCACTTCTTAAACTAATTCATTTTAAATTAGATTTTATATATCTATTAAATTTAGACTAAGTTCATACTATAAAACTTTAATGAATTAATTAGAAGCTATCATAAACGGAGGGCTCTGTAGTACTTTTTTGACCCCCCCCCCCCTCAACAGAGCCCCAGCATGTTTTTTTTGTTTAGTAAAGGGACCTAGACTACCCCTATATTCAGAGGAATAGATAAAAAGTACTTTCTTTTACTGGTTTACTTATGCGAGGAGAAGAGCATTTCCTACAACATAAGAAACCGCTGTTTACTGTTGCTGGATGGTGGAGGTGGATACAGTCTGGAGGGCTTTCATTATATTCTTGCTTATACAGATGTTTAATTTGAGGCCTTGCATCCTAACCACGGGGCAAGGCTACAGTCTACTTTTTTTACCTTTTATTTTTAAATAAATTATAAGACTAAGAGGAAAGTTGCAAGGTGGTACAAGGGGTTGGATTCCGCCTCTCACCCAGCGTAGTACAGAACCAGGAAATTAACCTAGGGGCATCTACTGGGCTTGGCTACGACTGAGTTTGCACCATTTTTAAAAACCTGCACCCTGTTTGTAATATGTATTTATGCACTTTTTTCGGGCCCAAAATAGGCGCTGTCTACTAGGTGTTTGTGGCGTTTACTATGGCTAAGACGTGTTAGCTCGCTCGCGTCCTTGTACCTAGCTAGTTGTGATTCATCTCTGCTAGTCACTGACAGGCTACTTTATACTATTATTACGGGAGATAAATGGTTCTGGACAGGAGATTTGGGCTCCTGGGTGGGCTTGGGCAGTGTCTAAGCATTGGTATGGTGAGACCGGTTTTTTTGAGTATGGCATGCTCTTTGTCTCTCAGTGGCTTGAGCCACTAAAAAGCGGGGGATGGGGGTGGGTGACCCGTCACCCAGGCTTCCCAAAAATGACTAGTACTACGACCCCAAAGTGTCGATGGTGCTGAGACAAAACGACCCCCACAAGGGGACTGCTTTGGAGGAAGCAGAGGCAGGACAGAGGCACCTTGCAAGTCTAGATTTGATTGTATATCTGTTCCCTAGCCTTTTTATTTTTTTCGTGATGCTTTTGAGGGCTTTGTCTTCACTTCTAATGGATTTCTCCTAACTTTTTCTACAGGTTTTCAAAAATAAGGGGCAAGTAAGCCCGGAATCAATTCTATAATTTTCTTAAATATAAAAAGATAACCTACATACACTACCTTTAAATAACTCAGATTGGTTTTTGGTGAAGGAGGCTCCAGTGCACCTATCCTAGAGCAGAATCAGTTCATTATTTTGTCTTGGTTTGGTATATTTTCTGTGACTTGAATAAACTTTAGACACAATTTTAGTACGCTGCAAAAAGGTATACATAAGCCTTATAGCTTTAAGAGCTGAACACTAAGGGTAAAGCCTTCTATGTATTTTTTTACCCTTACTTTAGTATTGGGCTTTAACATATTGTTGTTGACTTGTTTTTAGGGGGAGAGGCATTTATTCTTCTGAGTAAAGCTTGAGAGGTTTTTAGAAGCAACGCTTTGTGGAGCTTGACTTAGTTTAGTTTGTTTGGTTCGAGCTATTTAAGGCTTTGCTTCTAAAAACTTGCTAGCGCTTTGTTGAGTTCTTCTAGGAGAGAATAACGTGGTTTGAGCTATAAAATGGTCGGGAGGCCAGACAAAACACAGAGCCTAGCACAGCCACATGTGTTTAGTTTAGAAAATACCAAATAAGGAAGTCGCATTTGTTTCAATAGTAAAGTGAACATGTATAACCCCACAGTTAAGGCAAAAATTGTTTTAGCACTGGTTTGAGTATAACAGCAACACGCGAGACTGACGAGCAGTTTCTTGTTTATTCTTAAACTTACAAGTAAGATTGGCCGACTTTGAAGGTTTAAAAAGCCGGCTGAGTTTTCTCACGTGTTCAAGAATAAAATAAAGGCAAATTAGGATGAACAAAGTACATTCTATCTTATCTCCCAGGCGATCTTGACCCCAGCCTCTGTAACCTTAAATTTTACTCTGGGACTTAAAACATAGAAAGCCCTAAACTTTTGCATTTCTCTTGGTTTTTTTAAGTGAACTAGATGTTGAGGCACGGTTAGATTACCCGTTAGGTCTACTTTCGCACCTGCTGCTTGCAATAGGTATAAACATGAATTAGTGCCATTCACTTCTAAGGTATAGGTACTTTGTTCCTATTATTCATTTCTCTTCTCTCTCTCTCTAGCTACTTATTGAGCTGCATACATCATAGTAGCATAAGGAAGGAGGAACATGACTTTGCCGCGCATCAGGCCGACCTGAGGAGACAAGGTTTGCCTTGGTGAGTCAGGGACAGCCTACCCTGGACTGCTTTTTAACCAACGTATTTAAAAGGATGCTGTCCCCTAAGCTTAGATTATGAGTTAGGTGAATTAAAGGCCTGGCATGGGCTTAGAGGTGTTAATAAGCATATTGCTTTACATGTCAAGCAAAAGAAGTGCAAGAGAATAAACTTTATGAGTGACAGTGAAGTTAAAGGAGTTTCTTACTCTAATATATAAACATTTGTAAGAAAATTACTAACAGTATGGTATTTTTTACAACATTGCACGACGAAGCTAACTAGAAAAAGGTGAGGAGCTACCTGTGTACGCTGTGCTCGTGCCAAGTTGGACTTGAATGTTGGTTATGCATAGGATTTATTATTTACGTTACCCATGAATATAATAAAAATCGTTAACTTTGCTGCTTCCATAAATATTCAAGACTGTAGAGGGACTTTTGGCAGTAGTATCTTTGATGATCTGTCGCCAGTGTTTCCCCCCTCTAGACATGGAGGCCAGGAGTGACGCCTTGCTCATTTGAAACTTGTTATGTGTTACAGGGAACGCTTTATATTACAAATAGAGAGTTAGTAAAGATCTAATTAGTTACGGTTTTGGTAGGCCGCTGTTTAGTAGAGTTCAGTGTCTTAAAGGTTTGGTAACTGGCGAGGGGGGAGTGCCTTAGTAAACCTACGTTAAATAACTGGAGTCTGGCTTAGACGAATTGGCAACAGCAGAAGGTATACCTATACATGAAGCACCAGTAGCTTTACTGTTGTAATAAAATAAAACACAATAAACCCATAAGTACATGACCTGCTTTATTGTGTTCAGACTAGTAACAAAACAGTTTTTATGTTTGAGCCATTGGCTACTAAAGTATTCTCAACGACCGTTTGTTTGATTACTAGGTTACTAATCGTAGAAAAATAAGATAATTTTAATTCGTGAACTGGTTTATAAATTATGAACTTAAAAATATTCTGGGCACCCTGAAGTATTAGTTTCTCTTCTAAGAGCCTAAGCTTTCTCCTAGTGAGTTCACTGACTGAGCAACCCCCAGGGCCACTGTCATAGTTGTAGGCCAAGGTTGGGTAAATAAGAGAAATGAAGAAGCAACTCAGGATAAAGAAAGAAAGCATCTTTTCGATGTCATAAGATAAATAAACCTTACGAATAGGTAGGAGTTAGCAGAAAATCTATTAAAGTTATAAATATTATTTTTTAAAGTACATATAATAAACTCCTTAGATAAACACTCGAAGAGAAAGCTCCCACTTTTTGACTGATCCTAACGTGAAGTTAAGAGTTTTTAGCAGTTGCTTTTAACAGAATAATACAAGATATGATAATGTAACTGACTTGCACGTTATAGTACAATTTTGGTTACAACAGCATACTTTCTGAGGTTTCTGGGCAAATGGAGAGCCCAAAGGAATGACAAAGGGCCTCGCCCCCCCCGCAAAGAAGAGGGTCCTTTTTTAACTTTGACAAGCAAAAATAAGATAAACCTGTACACACTGGATAATACCATATTGAAAGTAAGCAGTAAAAATATTACACTGTTGGTATTATATGGGGAAGGGGTGACTTGGGTTAATTTTCTTATTATTTATGTTTATTGTTATGTTTTGTAATTAATTATTCAATAAATTTTTGTTTTAAAAAGTCACCCTACTTAAATCTTTATGAGGGGGGGAGAGGCAGGGGATTACAACTGAAGTTTTTTAGATGGTGACATTTGGAATTGATAATTGGCCTGGGGGTTTAATTGTATAACTCAACCAGCAAACGCTGCTGTGGAAAAGGCCTACACACTGGCTCTGGCGGAAGTACAAGCGTTCTTCCCAGAGAAGGTTCCAGGGGCTTTCAGAACTGGAGTTTTTAAGTTGCTGAAGCGTTAAGTTAGAAGTTTAAATGCAGTAAGAAAAAGAAAGTTAGGTAAGTCAAGGCTTGAGGCGCAGCATTTTTAAAGTGACTGCTCAAGCCTGACCAGACCAGAGTAAGTTATTGAAGATACGAAGGAGGAGACCTACAGGTTTACATACCTTATACCTATAATTCAAAAATTTGCTTTTGTTGAATTAAAGTACTAGGTAGACTAAATATGAACCATAACATGACAGCTGCTCAAGTCTGAGGC